>CM065589.1:573234812-573787312 GCA_033119425.1 Bufotes viridis
CAAAGTGTAATAAATTAATCTGTCACTTAGATGTGTGACCTAAACCAATCTTTTCTGTTTATGACACGGGCACGGCATACCTGACAGGGAACAAGTGTTCGTAAATTTTCCGTTACTTCGTTGGTTGACCGAAAAGAATGAGGAGGGCGTCAAATAAGGGACGTACCCCTTATTTATTTACAAGTACCCCTGCAATGCATACCCAACTTGGAAATATATTCAGTAAATTTGTTGAGATGATTGGGGGATCTGTACCCCTGCTTTCTTTCAAAGTACCCCGGCACTGCAGAACAGACAGGTAACTTAATTCATTACAATTGGCGGTTACATTGTTGCCTAAGATAAAGTATTTTTTGTCTGTGAAGCCAAAGGTAGTCGGCAACAACAATGCGTTTGGTTTGCTTTGTGTTTTTTTTTTTTTTTATAAATTGGGGTAGACCACAAAACATAGAAAAATATAAAAAACAAAACAAAGAATAAGTGCGCTGTGGTATAACTATAGTTGGGCGAGGCCGGTATACATGTCTATTCTGCATAAGGTACGAACAAGTCAGGTGGGAACCATGCCTGGTTGTTTTTAATGAACGTGAGATTGTCCACATTGGCTGCGGACCGGCGGCTGGGCTTGTCTGTGATAACGCCCCTACCGTGCTAAACACACGTTCAGACAATACACTGGCTGCAGGGCAGGCCAGCACCTCCACGGTGTAAAGGTCAAGCTCAGGCTATTTGCCCAATTTGGAGACCCAGAAGTTGAATGCGGCAGACCCAGTGGCGTAGCTAGAAATGACTGGGCCCAACAGCAAATTTTAGAATGGGGCCGCACTCTCCCAGTAATTTTTTCGCAACTTTCATGCCGCCCCCATTCCTGTGGCTACTAAAGATGGCTCTCTCAGACCAGGCAGCTGTTCCATCCGTTTTCTACACTGTCTATACTGCCATTGTATATACCGTAATTTCATTGTATAATACCTTTGAGGGGGCCCTGACAAAGTCTTTTAGTCCTCCTCCTCCTGGATGGGCCTCTTCTGGATTAATTTTCTCTTTTTTAATTGTTCCTTGTATAGTTTTTGTTACCATTAATAATACAAAGTCCTGATAACCGTGGAAATGTCGCCCGACAATTTAACCGACAAATTGTATATAATTATTTGCCCGTCATGTCTGCAGCTCAGGCCCCAGGGGTCCTTGACCACCAATAAAAGTCAATCTAAGAGCTGGATTAACTGAATTGATTTTTACTGTCAGGCGTTTAGGAATTTCTGCACTAACAAATTCAGCACAAGTGCCGGGCAAGGGATGTGTGTCAAACCGGCTAGGCCCAGAGCTGCTACGAGATTTCGCCCAATATTGCACACCACCAGGCCGGGCTTGAGGCTCAGTAACACCAACCACTCATCGGTCTGTTGCTCCATGCCCGTCCACAGCTCCTGCGCGGTGTGGGGTTTGTCCCCCAAACCGATGAGTTACAGAACAGCCAGCTGTCATTTCCCCCTGGCTGTGCTGATGTTGGTGGTGAAGGTGTTATGCTGAGCAGATCAAGAGGTGGTAGAGGAGGAAGAAGCAGATTAGGAGGAGGCAACAGGAGGCAAAGTGAAATGCCCTACAATCCTCGGTGGCGGAAGGACATGCAACAAACTGCTATCTGCCTCAGGCCCAGTCGCCACTGCATTTACCCAGTGTGCAGTTAGGGAAATATAACGTCTCTGCCCGTGATTACTGGTCCGCGTACTAGTGGTTATGTGGACCTCGCCACAGATGATGTTGCACAGTGGGAACCTGATTTTGTCTGCCACTTGGTTGTGCAGGGCAGGGATGGCTCACCTGGAAAAGTAGTGGCGGCTGGGAACCACGTACTGTGGGACAGCCACCGCCATAAGGTTTATAAACCTCTCCATCCATCTCCACCACACCAGCATGTATATAGTTTTGTTTGTTCATTTAGTTTATCTGAGCTATAGTTATTTAAATATGTTTCTAAGTAAATTTGTAAATAGTTTGTGAATGGGCATTAATTAGTGGTTTGAGTGAAATAGGGGAGGGGGGCAGGCTGTTAGGGTTGATTATTTTTTTTTTAATGTTCCTTGTATATATTTTTTTTTACTATTTATAATAAAAAGTCCTGATAACCGTGGAAATGTTAACCAAAAGATGGGCACAGGTGGCATTGCGCTGTGCATACCTGATTTTGTCCGCCAATTGGTTGTGTAGGGAAGGGATGGCTCACCTGGAAAAGTAGTGGCGGCTGGAAACCACGTACTGTGGGACAGCCACCGCCATAAGGTTCTGAAAAGTCTACAACCATCTCCACCAGACAGAATGACAGCATTTCAAAGAACCAGGAATTTTGAAATGCTGGCATTCAGGGACAGGGATCGCGGGTGGGTAGGGGGGTACTTCCTCTTTCTATTTCTCTCCAGTGTTTGGGAGAAGAACAGCTGAACACTTCCATGGGATACGGTGGCGATGCTTGGCGACGGTGACAGATGTTATTTCCCTATCCAAATTTGTTTGCAGGGAACTTGTCCCACTCTTAACCCCATTTTACTTCCTTTTCCAGCCATCTAGCTCTTTCCAGGACTTTTTTACAGCCATTTTAGTGCCCCAAAGTGACTTCAATGGGGTTCGGGGTCAAGTTCGGATCCCGAACCTGAACTTTTTTTTATGAAGTATGGCTGAACCCGGCGAACCCGAACTTCCAGGTGTTCGCTCAACTCTAGTCATCAGTATATTATAGACGGCAGACCCCCACTAAGACTCACACCGATCAGCTGTTTGAGAAGGCACCAGCCCTCGTGAGCTCCGCTGCCTTCCAAGAACAGCGCCATACACTGTATAACGGCTGTGCTTGGCATCGCGCTCAGCCCCACTGAAGTGAATGGAGCCGAGCGGGATACCAAGCACAGCCACTAAACAATATATGGCGCTGTGCTTGGGAAGCATATAAATCAGATATGTGAAAAAAATTTACGGAATGAAGTTTTGTTCAGGGGGATATACCCTCCAGACTGTCCTCAATACTGAATCAGTATTTCACCTGGATTTACATGCGGATTCCCTCCTTCCCGCATCTTTGATGCACTCCCATAAACTATAATATGCATATTTGGAAGCAATACGCACAAAACTAGGACTCACTGCAGATTTCAAATACTAAGGCAAATTATACGCCCATGTGAAAAGCCCTATTTTTTAACACTAGCAGCGGATTTACAGTACATAGAATCCAGATGATATGCGGAGTCCAAATACGCTTGTGTGAAAGAGTCTTTACAATGATCTGTCAGGGGTCGGGTGGCTCACATGTTCTGGTAAATGATGAGTAAGTCAACATTCACCAGAACATGTCTATACCAAATTGCTACTAGTTCTAATAAATTAAAAACATGTTATTTACAAGTAGCCTGGCATAATTGGGTAACGTGGTCAAATAAGTAGATTATAGACATATTCAACATTTTTGGGGAATTTCGTCATTTTCAGTTGTAGACAAACCATGTAGAAAACGTTCAGACAAGGCTAATGTATTGCGATTGTCCATATTGCCTCCTTGATTCCTTTTGCCATCACATTATACACGGCCTGTTTCCAGGAGTTATGGCCACCACTGAAGTGCAGACATGAGGTGGCCAGGACGTGGACTGCTGCATGTGTGCCTATGTGCGCTCCCACCAGACAGGCTGGTGCCTTTTCCTATAGTGTGCAAGCACGACCATTGCTGCTGGACTGCAGGGTGGTCGTAACCCCTGGATATGAGCAGTGTATAACGTGATGAAAAAATGATTCCAGGCAGCAATGGAGGCAATATGGATAATAACAATACATTAGTTAGTGCCTTGTATTAACTTTCTATAAATGATAAATGCCATTTGCTAAAGTGAGACAACCCCCTTAACTGCATGTTTTGCCTTATTAGATCATGAATGTCAACTAATACAGAGTTTTGTTCTGCTTCTTGGGTTAACCCCTTTTAAGCCATTTCTCTCACTTCATTTAAATACCTTTTTCAAGAACTGCCGGATTTTCTCAGTGTCCTTTGCTGCATAGATATGCCACAAAGCTCCAGGCTTCTCCTGGAATTCCACACATCTCTTAATGGTCAATTCGTCTGCATCTCCGTCCTGTATGGTCCTAAGCACTTCTGTAACAGAAACCCATAAAGAGTGATTAACATCTCAAATTAGCAGCTACAAAAACTATATCCTTCAAACGTGGACTAAACAGGAACTCTACCTTGCTCCTGATCACCGCCATCCTTTGGGATTCCTACATAGACCATCACATTAGCCGCATCAGACACATCCAGGTGGAGGTTGGTTGTTCCATATTTCCGATCCTCTGGAGTAATTAAACCTAAATAAAATAAAAATATTGTGTCAGAGAGCCGTTTACAAGATGTCTGATCGATTTGGTTAAAACATATGCAAGAACCTTCTATACGGAGCATAAATAATATTCCCAATATAAAATTCTAATGACGTCTTACCATAAGCATTGTACATTTTAGGCCCCAAGTCAGGACAAACGAAGTAAGGAGGAAGCCGAGCGGCGAGATTTAGCTTGCCTTCTCTCTTTGTGTATTCGGGCAGTGGAATATTGTTCATTAAATCATCAAACCTGTGGGAGGAGAATAATAAGATTACTACATGCGGATCATCTATCATCTACAGAACAACATAGTGGAAAGCATTTCTCACACATAAATGTAGTGAAATGCGGGAAACAAGAAGCAGAGGACGCACCGAGATAGCATCATGTCTCTGAAGTCTTCTCCAGGAGGCCAGTCCTTCAATTTCAGCACCATTGGTTCTCCAGCATCATTTTTAAGACGTCCTGTAACAGAAGGAGACGTATCTTACAGATACAGTAAACCTCAAGTCTAAACCTCACAGATTTTAATCAGTCCCGTGGCTTTTAAAGGGAATCTGTCACCAGCGGCGCCCCTATCCAGCTGTTTGCACAGACACCTAGTTGTGGTTCCCCTGATTAAAATTCGGCTTTTATTTTGTTGATCCGAGGCTCCGTTATGACAATTTATCTTAATATGCAAATTAGGCCTTTGAGTGCATCACCATTGCTCTTGTTGTACCCATCTCCGCCCCTCGCATGCTGCTGTGCCACTGTCTGGCCCTCCATCAGTATCTGGCCGCAGAAAGGAGTGGAGCTTGGGCGCAACAAGAGCAATGGTGACGTCCGCATTGCACTAAAGCTCAAATTTGTATATTAAGAAAACATATCATAACTCGGGAGCTTTGGATCAACAAAAGAAAAATAGAGTTTTAATCAGGTGAACCACAGCTATGCTGAATAGGGGAGGTCGCTGGTCTGTCAACCTATCTGGGAGGTGCTCAGCAGAATAGATTTTTCAATAAGATAAATTTTTCTGGACTTCCTGATGGAAATCCCTTTAAAGACTTTTACCGTCAAACTTTCTAGCCTTAAAGGGCTGATCCGGCCTTGGCGACTATAGACCACGGGTGATGTGTTCTCTGTGACTACAAAAGGATAAGGCTGCTTTCACACTAGTGCTAATATTTTCCGGTAATGAGATCCATTGTCAATGGGGACAAAACTGAACTGAACGGAATGCTCCAAAATGCATTCCGTAACCCGTTTAGTTGCGTTCCCAGACCGGAGAGCAAACCTCAACATGTTGAATCCATCCTTCATTAACTTTCACAGTTCATGACGAATCCGTGTGGGCAATGTTAAAGATAATACAACCGGATCCGTTCATAGCGGATGCAGATGGTTGTAATATCAGTAACGGAAGCATTTTTGATGAACCCTGCCGGATCCAGTAAAAATGCCAGTGTGAAAGTAGCCTAAGCCATAAACATCAGATCTCCGAGACCCCAGACGATCAGCTCACTCAAGTAAGCACAGCACTCCAGAATGCGCTACGTCCTCTTCCTGTATCAGGCAGTACACTTATTTACCAGTGCCTATGCACGTTCTATAGCTCAGTCTCGTTCAAGTAAATGGTACTGAGATACAGTACCAGGCACAGCCACACATAGCGGTGCCTGGTAACCAATGAAGGGACAAGGTGCCGAGTCGGCTGATCCGCAAGTGTCAGAAGTCCTTTACCGATCTACTATTGAGGACTTATCAAAAGGTAAGTCATCAATTTTGTAGTACTGGAAAACAACTTACAAGATGGCAGGAGAGCTGACACTAATTTTTTTTAAGGATTGACTTTCATTCCAGGAACAGCGCAATATCTGTGCAAAGGCAGATTGTGCCTCATTCACTAGAACAGGGTTTTAACGGTGACACAAGACACAGCACATGGACAGACATGGTGCCAGTTCTGGGGAAAAGCAGACGTCTAGACATCTCATAAGACCAAGTTATGAGTTGCCCAGGATTAGAAAACATGGCCGCTTACATCCAAAACAAGTTCCACATCTATGATACCGCAGCTCTGCCTTATTTTCATCAAGGGAACAGAGAGGCAATACCAGACACAACTCATGGACAGCTGTGGTATTGTTTCTGGCGCAAAGCAGCCATGTTTGCCCACAGCTGGACAACAACCCCTTTAAATTTGCACTTTAGATCCGTGTAAAAAGTGAAGAGATCAAATCATATTTACTTGATATATGTTCAAAGCCGTCCCAGAAGTCTCCAACAGTGGCTCCTGTGATGATATCGTTCGTCCTACAGTTCACCAAGTCAACTTCTTGCTCCCCAAACTCATCCCTGAAGGATTCGGGTCTCCACAGGTCAGAATTCAATTTATGGTGCACTCCAGATACCATGACAGGCTGGAAGACAGAAATTTTATGATGAACACATAAACTGGAAACAAAAGCAGCATCTCTTTTCCTGCTTGCAGTACAAGACGTTCTGGTGACTAAGAACCACAGACAATGGACCACAAGCAATAAAAGCACTGGCCAGAGAGAAGAGAGAGCAAGAGTACAAGGGCGCTGATTTACTCCAATATCGCTTACCTGTCCTTGCTTCCAACATTCACGGAAGACGTTCCAGTTGCTCTTATTGGTAGGATCTTGCAGACAAAGCAACCTATTGTCACAGAGCCAGTAGTGCGGCGTATTGAATCCCATCAGACTGGGCTGAACAGCAAGGCCTTGTGGCCTCTTTACTGGGTCAGTCAAAGGCTTGGTTTGAACCAAAGATGCAAATATGTCATCCAGCAGTTTAGGTGTGCTCTTCTCACCACCACCCTCAGGCTGCAAACAAAAACACACACCCACAAAAGAAAGCTTTTTAAGATTCTCTACATTGCAGTTTTAAATTATAATCAATAAATCAGAACATTAGATTTTTTGCAAGCCTTTTTGGGATCGTAGTCCCCTGTTCTATGTTTTGTCGAATACATACATATAAAGAAAGGTATAACAAATGTGTTATTAAAAACCAAATTTAAATATATTTATGAAAATATTAGTTATGTTCACCAATCACGTGCATGTTTGAATGGCATGTCATTGATTCGGAAAAAACTAGCTCTCCTCCAGATGGAAGGAAACTCTATCCAGGTGATTAATGGAATTGGCTGTGAAAATGAAAAAAAATTTCCAGAAAAATGGACTTTAGGCCCAACTTTTCACTTTCACAAGGAGGAACTGGAGAAAATGCACCCCCTAATTTATTGCCAATTTTTTCCTGATTTCACGGTCAATACCCCACATGTGCTTGTATACTGCTTTATGGGTTCACCACAACGGTCAGAAGGAAAGGAGCACCAAATGGCATCTTGCAATTGAACACACCCTGATATACCCCTAGAGTGGACACCCCCAAAAAGTAACCCCCATTTCAGCAACTACACCCCTCAAGAAATATTTCAAGGTGTGTAGTGAGCACTTCGAACCATCAGGCGTTTCACAGAATTAGGCTTGGCTTTCACAGAATTAAAGAGGACCTTTCATGGTTTTATATTAATTGAGATAAATACTGATGCTGCCATCCTGCCTGATTTTTCAAAATATTGATTCTACGCCACGCTGTGCCCCCCTGTATTTTTGCCGCTGTTCCTTTAGCCACATAGCGCTGCCATTGGCTTGAGTGTTGTTCCAGACAATAGCAGCGCTGGGAGGGGACACCAGTGTCTGATGTGACATGGGCTGGTGTAATCAGCCCCAATCACCTCCGTTCGAGCCACCAGATGCACCACAGATTGGCTAATTGTAGAAGAGCGCTACCACTGGTTGGAGCGTTGTTCAAGCCAATCACAGCACTATGATTACTATGATGTAATCAGTAGTATTCACTAGTCATAACTTATTTTATTTTTCCGTTCACATAGCCATATGAGGGCTTATTTCTTGCTGGACAAGATGCATTTTTTAATGCCACCATTTAATTTACCATGTGTTGTATTGAAAAACAGGGAAAAAAATATTATTTGTGGGGGTAAAAAAAAAAAAAAATATAATAATAATAATTCCACGAAGGTTTTGGTAGTTTTGACATCACAGCGTTCACTGTGCACTAAAAATTACCTGACGTCCTTATTCTGTGGCTCAATACTATTGCAGCGATACCAAACTTGTATAGTTTGCATTTTGTTTAATTACGTTAAAATAAAAACCTTGGAAAAAAAAAAAATTCTTTGTATTGCAATATTCTGAAAGCCATTACTTTTTTTTTTTATATTTCGGTCTACAAAGCTGTTTGAGGGCTTGTTTTTTTCCGTAGTGTGAGGGAAAGCATAACGACTTCCGTTTTGTAGATGTATTCATTATATATCTATGTATAAACTGCACTTCGATTAGAGGGGGATTTAGCCTTGGAAGGCAGGCGTACAAATTCCATAGAGGGCCCCTAATCCACCCATGCTGACCATTCATTTTCTTCAGGGCTCATGCACACGACCGTATTTTGTTTTCTTGTCCGTTCCGTTTTTTTTGGCCGATAGGATGCGGACCCATTCATTTCAATGGGTCTGCAAAAAATTTGATGTGCTGTCCGCATTAGTATGTCCGGAACGTAGCCCCGCAAAAAAACAGAGCATGTCCTATTTTTTTCTAGTTTGCGGACAAGTATAGGCATTTTTACAATGCATCCGCAAAAAAACGAATGCCATACGGAACGTCTTTTTTTTTTTTTTTGCGGATCCGCAATTTGCGGACCACAAAACACATACGGCCGTGTGCATGAGGCCTATCTCAAACCAAACAGTAATAAAAAAAAATAATAAATAGGAGGAGGAATATATGTTGGTAGGGTATTAAAAAAATTTATTTTTATTTCTTGGAAACGGATCCGCAATGGATGAGCATTGTCTGCATTTTTTGCAGGGCCACTGAAATAAATGGGTCCGTATTCTGTTCCCAAAATTTGCGGAACATATGGAGATTACAAAATACTGACATGTGAATGGACCCTAACGGAGAGCATTACAAGGACCATGAGCCAGCTCATTCAACTTCAGAACTATTAGGACACGGCATTACATCAGAAGGTCGGTTTGCGACCACAGTAACGTACCATTTTTGTGGTATGTACGACTTTTTGATCAGGTCCCCCTGACCCAATATATATATATTTTTTAAATGTAAAATGGAGAGCAGGGGGGAGTTCTCACAGGATCTAAGGATGGTGATTGGTGGTGTATTATCACACCACCAATCACCATCCTATTCCGGGTTATCGGGTCACAAGAGATCCGAATAACCCAGAAACACATCAAACCGCAGGTCTGAATTGACCTGCGGTCTGCTCCGATCGCCGATACGAGGGGGGGGAGTCACAAGACCCCCCTTTAGCATTGTCACAGAGTGAATGCCGAATGATTTCGGCAGGCACTTTGTTCCGATCACCCCGTGGCGCAGTAATCGAAAAATACACAGGGCGTACATGTACGCCCTGTGTCCTTAAGGGGTTAAACTTTTAATATAGTGGTGTTTTTTAAATCTTTTTATTTAATAACTATTAGGGTGAATAGGACTTTACACTGTGCATGCTGAGCAGTTCAGCATGAAGATTGTCATGGCAGGCCTGGAAGGCTTCAGCAACAAGGGCTCCGATCGGAAAGCAGTAGGTGCCGCAACTCTCTGCCTAACTCCACAGGTGCTGCGATTAGCGTTAATCGTGGCACCCGACGGGTGTGGTGGCTCACAGCAGAGACCCGCTCCATACAAATGTGGTCGCATTATGCCGTACAGCATTATGCGTTAAGGGGTTAAAGACCTGAAACATGACACACCAAAGACACCTATGTGCAGACAGCACCATGTTGGAGTATCTGCTACTCGTCAGTACAGAGCAGGTTCTGGTCATCTCTAAAGCTCTTACTGACGGCCACAAAGACACCTAAATTCTGCCGCCTTCTGACATCTCAATGACAAGTTAAAAGAAATAAAGTGACCTCATAAAAAGAGCCATAATTTGAGACCAATTGTAAGACAAGAACATAAGCTCACCTTCACAGTTGAAGAATTGAGGAGGTTCCTTAAGAATCCAGAACTGTTACTGCTCATAGGAGAAAGAATTGAGCTACTGAATGTCTGCAACGCGGAAGCTGGCTTTCCGAAACTAGCAAAAGAGGGTAGTGCTTTGTTTTCCGGTTTCAGTGCGGATGTGAAGAGGTTATCTGTAGGAAGATCCGAATAGACACTTAAGGACCAAGGCAGAAGAGGTCACTAAAGCATGACACTAAAAGGTCTACTTTAATACAACTGCACTTTAAATAGACCAGACCATAACTTATTTCTATTTTTAAACTTTTAGCATGTCATACAGCCTAGCTTAGTCAGACGATCACTGCAATCAGAGAGGGAAGGTGGAGTGAGCGAGTCAATTAGAGCATCACACGTTAAACTGATAAAAGCATTCATCATTTGTAGACATCTCTTGTCATGCCTTTTCATAGGTATATATATATATATTGATATCCATTTATTGTAGTCAAGATGGAAGCTCATTGCCTTTAAGAGACAGGCTAAGCTAAAGTTTGTTCATTACAGAAAAACATTACATGTTTCAAGGTTCAGCCTGGCAGATGTATGCCTATCTAAGGGAGTAATGTCACCTTGTCCTAGGCTCTGCACCGGGATGGGGGATGCTTCCTGGCATGCCTCTATAATGAGGGTTACTAACAAAGCAAACATATAATCCTATTATTTTATGTGTTGATTATATTTAGTTTTTCACATAAGTCAATCGATATATCACATACGTATTGTTTTATATTGCTACACATATATTGCTTACACATTACACATTATCATTGTGTATTAGCATATATATATATATATATATGTATGTATCCTGTGTGTGTATCACTAGAAGCGTATACTCCTGGGAGTATAAAAGAAAATATTCTAAATTGGATTCCTATAATGAGGAGTTACTCAGAGAAGTTGTGCTGTTTTCATAGTCGAAGCATCCGTGAGACCCAAAACCCACACATTTGTTTTATGAAAACAATCGGACTAGTTTATGGGAATCTGGGTTTTTAATTGCTTCAAGTGTAGGGGTACACATCCCTTCTGACGTATGTCCCAGGTGCTGCATGTTTAACAAATAACATGGAGTCACATTTTATAAAGTTAACTCTTAAAAGCTTCACATTTATAGCTTATACAACATTGCCGCCTAGGTATCGGCAGGTAACATAACACGTTCACCACAAAATATTTTGGGTAATGTATGATCTCATAGTATCATTACCATATGTGCACACCCCTGGTTTGGTTGGAAGACCGTTATCTAAAAGGGTGTATGCTTTTGATAAGTCTGTGAATATTAATCATAGACGGTATGAGAGGGGGTCCAGAGAGAAAAAGAAAAACTACAAACAAAGCATTAAACAGACACGTGGATTTGATCCGAGACCCCGGGAACCCTCTAGAGAGCTGACCGTCCCTCCGGAGCCCTACTCACCTTTTGACCCTTGGTAACGTATATCTTGCTTATTGCTTGCGGTATTGATAAGTTACTTAGCCCGGTATATAGTCAAAGATCCCCAATTGTGGATCTGTAATTGATAAGGTTCCTGATCAAGTCTGATCATTCCCTTAGCAAAGATGCATATTGGTAATGGAGCATCAGACATTGATACCTAGTCCTTGGGAACTTTGTTATTCCCTAGTCTGATACCGAGCTGGTAAAATTTATAGTGCCGCCATATACCTCAATTGGTTAAAAGGTGATAGAAAGGGGTACTTTTCTCTAATTTGGATTGTTGCATATCATTGCATTGATTGGCGATATTCAGTATTGATTGAAAGTAGTGGTATTATATTGCATTATCTAGCATTGTATAGGTTGTATCATTGGTTTTGTATCTAGCACTTATGTATAATAAACTCACATATATTTTTGCATAGATGTTGGTACCTTGTTTCCTTTCTAATTGCACAAAATAATTAAGGTTCTCGCAAACGAACTGAGAGGTTATTATGTCGCCCTCTCCTCAACAGGATCAATAACTTTGGTATTTTTTCCTTTGATCCTTTCTTTTGTTTTTTTTTTGTATCTAAAGCATTTTTGCGCTTTATACCCGCGACACTCTATATAACAGACCATACTATTATCCTAATTTTACTGATCTACTATTATACTAGATCACATCTTCCCCTCACAGGAGCAGTAAACTGACAATGCATTCCTATCTATACAAGAGTTTTATATCTGTGCGCTGACTACTACAGAAGAACTATTTTGTATTGGTTTCTCGATGGTATAGGACTGCCGAAATGATCTCTTTTTGGCGCTAGCTTCCCTCTATTGCCTGACGTACCTTTGTTTTCCTTGTTCACGTTTGTGTTAGGAAGATTGGTTAGCCAACTCAAAGGCCCGGGGAGGGAAGATGAAGGCGTTTTTCCATTAGCCGTCAGTGGATCCTGTGCGGGTAAATTGCTCGGCTGCGGAGATCCGTTTGTGGTTTCAGGGCTAGAAGACGTCTGTGAACAGAATATCAGTTATGGGAAACTACGCATTTCCTTGTAAATTCTCAACCAGCACACATGGCAGCCAAAAAAATAAATACCTGCTTTGGCTCTTCCTTCACAACCGGTCTAGGTAAAGGCTTTTGGTGTTTGTTGGAACATGAACAATTTGACTTTATACCCCACTTCCCCCTTACAGAGTGGACAACATCTCCGACATCATACAGAGCTGGAAAAGAGACCACATTAACCCTGTAAGGACCAGATGAATTTTTGGCTTTTACAATCCTATCATCCATAACTATTTTTACATCTCTGTTCAGGGCCTTGTTTTTGCAGGACAGTTTCAGATTTTTAAAACATTACTTTGAGGTGCATACAACCTAATGATTAAAAGGGTTCTGCAGTTCTTTTAAACTGATGATCTATCCCCTGAACGGCAGGGGTCCGACACCTGGGACCCCCCTGCCGATCAGCTGTTTGAGAAGGCAGCGGCGCTCCTGTTCAATTGAATGGCGCCTAGCCGCGCCCAGGGATACTACTCGTGACGTCACTGGGCTTGCGGTAAACAGCAAGAAGGCTGCGGCGCTAAAGCCAGTGCTGCTGCCTTCTCAAACAGCTAATCGGCAGGGGTCCCAGGTGTCGGACCCTTGCCGATCAGATGCCGATTATCATCCAGAGGATAGGTCATCAGTCTAAAAGAACTGCAGAACCCCTTTAATGCCAAAGGTAATGCTTATTTTTCCTTATGTGTCTCATGAGGGGACATTTAAAGGCTATGGACACCCTTGGCAACCTTACATGGCAACATGTGTCACGCGACATTTCATGCAATGTATTTTAATGGCATCGCCATGCGACTTGCTATGGCAGCCGCAAAAAAATAAATAAAAAAAATCAGACTTTTTGCGACGGACGCGTCGCAGTAGCAACTTGTCACATTGCCATACCATTGAAATACAGTACATGAAATGTCGCCATGTAGTTGTACCCTTTACACCGCCCTAGTGTTATTTTGGGCTAAGATCATTTTTTCAAATGGCCTTTATTAGATTTTTCAACAGTTTTTCCTCTACAGCTTCACGGCATCTGCAGACTGTTGCTTCTCCTCCTCGGCAAGAACTGATCTGATCTCTAGTTCCCCGACCAAGATGTCACGGAACTAGATATAAAGCTGCAGAGAAAATAAAATGGTGAAAATTTTGACTAAAGACCAAATTAAAAATGATTTTCAACCTAAAATAAGTAGAATCCAATAATAAAAACATACTCCAGGGGTCTATAGCCTTTAAATCTTTTTTTTGTTTTAAAACTGTGATGCCGAAGGACTATATGACGTTATAGCCTGCACACCTAAGAGGGGAGGCTTATACTTAGCGATCACAATGCCAGGGCTACAGGAGGAGTAACAAAGTGCTGCTGTCTACAAAGCAGAAGTAAGTTACCTTTTCCCGGGACGATCTGAGTCGGCATGAGATTGTCAGGCTCATGTAACTGCCCTTTGACGCACTTCAGCCAAGAGAATACGTCTTCTCCATCATTACCTTTAACAGAAGGGAGAAAGAGGAAAAAACCATAAATGAACAGTGCCAAGCAGGAATTGCAAATACCAGTAAGAAATAAGTAAAATGATGCAAGAATATTGGATTTTAGAACTTACCGCTGCTCATACTCTTCTTTTTCATTCGGTGACAGTCTACACACACGCCAAAGCCACATTTAGGACAAACCCAATGGAGATTGAAGATGGTCGTGTCACAGACATCACACATTTCGCGCACGCCACGTACTGCACGTTTCCAGGCCACTTGTTCTGCAGGAAACAAATAAGTTAAGCAAACCGAATGGTCACAGAAAGTCTGGAGTTTTCATCGCCGTCAGCACAAGGTTCTTACTTTGCGGATCTACAGAAGCCATTACTTCCTTTTCGGACATGATAAGCTTACAAAATTGGTCTCCTATGTTCGCCAGAATGTACTTTGCTGTATCAAGGTCCAAATCCACAACGCTGTTCACTAAAGGAAGCCACAGGTTTATTGCCTCAGCATCGTACTTATTAGGAGTCAGGAAGCCACCTTCCCGCAGTAATCCATGCTTATTGAAGAATAACCTAAGAGCAAAAGAAAGATGTAGTGTTTCAGACAGTGGTGGACATTTATTTAAAAATTATTTTTTTTTACACTAAAGCTGAAAATCCTGCATCTTAATAAATCTTTATTTAGCAGCTGGAGCTCCATCTTCATGATACAGAGAGACAATAGCCCAGCACAGACCTAAAACCCAACATCCTTGACACTTGTGACCACCACCAGAGGGAGCCTAAATGTTTTGTACCAAGATATAAAACTAATTCCCCTATTCATAAGACAGCAGCAATCAAGCACGTGTGGTCCAGCTCCATTCTTTCTCTATGGAAATGGCAGAGATACTACAGACTTTGCCATCTCCAGCAGACCAACAGAGAACGAATGGAGCAGTGGCACGTACATACTTGACCCAGGAGCTGGACTCCCACCGATCCAAAGCTTTATCCCCCATCTTGTGGATGTGGGATACGTTTTATTTCTTGTTACAACCCATTAATGCATACTGGTCTACAATGAACACAACGGTATGCCATAAGCTTGAAGTCGCCCCTCAAAACCCGGTAGCCCGACTCAGTGGTGCCTTGGACCACTGTGGAATGAATCTGACTAGGGACAACATCTGCGTGTAGTTTGTATGCTTTCCCAGTGTTTGCGTAGGTTTCCTGACACACTCCAAAAAATATAGGCAAATTGGCTTCCTATGAAATTGACCCTAGTGTGTTGGGGTTTAGTGTCTATATAGCAGCCCCCACCACACAATTACCCCTGTAAACTTCAGCTACCAAACGACAGACGGCTGATTACCCTTACCTCCGGAAGTGAAAGAAGCGGCAGAAAACTGCAGCATCTCGCTGTTCCTTGCTGCGTCCAAATCGGTCCAGACGGCATTCTCGACACTTGTGCAAATGGGGAGCAATGTCATTGCAAGAGCCGTCCTGCACAAAGCAATCACCACTTGCTTGAAGCCGCTTTAGCTTCTGTGAGTCCAGCAATATAGATCTGGGATATGTGACTGCAGACAAGGGAAAAAAGTCAAACAAGTTATCAACTAGAACAAAGTATATTCATTCTGTATGCAATCCATTGTGTCGCCAACACTTGTCACAATCAGATTTACTTTAAATGGTCAAAGAGAATAAGTATTACGTATTTTATGCCTACTTACCTCCATCATTTTTAATGGGACTCTTGTGGGGAGCAACTTCTATTTTGTTGGGTTTTGGGACAGAAATGATGTTTGGTGGCTTAGAGTTGAATTCAGTTTTCACGGGTGGTAAATGAGCAGCAGGTTTGGTCTCGGTCGTTGCACCAAACACACTCGCCGGCTGCTGCGTTACGTTTTTACATGCCTCAAAACTTCCCTGCCGTGGGGAGTCTTTCACCGTCAAGGTGTTCTTCTCAGGAAATCGTTCCACAGAAAACTCAAAGCCCTTCGGGAACACAGTTGAGGGTTTTGTAAAGGCAGCAAAGAGGTTTTCGGATTTCTGTCCGTTGTCGCCAGTGGCCCAGGATGAAAAGGCTGCTGCGAAAGGGCTGGCCTGATCTGTCAGGCCAAATCCTAGAGCCTTTCCTTGCGACATCGCGGCGCTGAGAAACAAGTTTTGCTCCTCCCCTTTTCCGTCACCGTTCAGCATGGAGGATGTTTCACTTGGCAAGTTTTGAGAACATTTCCTGAAAGGCGACAGACATGATTACTAGCCTATAAATAAATATAATGACTTACAACCATGAAAGTATTTGGTTTTCTTGAAAGTATTGAAAGCTTTGTGCTAAATTAGCTGAATTTCTTTGCAACTTTTTTTCTCTCTCCATTAAATCAGAAAAGCGATGAGAAAAGTGGCCATGGTCTCACAGGAGTCACAGTTTAAGCAAATTTATTAAGGTGAAAAGGTAAAAATTTATGGCACTCAAAGCAAAAGGGAAAATGTAACAGTCAAGAGGCATTTGCAAATTTTGTGCAATTCTCTCTCCATTTTAAGACTACAGCTACATCGTGCGGCCATTAATGTGCATCTAAACTTTTATTTAAAACTACTTCAAATGGCATTTTCCAGGCAAAATAGACATCTTTAGTTCAGGCATCTTTGCACTTTGGAATCCATAGTCTAGTACACCACTGACATGTCAGCAGTGTACTGGTGTACAGATCCCACCAGGGCAACGCCACCCTGCTAAAGCCTGGAATAGATGTGCTATCCCAGGCTTTAGAGGAGCAGTAATGTGCTGCCTGCGCCGCTATGCAAGGCTTTAGAAAATCTACAGGCGGGATGTTATAAAGCAGGAGGAGCTGAGTAGAATGATGCATAGTTTTGTGGGAAAAGATTTAGTAGAACTTGTAATTTATACATTTAAATCTTTCCTCTTTCTGACTTCAGTTACACACAGGGAAGGTGTAATCAGTGATTGATAGCATCCCCTATGTAAGTGGGTATACAGAGATAGCTGTCAGTCACTGCTAACTCCTCCTCCGCGTACAATGTAATCAGAAATAGAGATTAAAACTATAAATAACACATTTTAATTTAATCTTTTCCTGCAAAACTATATATCAATCTCCGACAGCTCTATAACGTGATGCCTTCATGTTGCACTGCATTTTATGATGGCATGTCCTCTTTGAAGTGCATAGCAATCCATTACATATTTTTCGTTGAAATATTCTTACCCTGGAGGTGTTGCAGCACCAAAGCTTGGAGGAGAATTTGCTTGTGGTGGAGTTGCACAAGAGGTCTGGTTTTGACTGGAAGGCGTAGTGGCGGTACATCCTAGCAATGCTTCTCCAAACCCAACTGGTACAGACTGCTTGGATGCCAGGCTAGGTGTGGTCTACAAGAAAAGGTATTTTATGTTACAATGAAAGTAACACTTATCAATGAAAACCAATTTAGATCAATGGAAAGTTAAAATCCAGAACCCCCGCAAATCGAAAGAATGCACCACCTTGACACAGAGACCTAGCACAAAGTGAAGTCATAGCCTTAAGAAACAGTAGAAAACTGCCACTCACTGTTTGGTAAACTTTTCCACTTTCCTGTGGTGTTTTCATGAAATTCAAGAGAGGGTTCCCTGAGGACTTGGGGTTGTCCACCACGACCAATGTCTTCCCATCATCTCTGGAGTAGGTAATGAAGCTTGGCTTCTTAACAGATCCCTTAGCAGATGCCTAAAAAAGGTTTAACAAATATAATTATCTGCACATACACACCTATGGTTCTGTACATACACAACACACAGCTCAATTCTGTGTTGCTCATGTGATCAGAGACGTTCATACTTCATCATGTCTAATACCTGCGCTACTCTGTTCTGCTTTGCTTTAGATTTCCCCGTCCTTTCTTCATTCTTCCTTTTCAGAGGTTTCTTGACGGCCACTGAAATAATCAGGCACCAGTCAGTCAGTATGTGTCACCCATAAAGCCTGCCATTATGTAGGATGACCACTACAGGTAAAGCTTTACTATGGCACATGGTGAAATCTTACCTTTATCGACAAAGTTATGTACAAGCTCAACATGTATCAGTGCTGGATCAATAATCTTTAGACTGGGAACCTAAAGGAGAACACAAAGTTAATGAATGCACGAACATATATTTATACCAAAAACTAAAATCGTTAAAGGGAATCGGTCACTGAGGGCAGCATAGTATAGAGACAGACACGTTTATTTCACTTTTGACCTGGCAGTCAAAACTTTTATAGTACTGCCATGCGTAACTGGAAAGAAACCTGCCAGTTCTAGTCAGGAGACGGCAGGGCCAGCAAGTCTTATCGGACTGATCGCCATCGCAGTGCTTTCACACCCTGCGAGGTTCAGCATGTCAGTACCACTGAAATCTGCGAGTCTGTCACTATACCATGAGGGGAGCATACTACAGGTGACAGGTTCTCTTTAAGGGTCATCCAGGAGACTCCTCCACACCAGAAAAGCAGTAATGGATTCTTACCTGTTTACATTTAATCTCCAGCGTCCGGGTAGTGCTGCTTGAATTCACCACCGAGGCGTCGAACCACTGATAGCCTTCACTCATACTATACACTCTTACAGATGAACCAACTAAGTTATTAGCACCTTTAAAATGTAAAGGAAAGAAAACTGTTGAAATACCCATACTGCATGTTCCTTCATTTCCATTTTATGCCCACGTACATAGGCTGCAAAATAGGATAAAATAAAGTATTACATGACACCCTCTGAAATAAAAGGGCTGCCGCTGTAACACAAGGAAACTATGTTGTTCCAGACACAAGCTTCGACCCTGGAAGATGGATCTTCTAATAACGTCCAAAGTGGACCACTCCTCGCCTGCTCACCTTGCAGTACACGACTTTTATCCACACACTCTCTCATGAGCTCCTGAAAGACCTTGTTAAATGTTCGGTTTCCCTGCATAAACTGTTTCAAGCTATCCCGATCCTGTAATAATGAGAAGAGGACAGTCAGCGTATGGACGGCAGGCAAATCCAGGGCCTAATGATGTTAAATCGGATCTCTCATGCTCCGTAACACAAAATGCTTGTTATAATTATGCCACGAACTTCTAGTGTTTTTCCGACAGATTTTAAGGTCCTAAATAGGAGTCTATGGTAAAAGCACCGAAATAAAACTGCTAATTACACATTTAACAATATAGCAATAACAAACGACAAGACAGGTGCACACTGCGGTCTTACTAAGCCCTCAAACTGATGTTAAAATTGAGAGGTTAGTCAACATGTCCTACAGTGGAGAGTTGAGAGACCTTGGCGTGGTGCTCGGGCTTAAGACATGTCCTTCACTGTAGGACATGTTGACTAATCTCTCAATCAGTTTGAGGGCTTAGTAAGACCGCAGTGTGTACCTGTCTTGTCATTTGTTATTGCTATATTGTTATATTATTTATTACATCCACACTATTGCCATTGGTTGATGTAGGATGTCTATTGTGGTACTTGTGGTCCGCTGCAGGCATCCTCCTATACCTGCTATGCACGTTTATTTGCATAAGGGATCGACCAATAGGGCAGTTTGAGGCCATCAAGTGCAGAGATTCTAAGGCTCCTGTTATATATATGCACTTAACTGCATTTATTGGTACTGAGCTATATCCTGCTTTTCATCAGCACACCTTGTTTTCTTATGATAAAATGCACAAACAATACAATAAGACTGCTAATTACACATTTAGATTAAATGTTTGTTTTTTTTCCCGGTATTATCTGTGGCAAAAACTGCAATCAAAAATGCCCTCACCCCGACTGACCCAATTACAGTCAAAGAGATTAGTTGTTATACCTTATATTTATATGTACTGTAATTAAAAACTACAACAAAAAAACACATCTTAACTGTTATAAAATAGCCTAAGATGCAAATCTGTAGGTCCATCTGTCGCATTAGTACAGCAAGTTTTTAGGCTCTATGGCTTAAACCCCCTCTCCCGACATGTTTGTTTTAGCAACTACTTGCATCCCCCATGTAATAAATCCTGAAACAACTTTCTTATGACTTTATATTGTGTCATTACTTTATTATTCAAGTTATTAAGGAATTACTTTGAAATGAAGGTCTAGATGGGTGTTACCAGTTGGCGGGGTGTCCCTGCACAGTCACACTGGCAGCACTGATTGGGTATTGTCACAATGTGCGGGGTCTCACCCCCAACTGGTAACCCCCATGTGGCCCTTTATTGAAAAATGCTAGTAATTCATTCATAGCTTCTAGTAGGAATAATAAAGCAATGGCTCATCATAGAGTCATAAGAATAGATGCTCCCGAATTGTTATTACATGGGGAATGCAGATAGTTACTAAACATACACGTCAGGAGAGGGGACGGGTCCTTTTTAAGACCAGAGCCTTTGAGAACCTGCCTTACATGAATTTACAGTACTTGACGACGCAGTCTAATGCTTTGCACAGATACAGCTAGTGCAACTATGTCCACAAAATGGTCCCTGTCCAATCTTAATGATTGACAGTAGTTAAGCTTTAATAAGCCTGAAACAGTGAAGATCTGTGGACATCCAGTGAAACAGAGGATAAAGGTCGTTTAAGAGAGTTAACCCAAAACCATCAGCCCACATAAAAACCAGAAGGTGCAGTCATGAGCTAAGCGAGTCATTCAAACTGACCAACTGGGGCTGCCTCTCTTATTATTTAATCCCCGTATATCCCCAACATCATTACATTTGCCGTCTTACTTTAGAGATCACGGACAGAAAAACAGATGATATAAGAAATGCAGTAAGACAATTACCCCTAAAACCTTTACTGCATCCTGATTCATGAAAAGTCTGTTTCTGTCTCCAAGAAACTGTAGGCACGTCATGGGATCTATGGATATCTTGCTTGACAATACTTTATATTGCTGCACGGGAAAGAAAAAAAGGAAAAAATATAAAATAAAATTTGAAAAATATCCAAACCTCTATGGCATTTTTCCCCTAATGTCAAGAATTCACAAGGAAAGAAACAAGAAACCCCTGTCAAACCCTACAGAAAAAGAACATTAAATAACATTAACTGATGAGTGTCACCACGATCAACCCTATTAAACTACTGCATGGTAGGGTTGAGCATGCTGACTAAAAAAAAACCATTCCTTGCAGCAATCTCTATTACTGATGCAAAGAACTTCTTATTTTTAGTTATATGCAAATTAGGCACTTACAGCACTAAGGGGCTGGCCTAGCGCCTTGGAGCACCGCTTCCTGCTCTGCCTCACTCGTTCCCATCCCAGCGAGACTGACAGGGTCTAGCGTCCTCATTGCTTTAACACCTACCCCTGAGATTTTGCACCTGTCAGCACTCTCCGCGCATGTGCAGTGAAGATCTCAGAGCAAGGACGACGGCATGAGATAAATCACTGTGCCAAGCGCATGCGCGAGACTACACTTACTACAGGCAGAGACCTTGATACACGTGATGCATAGTTCCATAATGCAGTGAATAAGCTTTATTAAGTCTCTGTCTTTCCTATGTACTGCTAGAAACGACAACGACTGACTATGACTTTTTTTCCACCCTTTTATTTCCCGTTAGGAGGAGTCAAGCTCCTGCAGGATGACATCACATGACTTAATGGAGAGGTTTAAAGGGGTTATCCAACTTTATATCAGACCTCACAGAGTGACCATCTCACCGTGAGACTTACCTGGCCCCCGCCACAGGGTTCGCTCTCGATTGCTCCATTGCCCTTCATCTCCCTGGGGTGTGCTGATATTAACACGGACAGGCATGCGACCCCTGCAGCCAATCGTGACCATTTATCATCACCCAAGGGGAGCAGACCACCTCTGCGACCATTGATTGGGGACAAGTGACCGCTGCAGCCAATCAACAGGATGTGGATATCAGCGCACCAGGGAGATGAAGAGCCGTGGAACAATAGACCGAACCCAGCAGAGGGGACCAGATAAGTGTGATCACCACCGATGGTGAGGGCTGATATAATGCTGGATAACCCCTTTAACACATGCAAATCGCTGCTCAAACTCCTTCACTGAGCGCCATACCTCAAACTCACCCCAGGCGAAAGGGCAGAACAGAAAGGTTCGGGATACAAGAAAGGGGCAGAAGCTAAATGTAGTGTGTTTGTACTATCTGAATTGCTTAGGCTACTGCCGAACGGATCCGTTTTGACTTACAATGTAAGTCAATAGAGACGGATCTGTTTTCAATGACACAATATGGTGCATTTGAAAACGGATCAGTTCCCCATCGACTTTCAATGTAATTCAAAACGGATCCGTTTTGACTTTGCATTAGCTTTAAAAAAAATTGTCAAACGAATCCGTTCTGAACGGATACAAACGTTTGCATTATAGGTGCGGATCAGTCTGTGCAAATACTAGACGGATCAGCACCTAACGCCAGTGTGAAAGTAGCCTTAGACGTGATGCATTTGTAACAAACACTCTGCTGTGTGACCAGGAATAGGTTTGAACTGAATTTCAGCCTCTGTGTGTAAACAGAATTGCTGCAATTCACTGACAGTAAGCAGATCTCTCTGCACGGTTTACGCCAATGCCTCTGTGATACTGCAAGATGTTTTATCGGCCAGCCCCTCAGGGTGCCCCAGAAACAAGTCAGAATGAAGCCATACTCACCATTGCCGGGCACACCACAGACACAGAAGGGTTACTGGGACATTTTCGGTCAGCAATTGCCAAGTTGTGCTCCACCAGAAACATCTGGACTTGTGAGCTGTACACCTCGATCCACATCCTCTTCTCCCAGGGCTCATCTTCAAACTCCACGCAAACCTGCGGACAGAAGATGAATGTGAGTCGCTGTCACCGCAGAAGTCCTTCTCCGCCCCCTCTAAGATGTAGCTCATCCGCATAAAGCATGGAGACCGTGCGTAGTCCGAGATCTTAGCTGTGACACCCGCTGAGCAATCAATGATCGCTGCGTAGCGCTGCAGCGTAGCGCTCACAGTGCGAGTTGCAGCGAGTTTGGCATCGCAGCAACTTGCGAGTAGTGCTGCGCCTCCATTCATACGCAGCAATCCATGGTCACATGACGCGTATTGCCGGCATGTAGCCCCAGCCTGGACTTCTGACTAAGATAGATGGAAGTTGGAACACTCCAACCCGAGAAAGCACAAGGTGCAGGGACAGGTTTGGCTCTGTCCACATTCTGTTTTTCCGCTTCATAGGAGGTATACATTATAGAAGTATCCTCCAATACATACCTCCAACATAGAGCACTGCATGAATATACTGCTTTCTACACCACCCCAAGTCCACCATAGAGGAAAGCAGTGCAAACTAGGAACCAATGCTAACCACTGAGCCACCGTGCTGCCCTCCTTACCTGTTCTTTTGTACATGTTGCATGCAACGTGGCCCACCCTTTGAAGACAGCTCTGCTATATTGCTAGATAGCCTAGAGAAAGGCCCAGTATTACAAGGGTGAATGCACAAGGCAAGGGTCAGAATAATACCCTTCATTCTCCATCATTCAGGTGCAGTAGAGCTACGTTTACATGCAGCACTTATCTCTGTATGGAGGTGAACAATCACTACTGTGATCATTTGTCCCCATCCCATACATTGTTCGTCAGCAGCACATCTCTGTTGATGTCTGGTGCAGCACTGAAGAGTAAAAGTACTTCTCTACACAGTATATAAAAAAATACACATACCAAAAAGGACACTATCGGCATAAGCTGGTTGCATGGCATCTTACGAATGAGGCAAGAACAAGATGTGAGCAGAAAAAGGAAAATAAAACTAAAAAGGGGTTGTCCATCGCTTGTAGACTAGGCTTGTGAATGGCAGAGCTGTGTGGTTGTGGCAACAGAGCTACTCCTGAACAGCTGATCGGTGGGGGGTGCCAGGTTTTGGACCCACACCATCATTTGTAAAAGGATTGGATAACTCCTTAAAATTCTACCACTGCTTAACTGATCTGGTGTAGCAGGAACGAGGGCATAACATGTGCATTCACCATGTAAAAATGGGCCCTTCTCTGGGCTTCCAGCAATAGAACAGAA
This sequence comes from Bufotes viridis, assembly GCA_033119425.1. NCBI lineage: Eukaryota > Metazoa > Chordata > Amphibia > Anura > Bufonidae > Bufotes > Bufotes viridis. The sequence continues at coordinate 573,259,245 of CM065589.1, forward strand.
CAGTTTTTAAAGGGGTAGACCACATCACATACCACATGTACAAAAGAATAGGAAAGGAGGACACTGTGGTGGCTCAATGGTTAGCATTGGTTCCTTGCAGAGCTAGGGTCCTAGGTTCAAATCTGACCAAGGACAACATCTGCATGGAGTTTGTGTGGGTTTCCTCCGATGCTTCATACGCATACAGATAGGGAATTTAGATTGTGAGCCCCACTGGGGAGAATGAGTGAGGATAATGTCTGTAAAGCGCTGAGGAATATGTCTGGGCTATGTAAGTAAGTAAAATAAAATACATCGCACTGTTCAGCACTAGGGTTGAGCGAAGTTCGGGTTATCACAGAATCCCGTTATGGATTTCACTACCACGGACCATAACGAAATTTGGAAACCGTAACAGGCCGTTGTGGTTTCCAAATTCCGTTATGGTCCGTGGTAGCGAAATCCATAACGGGATTTTGCGATAACCCGAACCCGCTCAACCCTATTTAGCACCATTCTCAAGCATCGATAGAATTGCTGCTAAGGAGGGGGATGTGACTGGACCCCACCCGCTGTAACACAATCCTCCTGCCCTAGTTTCCTGCTGTGCAAGTGCAGAAGAATTATACCAAGCTTTCATCTGCACACTAGGAATAGTATAGGTGCAGTGCGTTAAAACGCCATATGGCTGCATCACAGACCCCCCAGCAGCCATTTTCAGGATAAGAGGAAATACATTCCCTTTAAGACCAACTTATTTGCTCTGAACTAGAAAACACTGAAGGATAAAAGACATTGAGGGAATATATATATATATTATATACATATACACACACACACACACATACTGTCACCATGGTCTGATGGGAAGCGGGGTGGTGGACACATTACAAGCCAAACAGCAGCAAGAACTGTGTCTAGGCTCCCGAGTCCTCCTCCTCCACACTGTCATGGTGAGGGCGGCCACTCAGCCACCACCGCCCTCTTTTTACTACTGGGAGGAGGATGTGCCACCACGTGGCTAATGATAGTATGTTTACATGAACTGTGTATGGGGAGGAGGTGACAAAGTCATGACTACGATGGGGCTTGGCTTAAGAAAGTCCTCTGCCACCTGCACAACACACTAACGGCAGCCTCTGCCTTCAGCCTGACAATTAATACTTTCATCTTCTCTCCAGGATACGGTGAAAAACTCTCATGCCCAAAGTGAACATTTCTCATCTTTTCACAGAAAACAAGACATTTAAGAAACCTAGAATGACAATGATCCTCGCAAACTGGGAATATAGAAATGAAAGCCAGAGACCTCTAACCATGGGGGGTGATGATCAGAGACAACTCGCCTGACCTCATCCACCAAGCACTTGAACAAGGCTCCTGGACTGAGATTATCAGATGGAGTATGGCCAGGTCCACATGTTCTGGTTGACTCGAACACAAACGCTATTAGGTGAAGCACAATGATAGCTGTGGAACTTGAGTAATTACTGAAAGCACCACCCTTAGGGTTTAGACAAAAGGAGAAGCCATTCAAATTTAAGCCTGGGCTTGGCAGCGTATACAGGCGCACGGTATGGTTCTCAATGCAGTAAGTCATGGTCACTAAACTCAGACTACATCATCCTGCATGTTTATCTTGAAAGAACAAAAACCCAGCATTCATCTTCCCTACATCTGCTACGCACTTGGATGCAATCTATTGTTCCCTGTAAGCAGCCATTTCACGCTGGGGAGGGGGTTCGTCTGTCTCTAAAGTGCAGAAAACAACCAAAAATATGCATCTGAGGGACATCAGTCCTTCTAAAGTGGACCATACACCGAACAAGAATCCAATATGTATGAGGTCAAATTGGGGCAAAGAAGAAGAGGTTCACATGGAATTTTTGAGGCGGATTTTCCTGCAGGTTTTTAAGTCCAAGCCAAAATTGGATTTGAAAAGAATTGGAAATATAAAGGAAGGACTTATATTTGGACCCAGCAGTAATGAGAAGTAGAAGTCCTTTCTTTATATTTCTGATTCCTTTCAAACCCACTTCTGGCCTTGGATGAAAAACCTGCAAGAAAATTTGCCTCAAAACCATCTCCAAAAAACGACCCTAACCTTAGCCCGATCCCTCTTCGTTCTCATTTAACCTCATGGTCAACCTTCATGAAAATCTATCTCAAAACCTCCAAGAAAATGTGTCAGCCTACCTACCCTTGCCGTTCAGCAGATGTCTGGCAGTGGCTTTCTCCCCTGTATGAGCACAGTGGTGGAGGGGACTCAGGTGGGAATAGCTGTCGGCAGACAGCCATCTAAAGTAGGTGGTCGGTCAAAGCTTTTCGAGAGCTGCTTCAAGATCTATCGGCAGATTTCACATTCCACCGAAATGATCCTTCATTGCGAATCTATGGCTCCCTTCCTCTGCTGCGTTTTCCTCCCCATTTCCTCCCAATATCAATGGCAAATTCTGGGTGAAACACACGCCTCCATGTTTAAGCCTACTGAAGATCACAGCTGCCAGTTTAATCCTCTCAGCTCCCTCTGCCTCCCTTCCCGCACAACGCCTTGCATGGATTCCTTTTATAGTAAGCAATTTGCAAAGCAAGCAGCACGCACTCCCGTCTCCTCCCAACCCATTCCTGCAATGTGGCCAAACAGCATCCCCCGAAAGTAGGCAAAGTGGAAAGTCCAAGACACTGCAAGAAGCCATCAGGTGCATTCAATCCCTTTAATAAAAAAAAAAAAAAAAAGAGGAGGGGCTTCAATGCAACAGGTTATAGGAGGACAACCAGAAACCAACCAAGGACCAAACTTAAAATCTTCAAATTTATGAACCATCAGCGTAGACGAAATGAACACAAACCCTGTAATGTGTCAATGGGAGACAGAAAACGACACGTCCAATGGTAGAGCTCACATGACTACCTCTTGGGGTCAGCAGCCAATGAGCAGCAAGCTGAAAATGAAAGGATGGCTTGGACTGGCTGGGAGGTCTGGTGGGAGGAGTCACGATATAAACAACTGGGAAGTATCCAGATGATGGCAACAATGTAACACTAAATGCAGAACACTCACTCGGGGGTTAACCACAAGCGAACGAAGCGGGCCAGGACACTAATTATAGAGATCATCAGACCTTTACCTAACCACGGACAAACTAGGATTTCTCTTTGTATTTTGGTCCAAAATTACAAAAAAAATAAAAAATGTAATGTGAAGGTAACCAAAGCATGAATGGAGACGGCCCTGCCAGCAAATACCCCAGGGGCGGCAGCCACATATAGGTCTGATATAGGAGATAAGTCTGATCCACAGACGTGGCAGCGTGCCATCTGGTAATATAAGGTTTGCTCTAGAACGATGATGAAGAGCAACGATCAAAGTGAGAAAAAATAAAAATAAAACCACCCCACCACCCTATTAGCTGCAGGCACAGAAGACGCCGTCACATACAATAATGTCACGGTTAGCAGGGATACTCCCCTCACATAACATGACTCATTGCAAGCTGAAGAATCTGCTGGTCCCAGCTTTACAGTCAAGATAACACCCCCCCCCCCCAGACGGCACGTACACAGAGGAACTTCCAAATGCATACCAGCTGGGGGAGGGGAGAGAAGCGGCGCCCTACAGCAGAGGACATTCAGAGGGAGACAATGGCTTGCGAACTGCCTCAGTGAATGCAGCCATGTGCCACGGACATTGCAAAGAAAGCCAATCGCCAGGCAGGAGATGAAGGAAAAAATAAAATGTAAAACATTGAAGACGGGGGAGAGTGGGGGCGGTGTGCGGCTCCAAAATCAGGACGTCAATATGAATCTCAGAATTCAGTATTTGCCTCTATTTTGCTCAGTAAAAAAAAACACGCACACTAAGGCGCCAATTCCCCCACGGATGGTAGACCTGCTGCAACATCGCCAGAACATCCTGATCTATTAGTGTGACTGTGAAATACAGCTGGACGGGAGCACCAGCCCACCGATTTCTGCCGTATGTCGTGGAGGCAGCCATCATTTAGTGGGCTGAACCAAAACAGAAGGCACTCGGTGACATCACCGAAACACGAGGGATTCATCAGAATCTAAAACTAGATACCATGGCTTCCCCACACCCCCATTAACTGTAACCACAGCTGGACCAACACCAAAGTCACCCAGTTACACATGAAACATATTGCTGACTGCCGTTCCTCGGAGCCAAACCCTACGTAGTCCTTAGAAGACCCCACCGGCTCCTTGACCTCACAGGAATCCTGCACACGACTGGTCTATCTGCATATGAGGGGGTCTCGTCGACAACCGGACTGGTAGGACTGGGCCACTTCACCTTGAGGCTGCAGACAGGTTCCTCCACCACAGCTTCAAACACCCGTTTTACCTAGAATGATAAAACCTCTTGCCTCTACTACACCCTTGCATGTCTTCTCTCCATCTCTGGCACTTGTCCCCCTCCCCACCTGACCAGAAGCCATCTTGATTCATTCTGCAGCAGTCCACTGTGGTACTACAGGCACAGACAGCATGGTGACCAAAACAGGAAGTCACTGACAGCTGGGGAGAAGGAGGCGGAGTCAGAGGACAGGCGGGTAGCAGCAAGGCAGCAGCAGCCGGAGACGGTACTGTTATCGTACTGCAGAACAAGTACCCAAGAGACCAGACCCTCCAAGATCTCACGTGATAATCGGTACTAAACAGGCGCTTTTAGGCAGAGTTCACACCAATGCTATTGACCCAAACAGATCCCACTGACTACAATGGGGTCCACTTTTCCAGTGCAGAAAAAAAGTCCTTCATACAGGTCTTCTCTCTGCTGGTTTGGATGGAATCTGCAGATCATCTGACGTAAATGTGAACAAGCCCTTACTTTGAATGATTTTGTGAACCACCAAACTCACCAGGCGTTCGATGAGTGCTAGCTCCGAGTCTCAGAGTCATTACATATATCTGGAGGAGATTTTACCAAGATGGTTCTCACTAGTGTAAGGAGACTGTCTATAGCAGGGAGGCTCAACCTGCGCCCCTCCAGCTATTGCATAACTACAACTCCCAGCATTGCCCTAATCCAGGCATGCTGGGAGTTGCAGTTTACAACAGCTGGAGGGCGGCAGGTTGGGCAACCCTGGTATATAGGATATCAGGTGAACGCAGCAAGCCACCATGTCTGGTCATTATCAATGCCGCCATCAACTACAGTGTCCTATGTTAGGGCCCAGCACATGACTGTATTTTTCCCTCAGTGTGCTAACTGCTTTTCCACAGCTAGCACACTGACCCATTCAATTCTAGGGAGCCACTCATACAGCTTTTTTTGTGAATCCTTGCAGATCCACAAATCTCAGCGCAGGTCGTATTCTGCTCTACATTTGAAGATGAGAAAAATCCTCTTTATTGAAGAACGTGAGAAAAATACTAAATTCACACAAAGCTCTGGGCAGTACAGACACGGCCACGTGGCCTTAAAAAGCTATTTACCAGCCAATGAAGAACCTACACAAGCATGTGAGGGGACTCCATACTTCCTCCAATGTAACCATTCTTGGAATGACTCCCATCAGAAGTGACCCCAATAATTTAGCAAACAAGTTGAATTCCGCACAATTCTCCAAAATCAAAATTATGATACGGTCATATGATATTTTTGCTACGTTTCTAATATATAAAATACACGTCATTCACAGACATACCGCCAGATCACGCTGACCTGTGACCCAGACACATATGTGCTTGGTTTGGCGCACTAAGATATAAAGAGCATCACTAATGATACAAAGGAGCTTCAAGAACGTCCTCTAATAGTCGTCCACACCCATGGGCGTCCCCTGAACCTCAGGGTTACTCTAGGATATTTCCCCTTTCTGTGGAGGTGGGACGGTGCATCCTCCAAAGTCCTCTCAGCCGGCAGCACCAATCAGAAACACGGAGAGCTCTCCGAGATGTCGACTTGACATTACATGAAGACGAGTTGAAGACCGACCTGCACACTACCCTCTGCTCGAGTGGCTCTAGTCAGAGGTCGCACCACATTTTGTTCGGAAGAGTAAAAATACTCATCTTACCATTTTTGAGGAGGAGTACGAAAACTGCAGTTATTCATATATGTAAAACGTAGGCCTACATAACATTAAGGGGTTGCTATTTCTGCAGGGAAACTATTACCAGTCTCCTATATAAATTTATCTCTCAGAAGACTGAATCCCTAACTTTCTTGAAGCACCAAATCTGTCCCATAGGGATCCGAGCGGCAGATTGTGCAAAACTCAATGCAAAAAGAATTGAACAGGGACGTCTGGTCGTTGTGGCAGGGAGCAGTGGGTGGCGTCTGGGACGAATGCACAGGAGGCATATATAGGACAGTCTTATACACAATATATTGGACTGTTGTAGGGCTGGGCGATATGGCCTAAAATCTATATCGCGATATAACGATATATCCCGATATATTATGTTCTTCTGTTTGTATAGAAAATTGCCATTATCCATGTCCCACAGCCAGCGCCATCAGCCCCATGCCATTGCCATTATACAAGTACCGATACTTATATTTAAGTACTCACCGATACCTATTTTAACATAGGGCAGATTTATCCAACCTTGTATAAAGAAACAGCGGCGCAGTTGCTGAAAGCAATGAAAAAAATTAAAGCTGGAATTTGGTTGCTATGGACAACGGCTTTACTTTTCCTTTGTACAAGGGTTAATAAATTAATAAATGGGCTTATAAACAGTGTTTCCCCAACCAATGTGCCTCCAGGGTGATCTGTGGGTGACGCTGCTATGGGGTGATCTGTGGGTGACCCTGTCATGGGGGGGGGGGGGGATCTGTGGATGAAACATATATAGAATCTTATGCTATATATGTGTCACCCACAGATCCCCCATTACAGGGTCATTATCAAGTGTCCAGGGGCGGGGGCCGCGTAGGGTTGGGCGATATCAAAAATATTGCCACGATAACGATATTAAGAAATTTATCGCGATAACGATATAGATCACGATAAATGCCTATTTAGAAGAAAAAAACACTTGGAGACATTATACTGTATGGGGGCAGCCGCAAGGAGACGTTATACTGTATGGGGCAGCCGCAAGGAGACGTTATACTGTATGGGGCAGCCGCAAGGAGACGCTATACTGTATGGGGCAGCCGCAAGGAGACGCTATACTGTATGGGGCAGCCGCAAGGAGACGTTATACTGTATGGGGGCAGCCGCAAGGAGACGTTATACTGTATGGGGCAGCCGCAAGGAGACGCTATACTGTATGGGGCAGCCGCAAGGAGACGCTATACTGTATGGGGCAGCCGCAAGGAGACGCTATACTGTATGGGGCAGCCGCAAGGAGACGCTATACTGTATGGGGCAGCCACAAGGAGACGTTATACTGTATGGGGCAGCCACAAGGAGACGTTATACTGTATGGGGGCAGCCACAAGGAGACAATATACTATATAGAGGCCACAAGGAGACGTTATACTGTATGGGGGCAGCCGCAAGGAGACGTTATACTGTATGGGGCAGCCACAAGGAGACGTTATACTGTATGGGGCAGCCACAAGGAGACGTTATACTGTATGGGGGCAGCCACAAGGAGACAATATACTATATAGAGGCCACAAGGAGACGTTATACTGTATGGGGGCAGCCACAAGGAGACAATATACTATATAGAGGCCACAAGGAGACGTTATTCTGGCTGAGGCACTGTTATGGGGGGGCACTCTGGCTGAGGCACTGTTATGGGGGGGCACTCTGGCTGAGGCACTGTTATGGGGGGGCACTCTGGCTGAGGCACTGTTATGGGGGGCACTCTGGCTGAGGCACTGTTATGGGGGGCACTCTGGCTGAGGCACTGTTATGGGGGCACTCTGGCTGAGGCACTGTTATGGGGGCACTCTGGCTGAGGCACTGTTATGGGGGGCACTCTGGCTGAGGCACTGTTATGGGGGGGCACTCTGGCTGAGGCACTGTTATGGGGGCACTCTGGCTGAGGCACTGTTATGGGGGCACTCTAGCTGACGCACTGTTATGGGGGCACTCTGGCTGGCGCACTGTTATGGGGGCACTCTGGCTGACGCACTGTTATGGGGGCACTCTGGCTGGACGACTGTTATGGGGCACTCTGGCTGACGCACTGTTATGGGGGCACTCTGGCTGAGGCACTGTTATGGGGGCACTCTGGCTGACGACTGTTATGGGGGCACTCTGGCTGACGCACTGTTATGGGGGCACTCTGGCTGACGCACTGTTATGGGGGCACTCTGGCTGACGCACTGTTATGGGGGCACTCTGGCTGACGCACTGTTATGGGGGCACTCTGGCTGACGCACTGTTATGGGGGCACTCTGGCTGACGCACTGTTATGGGGGCACTCTGGCTGGCGCACTGTTATGGGGGCACTCTGGCTGGCGCACTGTTATGGGGGCACTCTGGCTGACGCACTGTTATGGGGGCACTCTGGCTGACGCACTGTTATGGGGGCACTCTGGCTGACGCACTGTTATGGGGGCACTCTGGCTGACGCACTGTTATGGGGGGCACTCTGGCTGACGCACTGTTATGGGGGCACTCTGGCTGACGCACTGTTATGGGGGGGCACTCTGGCTGACGCACCGTTATGGGGGGGCACTCTGGCTGACGCACCGTTATGGGGGGGCACTCTGGCTGACGCACCGTTATGGGGGGTGTGGTAAGGTGCAGGGTGCCGTTGTGGATGGCAGGTATGTGTCACCGAGGTTCATAGCCTCGGTGAGGTAAGAGCCGTATTTTGTTGATGTCAGCAGCAGCTAGTGCTACTGACAGAGTTGTAAATAGCATGGCTGCAAAGCCGATCCGGGCCGGCTCTTACCGGGAGCAGCTAAAGTGTAGGGTGGGTGGCTGCTCCCCACGATCCAGTCCTGGTTTTGGGCTGGGTATAAATCACAGCCAGCACCAGCAGCTGGGGCGGTGATTGTCCTGGAGCTGCTGCTAGTCCTGTGGAGCTCTCTGGGCTGGAAGCAAAAACCCAGCAAGGAGACGTGCAGTCGACCTGGAAGCCTGAAGGAGGGTTATCCCACGGCTGGGCCGACCGCCAGGTGCGAACGCGCACCTAACATCTCACAGGTGATTGAACCTGGTTTTGGACTCTTTGGTTTTGCCTTTTTTCTGTTTGCTGCGTGTGAATGAACACCAAGAGACTGTTTACCATTTCGTTTGTGCAAGTGTGAATAAAACACTGTTTATTGCACGTACTGGACTCCTTGTTTTGCCTCTGTACTGCACCCGCACCGTTATCTACCAGAGCAACTCCACACAGGGGGCACTCTGGCTGACGCACTGTTATGGGGGGGCACTCTGGCTGACGCACTGTTATGGGGGGGCACTCTGGCTGATGCACTGTTATGGGGGGGCACTCTGGCTGACACATATATAGCATCTTATGCTATATATGTGTCATCCACAGATCCCCCATAACAATGTCAGCCACAGACCCCCAACACTGTAATGTCTTTAGAAGTAGCACGACCTTATTAACTATTGTTGCGCAGGCTCCCGGGCAGCTCTCTGCTCCTCCATGCGCCGTCTGCTCCTTCATTTATAAAGTGGGTGGAGCATGGAGGAACAGAGATTAACTACATAAATACTGGATAAGAGCTGGCTGGTGCAGTGTTACTCTGCAGTAATACACCGGCCCCGCAGCTCTGATCCAGTATTTATGTAGTTAATCTCTTTAGAAGTAGTCGGACCTTAATAACTATTGTGGCGCAGGCTCCCCGGGCAGCTCTCTGTTCCTCCATGCTCCGCCCACTTTATGAATGAAGGGGTAGACGGCACATGGAGGAGCAGAGAGCTGCCCGGGGAGCCTGAGCAACAATAGTTATTAAGGTCGGGCTACTTCACTGCGGGGCCGTTGCTAAATTCCCGGCAGAGCCCGCTACTTACTAGCTGCCCGGCACTACATGTCCCGGGCGCCAGGAATTCGGCCCTGACATGGATGTTTTAGGAGCGGTCGGCACACGTGCGACCGCTCCTATGACGTCATTAAATACCGCGGTTATTAGGAAACTGTGATATCGCAGTTTCTTAATACCGCGGTATATCGCAGCCACCGGTATATTGCCCAACCCTAGGGCCGCGGTGGCCGGTGCAGTGTGACTCTAATACACCAGCCCCGCAGCTCCTGTACAGTATTTATGTAAACCGAATCTATGTAAAAGTAGCCCGAACTTACTAACTATTGCGGCGCAGTCTCTATCAGCTTGAGCGCTCAGTCCCTCCATGTGCCTCCTGTCCCGCCTCCTGCTCCGCCCACTTTATGAATGAAGGATGGAGACGGGGCAGGAGGCGCATGGAGGAACCGAGAAAGAGACTGACCCTAGGTACACACCTAAGCGTTTTTCAGCACGTTCAAACGCGCTGTAAAACGCACAACATGTGGAAAGCCATGCTTCCCTATGGGCATGGTTCACATTTGGGCGTTTTACAGCACGTTTGAACGCGCTGAAAAACGCCAAACGCTGTCGCTTCAGCATGAGCTTCTTTTGGGCGTTTTAACGCGCCTATGGACCATGCTGAAATAGGGGAGAATCACTGAATCGCGCGTATGATGCCCGTTTCTTAGTTACAAAAACGCGCGATTCAGACACGTTTAGGTGTGTTCCCAGCCTGAGGGAGACTGCGCCACAATAGTTAGTAAGTTCGGGCTACTTTTACATAGATTAGGTTTACATAAATACTGTATAGGAGCTGCAGGGCCAGAACTTCCGGTATCGGCGGCATTTGCACAAGTATAAGTACTTGTGCAAATGTCGGTAACGGTCCCGATACTGATACTGGCATCGGGACATACCTAATTGCCATCATCCATGTCCCCCAGCCAGCACCATCAGGTCCATGCCATAGCCTTCCACTCCCCCACCCCCCGGTAGATTTGGGCCCCTGCTAATATACTTACCTTTCCTGCAGGGTGCGCGGCTGGCTGATGGAGTCCACAGGAGACAGCCCGAGTCTTCTTCCCAGCATGCACTGGGAGGGACCTGACGTCACACACAGTGTCAGCCAGTGCGCTGACGATGTATGCACGCAAGGCCCTGGTAAGTGGAGCGTGGTGCAGTCGGGAGGCCACGGAGCAGTGAGTGAGAAGCTTCTTCAATTTACTAACGCTCCATGGTCATCTATCGCGATATGGCGATATAGCCAAAAATCAATATCGTTGCCCGAATTTATGACTATAATATCGTTTATATCGCCCACCCCTAGACACAGTATAGTGTACCGTATAGTCCTCTCTGTGATCTCTGGACACTGCGCTCCGTACTTAAACCATACAGGAAAATAGACCTCTCAGTGGTCCAGAGTACTTACATAGAAAACTAATAGCCAAGAGCCTAAAGAAACCCCGTTTCTGATCCTTATGTTAAAACATAACTCATTTGATTTATAAAAGTAGGGTACCTGCTTTTATAGACCCTTGAGACTCTATTAACACTATCATCATCATCATAAGGTCATCTAAAGAAACAGCAGGTTTTCAAAGAGCACCTGTCACCTCTCCCGACATGTCCGTTTTAATAGCTTCATGCATTCCCCATGTAATAACAGTTCTGGAGCCTCTATTCTTATGTCTGTATGTTCCATTCCTCTGTTATTTCTACTAGAAGTTAGGAAGGAATTGCTATTAGCCTTACTCTATCCAATCAGGGCAGCCATTTTCATACCATGCAGGTACACCCCCCCAACCGGTTACCTCTCCTGTGTACCCTTACTGCAGACTGCTAGCAATTCATTCATAACTTCTAGTAGAAATAATAGAGGAATGGGACAACATAGAGACATACGAACAGATGCTCCAGAACTGTTATTACATGGGGAATAAATGAAGCTATTAGAACAGACATGTCAGGAGCGGTGAAAGGTCCTCTTTAAAATTCTCTCGGCTATTAGTTTTTCTATTCATAAACCTCCACATGGAGCTGCCAGCCGCAGATAGAAGCCTGCAGGGCACGCTGGGACTTTGGGTGCGACATTACCTGGGCACAAGCCTGACACTTCTCTCATGGTCTATGCTCAGCAGAGGCTCCGTTCCTGCCATGCTTTCCCTTCATCAGCAGCCGGTAATGGCGCGCGCGCTGCCCTTTTTCATAATAAATGAAATGGATGCTGCTGCTGTGTTTTCAGCGCACGGGAGAAGGGGGCTATGAGAGGAGCGCCCAATGGAACGGCAGCCCGTTGATACTGGCAAATCAGCAGCCTTCTCCTTAATAACAAAGCTCTGTACTGTGGAGAGCTTAGTTATTGGAGCTCTCAGGCACCAGCGGTATTGATGCGCTTCCGGTGCCGTTCACAGCGCTCAGTACGCTCATGAATGGCGGTGAAATTATCGTGCATATTCATACGCATTAGACATTTTTTAGGGAGTAAAACTACCTGTACAGGCGTCTATGATGCTTGTACAGGCGTTATTGCGACCTCTGGCTCTAGTGACTGTAAGGCTCAGTTCACATCTCGCTTTTGAAGATGGTAGGTGTGTGCGCAATGGAGAAGGTCTAACATATACACTAAACATCTCCATATACCCCATGAAACTTGTGTGTGCCAAAAGGGTGACCTTTCAGCACACACACAGGAATGTCTAAGAAAGCGTAGTCTACTAGGGGCAATGGGTGTCAGCGGCCGACATACCTACACAGTGGTATACTTCGGAGCCTGAGGTAAGTATGGGGGGGGGGGGGGGGGAGATACTTCCAACATACGTGACCGAGCCTAACAAGAACAAAGCTATAGACTATGACGAAGAGCAGTCAACAAAATCTACTGCCAAGAGCACTACGAAAATGTTCAGCCTTGTCCAGGCTGAAGAATGTTGAGCCAATGGTGGACCCACCATATCCTACCAACCAAAGATACAATATGTTCAAGGGTGACCTCCACTTCGACTGTTGCCCAGTTACATGTAATATATAATAAATAATGAGACAAAGGAGACATTTCCCCTTTCTTCGGAGGAAGACGGTGGGACAGTACATCCTCAAAAGCCCCGTCACCCAGAACTCCAATCAGAAATGTGGGGATCTCTCCAAGACTTTAGTGACATTACAGTTGAAGACTGACCTGCAAAGTAGCCGCTCCTTGAGCATCTCCGACGGCATTAAGGCTCAGTTCACATCTCATTTTGATGATTGCCCGAAGGAAAAAGTCTAGCGCAGACGCTAAACATCTACATAAGCCCCCATGATCCTCCTGTATGCAAAAAGGGTGACCTGTAGGCATACGCCTGACTGAATAAGAAAGTGTAGTCCACTAAGAGCAATGGGCGTCAGTGACTGACATATGACTACACCGTGGTATACATTGGGGGCTGAGAAATAATCCCAACACATTCTTTGGGGATGTGAACCGGGCCTAACAAGAACACATCTACAAAATATAATGACAAGAATGCTGGACAACATTCAACACAACGTACTGCCAAGGGCAATGTGTAAATGTTCCTTCCTGTCCAGGCTGAAGAACATCAAGCCAATGGTAAACCCACCATATCATATCCAACAGTCAAAAACAAGCTCACCTAAAAATATGATATTTCATGGGCGACTGTCAGTTTCTGGAGCCAGGCACAGTTCTACTACACCGATCTTAGATGTTTGCAGGGTTCCAGAACAGAGAAAAGCCTGTGATTCTACCGTAAATTCAACCGTAAGGGTACATTCACACATTGGATTTTGACACTGGCAATATTTGTCACGTATACTGTGGCAGAAGAAACCACCATCTCAAATGAAGCTAAACTACGAGTGAACGCCCACCGTGGCACTAAGCGGCGGCTGTCCGCACCCCTGCCTCCCAATAAAAACAAAGGCAGACACCACGTGGTCGCTGCCGCTGGAACATTGGCGCCGTGTCCATGCCATAATTCTGATGGAAACCGAGCTACGAGCAAGTCTAAGGCATTGGACCAGTACCACGCAACTAAACATAAACGCAAACCAGCAATCAAAGGGTGTTCAATAAAACGGTCCGATGCCATTCCAGTAGTCCGAGGAGCACCAGGGCAAAAACACAAAAAGGCAAAACGACAGACAACGTAAGAAAGTCCCGGCATCAGCCGTCAGAAGGTCAGCAGCTGGCACTTATTCTGGAGAAACGTTACATACCTTTAAATCGGGGCAGCTGAATTCTTTATGGGACGCGGCGCGGATGATGCCGTTTCTCCATGGCCAGTCCTCGATCTGCTCGATGTTCAGCCGGCAGTCGCTGCCCACCACACAGGCGAATCTCTGCCCCACCAGGACGTGGAAGCTGTCTTGGTGCATTAGCACCATCATGGTTGAAGCTAAGGGTTTTAAAAAAAAAAAAAAGTCAAAATTAATAAACTGCTCTTATCCTAAGGCTCCTTTCACACTAGCGTTAATATTTTCCGGTATTGAGCCCCTATGACGGAACTCAAAAAAACGCTTCAGTTTTGTCCCCATTCATTGTCAATGGGGACAAAACTGAAGAGAACGCTCCAAAATGCCTTCCGTTCTCATACCGGAGAGCAAACCGCAACATGTTGGAGTTTGGTTTCCGTCCTGGGATGCAGAGCAAGACGGATGTGGCATGACGCCCAATGCAAGTCAATAGGAACGAATCCGTTTTCTCTGACACAATAGAAAACTGATCCGTCCTCCGTTGACTTTCAATGGAGTTCGTGACAGATCAGTCTTGGCAATGTTGAAGATAATACATCCGGATCGGGATCGGTTCATAACGGATGCAGACGGTTGTATGATCAGTAACGGAAGCGTTTTTGCTGAACCCTGCCGGTAAACGCTGGTGTGAAAGTAGCCTAAGCAATGTATGCTGGCAAGTCGCGGGTTAACAGCGGAGGTAAGTCCTGACCAACCAGATGTGAACAGGGCCATGCAAACACTCGGAGCACACGCCCCTCCAGTGTATGCCAATGACAGCACGTGACGCCGAGCAGGTGGCTGAATATTTACATCCGGACGTGACAAGTAGAGATGAGCGAATTTCATATTTTGAAATCCGTTCACGCTTCGTTTGGTCGTAAAAGCAGAATTGAATTTTGGATTCTGTTACCACGGACCATGACGCAATTCTATGACGGAATGCCTTTAGAGGCATTCAGTTATTCATTCCGTCATAATGGAAGTCTATGGGCTGCATAATGGAACCGTCCCGTTTCCTCTCCTGATCCCGAGTCCTCTCCTGCATAACGGAAACGGGACAGATCCGTTTTGCAGCCCCATAGACTTCCATTATGACGGAATGAATAACGGAATTCTGCTTTTACCACCAAACGAAGGGTGAACGAATTTCATAACATGAAATTCGCTGCTCTCTAGTGACAAGCTTAATTAACAAGAACGGGCATTTTAACCCTTCAAATAATGCCCTGGTGACTGCGCCGGACCCCAGCTGTCAGACCCAACCAGGACAGGAAGTGGCACCATTGCGCAAGTCACATGACACCACTTTTGCACAACAAGTCATGTGACGACCAAGGCGCGACCCCAGCGGGGTGCAAAATGGGCTTGGTGCGCGTAGGACAACGTAATGCAAATCTACCACTACCGCCACGGCCCAAACTACCACATAATACAGCAATGACACAAAACGCATAATGTGCATGCTCGGCCTAATTATAATATATGCTAATATATGCTAATTGCATTAATATATGCACGATAGTTTGCCTACACCCCACAGGGGCGATGCCAGTGTGAAGAAGCCTACAGGACGCATTATGTCAATCTTACAAGTCGGTTAAATTCACTGAAATTGCGGTAGTCGCCGGTACTTACCGGTTGAAGCTTCTCTGTCATGCACCAAAGCTTAAAACGGCAAGGCCAACCTAAGCGCGCCGTGGCGGCTCCAGCGGAGAATAAGCAATCCGTGCAGAGAGTAGTGACTAGAATGGAGTTGCTCCTGGCAGGCATGACGTCAGAAGAAGAGGCGGAGTCTCGTCACCCAGGGGGCGTGGTCTCAGCATTTTCTGGAGACTCTACAGAGCACGTTGTTGCAGAGAGGAGCAGAGGCTGCAGGTCGCTGTGTGGAGGAGAATAGTGACTCATTTTTACTTGGAGGCCTTCTTTTGTAGGGGCTCCACCTTTCTTTGTTAGCGGCTAAACTCCATGCAGGAAACGGACCTCTTGACGTCCAGCGTCACGTGACATTCTCTCGTCACGTGACTCTGAATCGGGCGGCGTGAAATCCGTGAATTAAAGGTTCGGAAGCCGGAGAGCTCAGGCTGTTTGCAGTGCAGGTCAGGGATGGCTGCTCACCGCTCATAGAGGAGGGGGAGAGAGTGTCTGTCAGCGGTCAGTGCTGGAGGTAGAGGTTTACACTGTGGACGTGCTGAGCGGAGGTGGGCCCTGTAATATAGTGTGCAGGAGGTGCTGTAATATTGTATGCAGGGGGAGGTGCCCTGTAATATGGGGGTGGGGCATGTAATATTGTCTGCAGGGGGGCCCTGTAATACAGTGTTCAGGGGTCTGTAATATTTTATGCAGAGGGGCTGCAGTGTAATGGGGGGGTATGTAATATTGTGTGCAGGTGGGCCCTGTAATATAGTAGGGGGCTGTAATATTGTATGCAGAGGAGGTGCCGTGTAAAATTGTATGCAGAGGGGGTGCTGTGTAATATGGGGGTGGGGCATGTAATATAGTGTGCAGGGGGCTGCTGTAATATAGTGTGCATGGGGGGTTGTATGACTTATGCACAGGGGGGTTCTGTGTAATATTGTATGCAGAGGGGGGAGTTATGTAGTATTTTATGCAGAGGGAGGTGCTGTGTAATATTGGGGGTGGGGGGGGCATGTAATATTGTATGCAGGTGGGGGGGGCATTGTAATCTTGTATGCAGAGGTGCCGTGTAGTATTGTATGCATAGGGGGTGCCGTGTAATATGGGGAGTGGGGGGCCATGTAATGTGTGCAGGTGGGCCCTGTTATATAGTGTGTGGGGGGGGGGGGAGCTGCAATATTGTATGCAGAGGGAGTTGCCAATTGCCATGTCATATTTTATGCAGGGGGGTGTAATATTGTATGCAGAGAGGGGTGCCGTGTAATATTTTATGCAGGGGGGTGTAATATGGGGGGGCAGTAATATAGTGTGCAGGTGGGGGGTATAATATTGTATGCAGAGGGGGGTGCCGTGTAATATGGGGGCTGCTGTAAGGGCTCTTTCACACTGGCGTATTTCTTTTCCGGCATAGAGTTCGGCTCTATGCCGGAATCCCACATGCATTCTGAATGGAGGGAAATCCATTCAGGATGCATCAGGATGTCTTCAGTTCAGGACCGTAACGTTTTTTGGCCGGGGAAAATACCGCAGCATGCTGCGCTTTTTGCTGCGCTTTTTGCTCCGGCCAAAAATCCTGAACACTTGCCGCAAGGCCGGATCCGGAATTAATGCCCATTGAAAGGCATTAATCCAGATCCGGCCTTAAGCTAAACGTAGTTTCGGCACATCGCCGGATCCGACATTTTGCTTTTTTCTGGTTACCATGGCAGCCAGGATGCTAAAGTCCTGGTTGCCATGGTAAAGTGTAGTGGGGAGCAGTATACTTACCGCCCGTGCGGCTCCCGGGGCGCTCCAGAGTGACGTCAGGGCGCCCCACGCGCATGGATCACGTGATCCATGGGCGTGGGTTGCCCTGTCGTCACTCTGGAGCCCCCCGGGAGCCGCACAGGCGGTAAGTATACTGCTCCCCCGCTCCCCACTACTACTATGGCAACCAGGACTTTAGTAGCGTCCTGGCTGCCATAGTAACCTTAAAGCATTTCGAAGACTGATCAGTTATCAAATGCTTTCAGTTCACTTGCGTTGTTACGGATCCGGCGGGCACTTCCGAACAATGCAAGTGTTAAAGAGGCCTAATATAGTGTGCAGGGGGGAGTGTCATATTGTATGCAGAGGGGGTGCCGTGTAATATG
This sequence comes from Bufotes viridis, assembly GCA_033119425.1. NCBI lineage: Eukaryota > Metazoa > Chordata > Amphibia > Anura > Bufonidae > Bufotes > Bufotes viridis. The sequence goes on from CM065589.1 coordinate 573,277,122, forward strand.
GGGGGCCCTGTAATAGAGTGGGGGCTGTAATATTGTATGCAGAGGGGGTGCCGTGTAATATGGGGGCTGCTGTAATATAGTATGCAGAGGGGGAGTGTAATATTGTATGCAGAGTGGGGGTGCCGTGTAATATGGAGGGGCATGTAATATTGTGTGCAGGTGGGCCCTTTAATATAGTGGAGGGGGGCTGTAATGTATGCAGAGGGAGAAGTCGTGTAATATTGTATGCAAAGGGGGTGTAATATTGCGTGAGTGTAATATGTGCAGGAGGCGTGTAATATTGTGTGCAGTAGGTGCTCAGTGTAATTTTGTATGCAGAGAGGTGCTGTAAATATTGTATGCGGGTGCCGTGTAATATTGTATGCAGAGGGGTTCCGTGTCATTTTGTATGTGAGTGAGCTGTGTAATTTTGTATGCAGAGGTGCGCGTGTGTAATATTTATGGAGGTGCCATGTAATATTGTATGCAGGGGAGCTGTATATGTGTATGCAGGCGTGCGTGTCAGGTATGTAAAGGCTAAATGCTTTGCATGATGCGCAGTGTAATATGTGTATGCAGAGAAGTACTGTGTAATAATGCTGAGGGACCTGTGATTTTGTATGCAGAGAGGACTGTGTCACTCTGCATAGAGAGGCCGTGTGTATTTGTATGCGAGTGATTGTGCAATTAGTATACAGCATTGAGCAAGGTGCCGTATAATTTTGTATGCAGAGAGGTTCTGTAAAATATTGTATCGGGGTGCTGTGTAATATTGTATGCGGGGGGGGGGTTCCGTGTAATTTTGTATGTGGGCGGGGGCGTTGTGTAATATTGGGTGCAGGGGGGTTGTAATATTTATGGAGGTGCCATGTAATATTGTATGGGGGCTAATTTTGTACGTTGTCAGGTATATAAAGCAAATGCTTTACATAAAGGAAAGGATCAAAGAAAAATTAAAAAGGAATTGATCCTAGAGGGGGACATATAAAACACCTCAAAAAGAGTTAGTCGGTTATTTAATTATATTGTGCAATCAGTAAAACATTGAACAAGCGTCTATGCAAAAATATAAATGATTTATTATACAATAACTTAATACAATCAAAGATTAATCAATATAGAACTCAATAATATGCAATGATACACAGTGATATGCAGTGCCCTAAATTCACCACTAGATGGCTCTAAAACAAATACCTGCGTTCCCTATTACCTTTCAAACATAAAATGTAATCCCGACTACATGATGCACTGTTAGTTGAATATTCACAGAAAACTCAATAGTGATTAGGGTAGATACGAACCCTTGCTCTGCTCAAACTATGACCAATCTCGGGTAGAATTGCTACACAACTTATAAATTAATCAAGCCTGATATTGACTAGGGAATATGAGTATCCCAACCAGAGAGTTCTCAGATATCAATATTATATCATTTATTCATTTTTACTGAATAGTGATAATATTGATGTAGCACTGAACATTATATGTCCGCACTAAAACGGGAAGTTCACTAAATATTAGGCCAGTTAATTTAATCAATACTACACATAATAAAGTTATACTTTACCTGAGAATGCACATGATATGGCAGAGTCTATGGTAAGTCAGCCCTAAGGTCTGATCATTGGGATTTTCCTCCTGGGGTGTGTCTCCTTTCTTTCTTTTCTCTTTTTTTGTTCTTCCTCCCTTCACTCTTGTGTGTGGTTTATTATCTAAAAATTTCTTTTAGACACACCTTCCTAGCTTGGAGTTTTCCAATCATTGTCGGTTAGGCATGTACATATGATAACGACTGTGATGTCACTGTATTACACAGAATGCATTTATGCTGCTGGTGTAATGTTGCTTATGCATCCCTAGGTGGTACTATTGCATAAGCTATTATCATACTAGTAAGGGGTAAATGTTCAGGTCTGACATCATCCTACATTCCATACACATAACATATGGAATCTTAAATCAGAGCTACAGGGATTAATTTTGACACATGTACCAATTAAAGCATACACTTTTAGGTACCATTTGGACATTTTCCCACTTATCAAACTTATGGTATTGATAAGAATATAATAGACCTTGTACTCTCACAAATGTGTCAGGGCTACAGACTAAAAAAATTACCTAGGAGCCATTGGCTCCTAAACTGAAAAATTTAGGAGCCAAATATAAATTTTAGTCGCCAAATTTAAATAGATATATAATCATGATAGAAAAAATTGCCTCATTCACACGTCACTGTTTGGTCAGTGATTTCCATCAGTGATTGTGAGCCAAAACCAGGATTGGAGCCTCCACAGACATAAGGTATAAGGGAAAGATCTGCACCAGTTCTGTGTTTACAGCCGCAACTGGTTTTGGCTCAAAAATCACTGATGGAAATCACTGACCGAACACTGATGCCTCATTCACACATGGGTACACATTATGTTTCGGTCATATGTTATATTATACTATGACCGAAACATAACGGACGCCTCAGACAGATGCCATACTGCGGCATCCCTCACTATAGAGTTCCATTGTACAAAAAATGTATATATTTTTTTCTGGACTTTACAGGATGGTAAGACGTGGTACACTACGATTTCCCATTCTGCAAAAGAAAAAAATTATAAATTAGCATATATATGTTTTTTTGTACAATGGAACTCTATTGAATGGATGCCACAGTATGGCATCTGTCTGAGGCGTCCGTCAACATACGTTTTATTTTTATTTGTATATGTTAAACGTATGACAAAAATCCAACACTTCCATTATTTTCATTGTTCTGCTCATCAAACGGAGCAGAACAACAGAAATAAATAGTGGTGGTGTGAACGGGGCCTAAGAGGTGGGTATGCAGGGAACCATTACTGGTCTAAATAACATAAAGCAATTATAGCGAAGTGATAAAGTCCAGTCCAATATGGCGGAACTTCCCTGTACATTATCACTTGGCTATAATAGCCTGCTGTGTATTTACTACACACTGCAACACATGCATCACTGCACTACATACATCAGTGTGAGATGTATGTAGTGCAGTGTGTGATGTATACATGTGTATGATGTGTTTAGTGAAGTGTGTGATGTGTGTAGTGCAGTGTGATGTATACATGTGTACTGTATGATGTATGTAGTGCAGTATGTGATGATTACACACATCGATACATAACACCTTGCGCTGTCACCTTCTTCTGCAGCCATTTTGGTCGCCATGTGGAGCCCTGTGTGTTTCTCCTCGGTTACTCCAACAGTTGATTGATTGTTAGTTAAAATACGGAGATTCACAACAATTTAAAATTCTTCTCATCATATTTTAGGAGTGTATGCGCTCCTAGTGAGAAATACAAAGATAATAGATGCATTGACGTCCTTCATAATATTTAATATATATGTTCTATTGATTATCTTATACAAAAAAAAACTAAGGCTCAATATATGTGTATACAGATATCACCGCTTTTCTGCTTCATCAATAAACATCAAACTGTAGGGGTAAATAGTACTAGCTACTTCCAGAGAATATCCTTATCTCAGTCATAAATTTATAAGGAGAGAAGAATGACTCTTCTCAGACTGGTACATCTATAGAGAATAAACCTTATGAACAGTGTCCTCTCCATGAACCTCTTTTGGACAACTTAAAAATACACACAAAATGGTGAATGTATCACAATATGGCCTCTTAATCAAATCCACTATAATTATGATATTTAGCTATAAATGTTATATACTTATGAAAAAGCACAACAAATCACCCTTCATTACAATCTAATCCATTGAAATAAATTTGGATTATCTCTGCATGAATAGTCAGATTCCTTTTTAGTGAACCAATGTCTTAATAGAGATGGAATTAGCAGCCGATAAACTGATAGCAACGACAGCGCCTACTACGCCAAAGATTATGGCAACTGCAATCGCAAAAATGAACCGCTTTGATTCGTGGAAAACTGTTCCCTGGTCAGGGTCTTTCTAGTTTGTTTCAGGATATGTGTAATCCGTTCTTGGGAATAACCGATGTGTATTTGATACCACATCTTTATCTCTGGAGACTGAATCTCGGAAAAGTTGACCTGTCTTCCAACGGAGATGTGTGGATCCAAACTGACGTAGATCTTCTGGGATAGAATCCTTTTATTCGTCAAGATAAATCCTGTGGTATTCTGTAGCATGATCCCAGATGAAGGGCCTGGTACAGCGATCGGTTTAGCGTGGAACTCCTTTCCCAAGATTAGGACGATGTAGATAACGGCAACAATTTTTTTATGTCATCTTGTGCCTATAATACATTGTATGACAAATGAGCATATACATCTTTCCACTTTTCTTTTTATCAACCCTACGATGAAAGTCCTACTACCATACATCTTCAATTTGGCATAGTTTTTCTTTAACAGAGCAAGTTCTTGGTTCGGAAGAGAGTCAAGAGATAATTAGTTACAAAGGAAAAATACATGAGGATAGGTTAGTACACTCGTTTGTTTATATGATACCGATCCTGAATTTCCGTCTTTAGCTCGATCCTTTATCTCTTTACTCCTGATCATCCGGTAATCCTTTCATTTTGAAAAGTTGTGACCTAGCATGACAAACATGTAATTGATTAATATGCACCCATTTCTCTATAAATTCACCTCCCTTAGGAATTTTGATCTTATAGACCACTGGTGACAATTGCCTGATCCCGGCCAAGGTTATAGAGAGAAACCTGATCGGAAATCTGGTATTCCTTTTGAGTAGTCTTCAGATCATAGTAGATTTTGGCACTTACTACTGCTTTCTCTAGATTCTTCTGGGCAAAAAGCATGCTGAAGGTGCTTGTGTAGATTCTCCATATACCGATGAGCTGTTGAAGCATTTATCAAATTGTGGTCTGTTGTCTGGTAGAGTAAATGCTGGGGTAACACTATCTTCATGCCTGTGATCATTTCGAAGAGAGAAAGTTTGGTTGCCGCACTTGGGGTGGCCCTGATAGCCATTAGAACCGAAGGCAACTTCACATCCCAGTCCTTATCGGATTCATTGACTAATTTCTTTAGAATGCTGACAATGGTTTGGTTGTAGCGTTCTACTCCACCCCTAGAGGCTGGGCAATAAGCTATATGTAGCTTTCTTTTTACCCCTAGTATCTCCCGCATTTTCGTCATAATCTCACTAGTGAAATGACTTCCGCAATCAGATTAGATACGTTGGGGAAGACCAAACCTGGAAAATACATGGTTAACGAGTAGAGACGTGCAAACACTTGAACTGCATGTTCTGCAAGGCAAACATTCCACCCATTTTGTGAAAAAACAAGTCCTGGTTAACATATATCTGTTGCCTTTTGATGAAGTTGTTACTGGTCTAATAAAGTCAATTTGGATGTCTGACCATGGCATGCACATCCCCCTTTTCATCAGTGGTGCCCGATGAGTGGGTCTTGTGGCTGGAATTGAGGACAGATTAAACATCCTTGACAATATGTGCGAACGTCTTGCAACATATGAGGCCAATAAGCATAATCCCGTAATAATTTATACATTAACTTCTCACCTCGATGACCAGCGTTTGGGACGTCATGGGCGTGCTGTAACATCAAGCCTCGGAATGCTGCAGGTACTACCCACTGTGTGATATCATTCTTTGAGGTTTTTACTAACAATCCATCCTGTAACAAGGAATTGGGACTTACCCTTCATCAAAATCCGTAACTCTTCTTTGCCTACACAGTCTTCCAGTTATGGGACAATTCTGTGGATCTTCAATGTGTTTATAAGAGATACCAATGATTGGATCCCCCTTTTGACTTGCAATAAGATCCGCACTAGGGGAATCTTAGCTCCATTGCACCACATTGGCTTTGGTCTCCTTTTGGCCCTGACTTCTTGTCATTGCCTCCACTTGGACAGTTCCCATGAGGACATCAACGTCCAGGACTTCTCCATTAATGGCTCCATGTCTGGCGAGGGAATCTGCCAAATAATTCCCTTCCTTATACACACCTGGATATTTTGAGTGTCCTCTTACCTTTTTCCAGTAAATGGTGAGACCGTGGGTGGTAACCATCTCGTCGATCCTACAAAACATTTTACCATGCTTGACAGGCTTGTTGCTTCTTACTATGTTAGATCTTTTCCATTCAGGGAAGTACTCCACAAAGCTGTTGCGAATATAATTAGAATCTGTGATACCAGATTCGATAGCCATTTGTATGGCTTTATACACAGCGGTAAGCTCTGTGACCTGGCTACTTTTGGAACCAATTTTGTACCCCACGGACATCTGGGAATATATTATTCCACACGATTCCGATACCTGCAACCAATGTACATTCCGTTCCTATATTGGTATGGAAAGAACAGCCGCCTACATATACACATGGTAATGATTTGCAGTACTCTTCTTCAGAAGACTTGTATGGAGATAAAGATTGTTCTTCCAGGAAATTATTTCCTGGTGATTCACCTTCATGTCCTGCATTGGTACAATTGTGAAGTTCAGCTAATCCTTGTGCAACTGGATTCTTATTATTTTGTTTGCATCTGATTTCCAATGGCCATTCCATTAAGGACATGGTCCAGGCGGTTATCCTGCTGTTTGACAGATTTCCATCCTTGATTCTATCACTTTGCAAATATTGCAGTGGTTGGTGTGCAGTTTCCACAATGATCTTTTTACCTTGGATAAAAATCCTTAAATACTGTAAAGGCCACACCGTTGACAGTAATGCTTTTTCATAGTCGTTGAATTTTACCTTAACCAGTGATAAGGACTTGCTGGCATAGGCGATTATCTTATTCAGGTTTTCTGTTTCTGGAAGAGGACTGCACTCACGCTTTTGTCGGTGAAGCCTGTTTTAATGAAGAAAGGTTTCCCACCCTCTGGGTAAGCAAGGCATGGAGCCTAGATGAGTCTGGCTTTGAGCTCATTCACAGCTTGCTCGTGACTTACACTCCATTCCCATTTCACTCCTTTCTTCAGCAACTGCAAAAGAGGTTTCGTAATCTCGACATAGTTGTCTATGACCTTACGTGAATAGTTCATCATACCCAGGAAGGATCTTCGTATTGGTCAGTGCCTCCATCTTTTTTTCTGTGGGTTGATTCCATCAGCAGTGACTTTGTGACCTAGGAAATTAACCTTGGTACGACACCATTGAGCCTTCTGCAAAGAAAGGTTCACACTGGCTTTTCTCAGTTGAGTTAGTACATACCTCAGTTCCGCAATATGTTCCTCAAAAGTCTTGCTTTTGATCAGGACGTCATCCACATAGTATAAGGTACCTCGTTCAGTGGCATCGCCTTATGCATGAACACAGCAAACTTATGCTCTGTATGAACGTACCCAAAAGGCAGTCGGGTCCAGGCATATTGCTGCTTCCCAAATGTGAAGGCCAATTTGTATTGAACCTTCTCATACACCTTAATCATCCAATATCCCTGCTTACAGTCAAGAGCAGTGAAAATTTTGGACCCCTGTACTTGCGCCAAACACTGGTCAATATAAGGCACGGGCCATCCAGACAGATATACCCGTTTATTTAACTGGCTTAGGTCCAAACAGAGGCAAAATTGACCATTTGGTTTGAGAATGCCAAGTATAGAATAGTTGAACGAGCTGTGCATCGGACGGATGATGCCCCGCCTTTCCAAGTTCTTGACGATTTCCGATAGTGCCTCGTAAGCTGCCATCGGAAGTCGGTATTGTTTGACATATACAGGGGGTGCATTAGGATTTGTCTGGATTCTTGCAATGTGTAGGTCAGTTTCCCTACAGTTATAAGAATCTTTAGCAAATATGTCCTGGAACTCTCCGAAGAGTTCTTTTAGTTGTTGACGCTTCGACTCATCGGAGCATGTGTCAGCTATAAAGATTTGCTCTTCCACCCATCTGGGAAGATTTCAGGTTGATTCAACTCATAAGCTTCTTGAAGCTCGCGAGTTAAATCATTTTGAGTATCGCATACCTTCTCTTTTCCCTATTGGCATGACTCGTACTCCTTCTCATTGATCTCATGGTTGAAAACCAAAGATGATTCTTCAATGTGGCATGTACCTTCTTCAGGACTAAATGGATAAACAGAGTGGATATTAAATAACCCCTCAGGTGTTGATGAAAAATGTTGTTCCACTACTTGTTCTTTTGTCAAGTATTCATCAGTAATAAGTCCAATGACATCATTCTGGAATCCAAAAGTGTAATACTCCGAATCCATACCTAGACCAATTATGGTGCCTTTTTGTAAGGATATACTATGGGGAGCCATATTATGAATTACCATATGCCATGGATTCTGATGGATGTTTACCAAAGGAATGGGCTTTACCTTCAGGCCGAGTTGCTGTATCCAGTTAAACAAACAGATCAAAGCATCTGCATTCTTAGGTTTTTGCCCCTTCTTTACTTGAATGGGAAGAAGAAATGGCTTGCACCCTTCAGGGATTTTCACCTCATCAGCAAATTATACATACGGCATAGGGCATCTGTTGTCCCCACCTCAAGGCTTGTGCTTCATCCTGGAACCCCTCCGGGTCTCCAGGTAATCGGGACCATAGAGTATTGTTAACCAGATCAATCTGCACGGCAAATCGGTGTAGAAGGTCATTACCTAAATACATCTGGTACTGTGGTTCATTCAACACGCTGAATAATTGTTCCGTAGTCTTATCTCCTATGGAAATAGACATCTTGCAATCACATTATGACTGAGAATCTCCATCCAGATCATGAACCCATTAATCCTGTGGAGAGGAACCTTTAATCACTTTAGGGTTGGCAACCTGTTTCAAGAGACCTAGGCTTATATAACTGGCTTTGGATTTTAGATCCTACTTGACATATTTCACCCGGACTATATTGTTCACCTGTATGGGAATCAATAGGTTATCACTTACCTTCTCAATTCGTACCATGGATTGAGTATGCTTGGAAAGGTCCACAACTTTATAATTTCCCCCTTCAAGAGAAATAGTTAATACAGCCCCATCCAAGGTTACCTTATTAATTTTGTCTTTCTGGATGGGTATGGTATAAGTGGCATCATTGACAGCTTCCCCAGGCTTACCATTTTTCAGGATCGTGACACCCGGCGTCCGATTGTTCCTAAAACGAACTTTAATAGAGTTAAGCCTTTCTTCAATCACATGACAACTACGTTGGGGTTGTGCATTGCAAGAGTACTCATAGGCAATAGGTGCCTTTATCTGAGTCCAGACTGCTTCATTGATGAAGTCTACTATGGAACTCTTTACAGCAGGTCGGATACTATGATCAGCCGATCGTAGGGAAGGTCGACAATCAGTGTGGGATGTCTAATTACTTTCTTGACTATTTTAAATTTTAACCATAGTAACATAGTATATTAGGCCTAAAAAAGACATTTGTCCATCCAGTTCGACCTGTTTCCTGCAAGTTGATCCAGAGGAAGGCAAAAAACCCCTGTGAGGTAGAGTCAATTTTCCCCACTTAAGGGGAAAAAATTCCTTCTCGACTCCAATCAGGCAGTCAGAACAACTCCCTGGATCAACGACCTATCTCTAGTAGCTATAGCCTATAATATTATTACACTCCAGAAATACATCCAGGCCCCTCTTGAATTCCTTTATTGTACTCACCATCACCACCTCCTCAGGCAGAGAGTTCCATAGTCTCGCTGCTCTTACCGTGAAGAACCCTTTTCTATGTTTGTGTACAAACCTTCTTTCCTCTAGACGCAGAGGATGTCCCCTCGTCACAGTCCTGGGGATAAATAGATGATGGGAGAGATCTCTGTACTGACCCCTGATATATTTATACATAGTTATTAGATCTCCCCTCAGTTGTCTTTTTTCTAAAGTGAATAACCCTAATTTTGATACCCTTTCAGGGTACTGTAGTTGCCCCATTCCAGTTATTACTTTAGTTGCCCTCCTCTGAACCCTCTCTAGCTCTGCTATGTCTGCCTTGTTCACAGGAGCCCAGAACTGTACCCGTACTCCATGTGTGGTCTGACTAGTGATTTATAAAGTGGTAAGACTATATTTTCATCATGGGCATCTATGCCCCTTTTGATGCAACCCATTATCTTATTGGCCTTAGCAGCAGCTGCCTGACACTGGTTTTTACAGCTTAGTTTGTTATTTATTAAAATTCCTAGATCCTTTTCCATGTCAGTGTTACTGAGTGTTTTACCATTTAGTATGTACGGGTGACTTGCATTATTCCTTCCCATGTGCATAACTTTACATTTGTCAGTGTTAAACCTCATCTGCCATTTCTCTGCCCAAGCCTCCAATCTATCCAGATCCCTCTGTAGCAGAAAACTGTCCTCTTCAGTGTTAATTACTTTACACCGTTTAGTGTCAACCATGCTGTACCTCTTACCTGTAAAACATCTCCGCTTACTCTTATCAAAGAGCCATCAAACCATTTCAATTTCGGCCTCTTTGCTGTCATATCCATAACCTGTTGGAAAAAACTATATGACAATATTGTGGCTTGTGATTTTGTGTCAAGTAAACCCCTAATCGGCCCTATAAGTTAATCTTGGAGATAAGAATCAACAAAATATCGGTCTTCACTTCAACCAGAAACAAATCACATAAGATGTTAGGATGTTCGCTCATCTGACGCTTTTTGAGGATTTGATACTTTTGAAGCGATGCGACTTCTGGAGAAACACAGACTGACATTCTTACTGCACGCGGCAGCTGCCCCCACCTTTGGGGGAAACTGGATTATATCACAGTTTACAGATTGACACTGAGATGATGGGATCATTCATTGTAGAAGACACATTAGTGCACGAATCTACATTTTTAGAATTGAAGATAGACAACATGTTAGACACCTCCTCTTTGGCCTCAATTTTAAGGTCAAGAACGCTGCAAGACAATATAGGATTAGGAATCGCATTAGATTCTTCTACAACCAGCTTGGTAGTCTTGCATTGACCTGGGCTCTGACCCCACCATGTCTGTTTTATAGGGCTGAGCTGGGACCTGCAGCCGCTCCTAAAAAAGGCTTAGGTTGTTTTTCAATGGACACCTGGGACATCTTATTAACAGTTTCACTTAATTTAGCCAATTGATCTGCCAAATGATCAAACCAATCATTTGATTTGTGCACAGTTTGGTTTTGTGGTGCACCCTTACTAAAGGTGGGTGACCGACTTCTAGGTGAAATAGAGGGTTTAGGCCTACCTTCCTTGTGTTGTCTGGGCTTGTTATTCGAGCGCCTGTATCCCGGGGGACCACTATTGTAATATTGGGGACGGTAGTTAGACCTTATATCACCATTATTATCCCCCTCTGACCCGTTGGGGCTATGAGGTTTTGTTTGCTTGGGTCCTACCTGTTGTCACTGGGTTTGTTGGAAAGGTCCTGTAGACTGAGGGTACCTGTGTAAATGCGTTTCAAAGCCTAAGTTAGGGTTTATCTTGGCTTCTGCTATGTTTTGTTCTGGGGACCTTTTGTATCTTCTCTCATTAGTAACATGGCATTCACTGATATTATACAGTGAAGTGGCAGCAGTCAACCCCTTCCAATGGAGTTTTAAGATCAAGATCTCTAGCTAGGCTAAATTTAATTTGCAAGGGCATTGCATCATAAAACAGTTGTTTGAATTTCTCAGATTCCCAATTTGGGGACCTATACACTAACCCATAGGCATTTTTAAGGATCGAGAGGAATTCCCGGGAACTTTGATTGGGTCTACATGTAAGTTCATAAATATAACATTTTGTAGCAGTAATAGTACATTAAGGGTCGAATTCTAACTTTACCTCGTGCAAAACATCCTGCCAATCCCGGATCCCCCTGTCCCTGAAGGAAATAAAGTAGTGGCGATACTTATTCTCAAATGCCCATGGTAGGAATCTGATCCTGTCCCCATCAGAATACAATTTTAAATAATCAATAGTGGACTGGTACAGTTCTAAGTGATCAGCAAATTCAAGAGAACCTCTCAGAGAATTTAGGTACAGTGGCATTTAAAAATGTAATGATACTCGAGGAACTCTGAACCCCTTCTGAACACTGAGCATTTTTCTTTCTAGAGACCACCTCAGCATATGACTGTCGCCTGAAAACTCATCCCCCTAGTGGGCATACTCATGCCTGCTCGGTAAGGAATAACCCACACCCTTTTCCGCATGACTGTCATAATTACTCATACACCGATCACTTCCATCATACTCACTTGACACAGGTGACTTAACCCTAACATTCCTCTCTAGGGGAATGTGTGGGGAGGACACTTCTGTGGCCTTTTGCATCACTAGCGCCTAGTAAGGCTGTAAGAGCTTGAAATGCCTGGCTTAATTGGGTTAATGCCTCCTGTGTAATCATGCCATCACCATTGGGTGGCTTAGGGTCTTAGATGGATTCCGCTTTAAGAGTACATGATGACCTATCTGTATTTTTGGGTGTGAGCTGGAGGATCCAAAAATCTCTCATTATCAGACAGATCACTTTCAACATTGACTATAGTATGGCTTGGTCTGTCTGTTTGCTGAAGTCTGCAATAACGGAGGTTCAGCTCATCTGCCTTTTTAATTGATGGTAGGCAGCATGGCTGTGATCGAGCTTTAAGTCCTCGATCAATGCTTTTGAAGATTCTAACTGTTTCTATACGGGATATATAGGCCTACATGTCTGTTATATGCATATTTCTGCTCTTTAAGAGGTACTGACTTCTAATATTGCGTACAGAACTGGTGGCAACATCTTTAAGAGGTGTTGGTCTTTACTGGCATTACTTTTAAGCACACAAAAATAGGTTACATGGCTCCTGATTGTACCAAATGATGTCCATACATCCAGACACTCTCTCTTGGCTTCTGCCTGCATCTCACTTAACCATGCAGTTACATCCTGATCCAAACCCAACCGTGAATTTACATATTCATCAATGTATGGATTAACTGTTCTGGGCTTGATGGACTACCTCCTGCAGTTTCACCAGAACCTGCTACACTACTGGCTGCACTCATTTTCCCTACCAATAATTAGTACACAGATAGATGAACAATTTGGTTAGCCAAGAAAATTATGGAACGTTTTACAGTTTGCACAAATGATTAATAAATTAACGATCTTGGTGGGACCTCCAACATATGTCTGGTATATAAAGCAACTGCTTTATATAAAAGAAAGGATCAAAGAAAAATTAAAAAGGGAATTGATCCTAGAGGTGGACATATAAAACAGCTTAGAGTTTGTCAGTTATTTAATTATATTGTGCAATCAGTAAAACATGGTACAAGCTTCTATGCAAAAATATAAATATTTATTATACAGTACCTTAAAATACAAAGATTAATAAATATAAAACTCAATCATATGAAATGATAGTGATATGCAGTGCCCTAAATCTAACACAAATAGCAGCGTTCCTTATTACCTTTCAAACATAAAATGTAATACCACGTCTCGACCATAACATGATACACTATAATTTAATATACACAGAAAACTCAGTAGTGATTAGGGTAAATACAAACCCTTGCTCTGCTCAAACTATGACCAATCTTGGATAAATCAATCAAGCCTGATATTGACTAGTGAATATGAGTATCCCAAACAGAGTTCTATTCAGTAATATGCATCTTTACTGAAGTGATAATATTGATGTAGCACTGAACATTATACGTCCGTACTAAAACTGGGAGTTCACTAAATATTAGGCCAGTTAATTTAGCCAATACTACACATAATAGTTATGTTACCCGAGAATGCAGATGCTATGGCAAAGTCTATGGGAAGTCAGTCCTAAGGTCTAGTCTGATCATTGGGATTTTCCTCCTGGGGTGTCTCTCCTTTCTTTACTTTTTTCCTCTTCCTCCTTTCTCTCTCGTGTGTGGTTTATTATCCAAAAATTTCAGTTAGACACCTTCCTAGCTTGGAGTATTCCAATCATTGTCGGTTAGGCATTTACATATGATAACTGTGATGTCACTGTAGTAACCAGAATGCATTTATGCTGCTGGTGTAATGTTACTTATACATCCCTAGGTGGCACTATTGCATAAGCTATTAACATCATACTAGTAAGGGTTAAATGTCCAGGTCTGAATTCATCCTACGTTCCATACACATAACATATGGAATCTTAAATCAGAGCTACAGGGATTAATTTTGACACATGTACCAATTAAAGCATACACTTTTAGGTACCATTTGGACATTTTCCCACTTATCAAATTTATGGTATTGATAAGAATATAATAGACCTTGTACTCTTACAGAGATGTGTGTCTCCTCGGTTACTCCAACAGTTGATTGATTGTTAGTTAAAATAACACAGCTTCCCCGAACGGAAACTCACAACAGCTTAAAATTCTTCTCATCATATTTTAGGAGTGTATGAGCTCCTAGTGAGAAATACATAAGATTATAGATGCATTGACGTCCTTCATAATATTTACCAATACAAACAATACATATGTCCTATTGATTTATCTTATATAAAAGAAAACTAAGGCTCAATATATGTATACAGATGTAACGGACCGTTACGCACACAACTCCGTTTAGGCGATATTCCCTTTTCCGGATAGACCAGCAGCTACTGCAATCACCAACTTCCCGAACTGCAAACCACACGAATTCACCAACTTCCGAACAAGAGACACACGAACCCTGGAAGCAGCCGAACAGGAAAAGCAATATGAACAGCTTACACTCCTGGCAATCAGCATACAGTCAAATCCCCCCCAATAACGAGACGACACTTCGTTTTGAGGGTCAAGCAGGAACTCTCTCCTGGGGCATACAGCCTCTTTTATTTACACTCCACAAACATAGTACGACCCACAGGGGTTTGAAATACAACCAATCAATCCGTACAATAAACACAGACACTCCCACACAAAATACAGCGACCAATCAACATACAGCCAGATATATCACAATCCCACATGGCTGGTCCATTGTGGGTGCTGATTAGGTCACAGCAATGTCCATTGTGAATATTGATTAGGTCACAGGCGATGTCCATTGTGAATGGTGATTAGGTCACAGGTAATGTCCATTGTGACTGTTGATTAGGTCACAGCAATGTCCATTGTGAATGCCAACTGTCATTGGGGCCATAGTCGCAGGGTAAGAGGCTAGCAAGCATGCCTCTCCAAGAAACTGGGGCAGACTCTGGTACAGGGTCCAGTCCGCTACATTTCTCCCTTTACCAAAGAGACTAACAGGGTATCTGACCTCCTGCCGGTCAGTGCCCTGGTTAGTCCAGCAACCCACCCACGAAGCACAAACAGCAGTACAGCCCACCCACAATAAATGGTTACTACACCTGGATAAAGTAGCAACTTGTCCATGTCCAGGTGCCTCACTACGGCTATGCGGGGACTGGTAGACTGCCTAGGTGGGTTGCTGAGTGGGCAGAGACCGGCGGTACTCTGCCCTGGGGCCAGCGCTACCACGGAAGTAGCCTGGTGGGAGCCTGGTTGTGGGGGAGGAGACCGACTGTCTCCCCTCTGGATAAACCGCTCTGTGGCTGGCGGACAGGACCGACCATCCTTGCCCCTTGTGCTGCAAGTGCAGAGACCACGGTCCCATCTGCACCGTTGGGGCGTAACATCTCCCCTTGGTGGGTTAGGCTGCCGCTGGAGAGAGGGTGTAACAAGCCCCTCTCTGAACTGTAGACTGCCGCTGGGGAGAGCGGGTAGCAGGCTCCTCTCCCTGACCCTCTCTCTGCTGGTGGAGGGGGGACCAACTGTCTCCCCTTTCAATATTTTGTCCTGCTGCTGGGGTACACACTGCAGCTGGGGAGGAAGGATGACACCTTTAGCTCCCTGGGGTACACACTGTCGCTGGGGAGGAAGGGAAACACCTTCAGCTCCCGGGGTAGACACTGCCGCTGGGGAGGAAGGATGACACCTTCAGCTCCCGGGGTAGACACTGCCGCTGGGGAGGAAGGACGGCACCTTCAGCTCCCTGGGGTACACACAGCCGCTGGGGAGGGAGGACGGCACCTTCAGCTCCCTGGGATACACCCTGCCGCTGGGGAGGAAGGACGACACCTTCAGCTCCCCTGGGGTACACACTGCCGCTGGGGAGGAAGGACAGCACCTTCAGCTCCCTGGGGTACACACTGCCGCTGGGGAGGAAGGACGGCACCTTCAGCTCCCTGGGGTACACACTGCCGCTGGGGAGGAAGGACGGCACCTTCAGCTCCCTGGGGTACACACTGCCGCTGGGGAGGAAGGACGGCACCTTCAGCTCCCTGGGGTACACACTGCCGCTGGGGAGGAAGGACGGCACCTTCAGCTCCCTGGGATACACACAGCCGCTGGGGAGGAAGGACGGCACCTTCAGCTCTCCGGAGCGCACTCAGCCGCTGGGGAGGGCGGACGATACCATCTGCCATGAACTGCAGGTACTCTGCTGTTATCCTCCTCACGAACTGCACAGATTTCTCCGGGGTTGGGTCCGAAGAAAATCAGCCGTGATCTCAGCTCTCTGTCAAATTCCTCCTGCGTGTAGCTGGGTGCCATGCTTGTTCTCCTGAAGTTCTTTCTTTGTAGATAGGGGCGCTGTACGGGTACTAACGTTGCCCTCACTTTGTAATCCAAGGAATGGTGTTGCCCTGTAGATGTCCTTCTGGGCTGTGGAAATGATCCCGCCGCCTGCCACCAAATGTAACGGATCGCCTGGCACCCCGACTGGGTACCTCCGTTGAAAGATGCTCCTAGCGTTTCCTGAGGACTCCAAGCGCTCTAGCCGACACCACAACCACCGAACCTGAGAAGCATACGAATCCTCTCAAGCCTCTGAATGCTGTAGACAGTTGAATAGGAACCATACGAATAGGTTTGCACTCCTAGCAGTCAGACTGGAACAGCATGCAATAAATCCTCCCCCAATAATGAGACGACACTTCGTTTTGAGGGTCAAGCAGGAACTCTCTCCTGGGGCATACAGCCTCTTTTATTTACACTCCACAAACATAGTACGGCCCACAGGGGTTTGAAATACAACCAATCAATCCGTACAATAAACACAGACACTCCCACACAAAATACAGCGACCAATCAACATACAGCCAGATATATCACAATCCCACATGGCTGGTCCATTGTGGGTGCTGATTAGGTCACAGCAATGTCCATTGTGAATATTGATTAGGTCACAGGCGATGTCCATTGTGAATGGTGATTAGGTCACAGGTAATGTCCATTGTGACTGTTGATTAGGTCACAGCAATGTCCATTGTGAATGCCAACTGTCATTGGGGCCATAGTCGCAGGGTAAGAGGCTAGCAAGCATGCCTCTCCAAGAAACTGGGGCAGACTCTGGTACAGGGTCCAGTCCGCTACAACAGATATCACAGCTTTTCTGCTTCATTAATAGACATCAAACTGTAGGGGTAATTAGTACCAGCTACTTCCAGAGAATATCCTTATCTCAGTCATAAGTCTATAAGGAGACGAGAATGACTTCTCAGACTGGTACATCTATAGAGAATAAACCTTATAAACAGTGTCCTCTCCATGAACCTCTTTCTGCCAACTTTAAAATACACACAGAATGGTGAATATATCACAATATGGCCCCTTAATCAAATCCACTATAATTATGATATTAAGCTATAAATGTCATATAGTTATGAAAAAGCACAACAATGTAGAGTGGGGTGTAGTGTAATTTTGTATGCAGGCTGCTATCTGGGGAGACCACATGTAGATGACATGTTTTACTGACTATAACAGGTTTTCAGTATGTTCTCCGTACCCGATATTTATTCATATATATTTTCTACTGTACAAGTCAAAGTTGCCTGTTTTACTGTTTATAATAAAAAAAACTTTGTTCAACCCCAAAAAAAGTTTTCTAGATAATTTTGTTCATTTCTCAATTTTTTATAATTTTTTTTATTTTTTTTATTAACTGTTGGTATTCTTCTGTTTTCTAGGAGCCGTGCATAGAGATAAGCGCAGACGTCTATAATGGCTAGTGTTAAGCGAAGCGAGCTTTGGATGCTTCATCCGAAGTCGCTTTATTCAAAACTTCGGAATACTGTAGGGAGATTCGTCACTGTCCAGTATTAGAATGTATGGGCTCCGATGAGCCAAAGTTAGTTATTCATGACGTTGCGTGTGACTTCGTTAAATAACTTCGGTAGTTGATTTTTAAAGTGGAAAACACTTTAAAACTTGAAACCGAACTCTGCTTTGGTTCCGTCTAGTACCTCTGAACCGAAGCAGAGTTTGGTTTTAAGTAAAGTCACCACGCGGCTTGTGAGAAACTAACATCGGAGCCTGTGGCAGGCACAGCCCAATGAAGTGCCTTATGCGGCTGTGGCATTAGAAGAATTTTGGCATCTGACTTTTCTAGTCTAACCAGACTGTCTATTAATCTCTGATTCCTCTAGCTCCATTCTATGGAAGCAGTAGGTTTGAAGCGCACACCAAATGCTTGAAATAACTTCTTTATTAACATCAACTTTTCTTCATATATAACGCTGCTGCCTCTGCAGCAGACACTTTATTCCACACGTGTTTTGTACATAGACTATCACAAAATGTCGGTTCAACTGTTCAATCTTGTCATGCGACATAAAATGGTGGATATTTCTCTCTTCAGTATCTGTACTCTGACTGTTATTTAAGCACTTTATGATCTCTCTGAGAGGTGTGTGTATATATATATATTTGTGGTCAGGGCTACGGACACGAAAGCCGAAGAGCTCTAGTGGGCTAAACGCCGAGACCCACCGTAACTGCAAGACGCATCTTACCTAACTAAATGGCTAGTGGTGTGCCTGTAGCCATGTCCGTGAGTAAGCCTATAAAGGGGGCATACCCTGTAGAAGTGAAAATAGAAAGGGAGGGAGGGTGGGGCAACTGAGAACGCCCGCCCCTAGGTGGGGTTGTGCCTGGTTTTAAGTAGAGCCTCCCGCCCCTCCCACAAATGCAGTCTAAACAGACTGCCACACTTAATGGTCAGGGCTGCTGAGTCACCTAAAGCCGAAGAGCTCTAGTGGGCTAAACGCCGAGACCCACCGTAACTGCAAGGCGCATCTTACCTAACTAAATGGCTAGTGGTGTGCCTACAAACCCTTGCTCTGCTCAAACTATGACCAATCTTGGATAAATCAATCAAGCCTGATATTGACTAGTGAATATGAGTATCCCAAACAGAGTTCTATTCAGTAATATGCATCTTTACTGAAGTGATAATATTGATGTAGCACTGAACATTATACGTCCGTACTAAAACTGGGAGTTCACTAAATATTAGGCCAGTTAATTTAGCCAATACTACACATAATAGTTATGTTACCCGAGAATGCAGATGCTATGGCAAAGTCTATGGGAAGTCAGTCCTAAGGTCTAGTCTGATCATTGGGATTTTCCTCCTGGGGTGTCTCTCCTTTCTTTACTTTTTTCCTCTTCCTCCTTTCTCTCTCGTGTGTGGTTTATTATCCAAAATTTCAGTTAGACACCTTCCTAGCTTGGAGTATTCCAATCATTGTCGGTTATGCATTTACATATGATAACTGTGATGTCACTGTAGTAACCAGAATGCATTTATGCTGCTGGTGTAATGTTACTTATACATCCCTAGGTGGCACTATTGCATAAGCTATTAACATCATACTAGTAAGGGTTAAATGTCCAGGTCTGAATTCATCCTACGTTCCATACACATAACATATGGAATCTTAAATCAGAGCTACAGGGATTAATTTTGACACATGTACCAATTAAAGCATACACTTTTAGGTACCATTTGGACATTTTCCCACTTATCAAATTTATGGTATTGATAAGAATATAATAGACCTTGTACTCTTACAGAGATGTGTGTCTCCTCGGTTACTCCAACAGTTGATTGATTGTTAGTTAAAATAACACAGCTTCCCCGAACGGAAACTCACAACAGCTTAAAATTCTTCTCATCATATTTTAGGAGTGTATGAGCTCCTAGTGAGAAATACATAAGATTATAGATGCATTGACGTCCTTCATAATATTTACCAATACAAACAATACATATGTCCTATTGATTTATCTTATATAAAGGAAAACTAAGGCTCAATATGTGTATACAGATATCACAGCTTTTCTGCTTCATTAATAGACATCAAACTGTAGGGGTAATTAGTACCAGCTACTTCCAGAGAATATCCTTATCTCAGTCATAAATCTATAAGGAGATGAGAATGACTGGTACATCTATAGAGAATAAACCTTATAAACAGTGTCCTCTCCATGAACCTCTTTCTGCCAACTTTAAAATACACACAGAATGGTGAATATATCACAATATGGCCTCTTAATCAAATCCACTATAATTATGATATTAAGCTATAAATGGCATATAGTTATGAAAAAGCACAACAATGTAGAGTGGGGTGTAGTGTAATTTTGTATGCAGGCTGCTATCTGGGGAGACCACATTGTAGATGACATGTTTTACTGAATATAACAGGTTTTCAGTATGTTCTCCGTACCCAATATTTATTCATATATATTTTCTACTGTACAAGTCAAAGTGAAAGTTGCCTGTTTTACTGTTTATAATAAAAAAAAACTTTGTTCAACCCCAAAAAAAGTTTTCTAGATAATTTTGTTCATTTCTCAATTTTTTATAATTATTATTTTTTTTTTATTAACTGTTGGCATTCTTCTGTTTTCTAGGAGCCGTGCATAGATATAAGCGCAGACGTCTATAATGGCTAGTGTTAAGCGAAGCGAGCTTTGGATGCTTCATCTGAAGTCGCTTTATTCAAAACTTCGGAATACTGTAGGGAGATTCGTCACTGTCCAGTATTGGAATGTATGGGCTCCGATGAGCCAAAGTTAGTTATTCATGACGTTGCGTGTGACTTCGTTAAATAACTTCGGTAGTTGATTTTTAAAGTGGAAAACACTTTAAAACTTGAAACCGAACTCTGCTTTGGTTCCGTCTAGTACCTCTGAACCGAAGCAGAGTTTGGTTTTAAGTAAAGTCACACGCGGCTTCGTGAAAAACTAACATCGGAGCCTGTGGCAGGCACAGCACAATGAAGTGCCTTATGCGCTGTGGCATTAGAAGAATTTTGGCATCTGACTTTTCTAGTCTAACCAGACTGTCTATTAATCTCTGATTCCTCTAGCTCCATTCTATGGAAGCAGAAGGTTTGAAGCGCACACCAAATGCTTGAAATAACTTCTTTATTAACATCAACTTTTCTTCATATATATAACGCTGCTACCTCTGCAGCAGACACTTTATTCCACACGTGTTTTGTACATAGACTATCACAAAATGTCGGTTCAACTGTTCAATCTTGTCATGCGACATAAAATGGTGGATATTTCTCTCCTCAGTATCTGTACTCTGACTTTGTTATTTAAGCACTTTATGATCTCTCTAAGAGGTATATATATATATATTTTTTTTTTAATCTTTATTTGTTTTTTTCTTTATTAATTACAGTATCATAGTAACAAAAGAAGTTAACGATAACAGGTATTACCTCCTTAAGCATGCCCGGAAGAAAGAAAAAAAAAAAAGACTAAAATCTCTCCCCCTTTATTCATTCCACCAATTCCATGTCTTACATTAGACCCTCTTTGTTTATAAATAATCTGCTCGTACTTTTTAACTTTATTAACTAGATTTAACCACATTTGATGATCTGGAGTATACGAGGCAAACCACAACCTGGAGATAATGAGCCTAGCTAAAAAGGACACTTTAACCAAAAATCGAATTTTTGAAAACTGGCAAACTATCTCAGAGAAATCACCCAAGATCCATACTCCAGGCACAAAGGGAATCTGAATTTGGAGTTTTTGTATTAAAGTTGTTTGAACCAAATGCCAGTACTCCTTCACTGGAGGACAATCCCAAAACATGTGTAGATGGTCAGCACCAGGGCAGTCACAACGCGGGCAGTTGGAAGAAGTCCTAAATCCTCTCTTCTGTAGCCACAACGGTGTTATATATATCTTGTGAATAATATTAAACTGTACTACAGTGTGATTTAAAATTGTGTGAAAGGTAAGTTATATTCTTCAAAATATTCTCCCCCAGACCAAAGGAGCAAAATTTTCTAGTGTAGTAGTCCAGGATTTTTGTCCTGGAGAGTGACGCTCAAAAAAAGTAAGATTTAATTAAGTGTTTACAGGGGTGTGGAATTCCTATCGCCCGACGCCCGGGGACATGCAGTTCCGGGCGCCGGGCAAGTACTTTAAACAGTTGTTTAGCCCTGTGCGGGCAAGTAGCAGGGACATGTCGGTTGGGCAGTAATAGGAGCGGTCATATGCGTGCCGCGAGCTGACCGCTCCTATCTATGTCAGCCTGCCCCTGGCCTGCATCGTGCATATGACCCGTACATATTACTTCCTGCAGGCGGCCCCCGCTCCTCCCGGCTCCTGTATTGAAGTCTCCGCCCACCTGCCAGCACGGAGCGCACAGTAACAGCACACCGTCTCCAGAGACAAGATGGGAGAAGAGGAGTGAGAGACCCCAGGGCCCCTCTGCAGATGAGCGTTCCTCCCGGAGCCTGTCCACATCGCAGCTCCTGGCCTGACCTGTAAGCGCTGACTGGGGTCACATAGCATTATACTGATTTATGATGCTATGTAACCCTTACAGTTCTGGAATGTGTTGGATAACACTGACAGCATTATGTCAGCGTTATCCAATACATTCCAGAACTGTAAGGGTTACATAGCATCATAAATCAGTATAATGCTATGTGACCCCAGTCAGCGCTTGCAGGTCAGGCCGGGAGCTCCGTTGACAGACTCTTGGAGGAACGCTCATCTGCAAGGGGCCTAAGAGCCAGGGTGTCAGAAATAAAGGTTGTGCTGTCTGTCTTCTGAGGCTCTGGCCCTGCCTGCAATCTGCACTGCACATGGCACTTGATAAACTATAATGTCTCCCTGTTGCCCCCATGCAGCATAACGTCTCCTTGTGGCCCCCATACAGTAGAACGTCTCCCTCTTGCCCCCATACAGTATAACATCACCTTGGGGCTTCCCCCATACAGTATAACGTCACCAAGCGGCTGCCCCCATACAGTATAACGTCACCAAACGGCTGCCCCCGCACAGTATAACGTTACCCTGTGGCCCCTGCACAGTATAACATCACCCTGTGGCCCCTGCCCCCATACAGTATAACATCACCTTGGGGCTGCCCACATACAGTATAACGTCTTCTTGGGGCTGCCCTAGTGCCCCATACAGTATAACGTCACCAAGCGGCTGCCCCCATACAGTATAACGTCACCCTGTGGCCCCCACCCCCATACAGTATAACATCTCCCTGTGGCCCCCGCCCCCATACAGTATAACATCTCCCTGTGGCCCCCGCCCCCATACAGCATAATGTCTCCTTGTGGCCCCCGCCCCATACAGTATAACATCTCCTTGTGGCCCCCGCCCCATACAGTATAACGTTAGTATAAGTTCAGGACAAGTAAATTGAGCCCCCACTTTAGTCCTTCGACAAGTAGTTTTTTTTTTAATTTCCACACCCCTGGTTTATAACCATGTTAAATTTTAATTTTCATGTGTTTTTTTTTTTTTTTTTTTTTATAACCTATGAAGAAAAAGCGGAGCTTCTATATTAAAAAAAGTGCTTGTCTGGAATAGAAGAAAGTGCAAAACATAACTGAAAATATGGGTACCATGCTACCTCACCCAGATTTTCCTTTTGTGTAAGCTCCAAAAGAGACAAAATTTGCCAATTTTTTACCACTTGACTGAGATATTGAATATTGTTTGTCCTCCAGTAATGGCTAGCCTCCAGATTTAAGAGTATGAAACCTTTTATTATGCCATAATGAAATACAAATCAATGATGCTGTAACTTTACACCATTTCCTAATCGTCTTCCAAGCTCTTGTAAACATAATAGAGAAGGGTATATATTCTCGTGCGTTCTTAGATAAATAACTGGATTCCAATAGTGTAAAAAAATCTGAAAAACCTGCTTCTCTTACTAATTTGATACATAGGGGGCTATTTTCCCAATCATTGAAAAAATATAACTGTGAGGCAACAAAATATCCCTTAAAATACAGGAGATTTAGGCCCCCCTGCTCATACAACATGGAAAATTACTCCACCTGAGAGGTATATCTAAGTCTTAACCAATAGTTTTACTTGCTCTATATGATCTGCTATGAGCATTTCGCAGACTGTACATAGTTTGGTCTATTCATTTGCTTATTTCATACTGTTCATTTGATGGAACTGCAAGTAAACACATATAACCAGTTCAGTATATAGCTCTAATCACACTATTAACAATAGTTAATAGGTATTTAATACAGTTAGGAACATCTAACTGTATTAAATACCTATTTTGGCCTCTTTGCTTCCATAAAACTGAACTCTCAGTGAAGTGAATGTGTGTTCAGCTTCTCTTCTCTGGTTTAATGAATTCTAGCAACTCCTGCTAGGGAATTTCCCAGACAGGCTGAGTGTGAGGCTGACTGTAATCGGCAAAGACTCCTGCTGTCACAATGGGGAGTTAGGGGAACTCCCCACCGTTTAATGTGAACTAGGACTAAGCCAGAAACAGAGAAAAAGGAGCAGGTAACCTCTTACATCGTCCCCAATTCTGGCCCTGGTCTCCTAGCTGTATGAGCTGACCCAGATGGTAGGAGGGCCCATATATCAGGGACCTTAGATCCCTGGAAACCCTGAGAAGCCCTAAGAAAAGGAGACAGGGTCAGAGACCACCAGTTCCTCCCAAACATGGAAGAACTGGCATCTCCCAGCGGCCTAGTAACACATGAGGAGATGGATAGAGCAGCAACTGAACGGCAGGAAAGCACCAAGTGTAACAACAGCACACAGGAACAACACTCGCTTACCTGTTGCAGCCATAATGGGACAAGGACACCAACCACCTAGACCCCCATGCAGACACCAGAAGCAAGAAGGCTCCAGTCAAGGCTGCGCTATGTTTTTAGGTTCACCCTTCGGGGAACCAAACGGGCCCACTTCCGCAGGCGTGTACAGCCAATGGCGATGTCTAGCAATCAGGCCGGGCATATCACCAAACACGGCAGACATAGAATTCCAAACCAGACATCACCACACACCAATAACACAAACCCAAACCACACACAACAGGTAAGGGTGAACATAGAAAGGAGGGGAAGACATTGATGTTCTATAAGGATGGCTCACAGACTGGCCCAATGGAATCCAGGAACATCAAACTCTAGCACACACACTCACCATGGCTGGAGACAAACAACAAATGATCTCAGGCTCGGAACACAAGGAGATATAGAGCCAAGAGTCCCCACCTAGTGAGACATTAACCCCATGACCACCAGACAAGAGGAGAAAACCACTTAAAAGCGGAAGTGCACACACATGCAACAAAACGTTGCCACTGGCAACTGTCACAGCACACACAACCTAGGCCTTGACACTGCCCCCACATGCTATAACACAACAATGCCGCAGGCAACAGCATGTGAGACCACCATGTCATGTAGCCAACAACAGGCCGTGACACCTGCTCAGTGTGAGGCTGGCTGTGATTAGTCAAGACTCCTGGGCAGTAACAACAGTACAACTCTGTGCTTTCTGTTAATTCTGCTGTGTCATTGAGCTTACCTTACATTCATATAATGAATCCTAAAGGCATATTATTTTTTCTGCTTCTGTGAACACAATATATAACTGTTACATGACATCCAAAAACATGAAGTCACAGTAAATAACTCTGCTTTTGTCTTTAACATATGAACTGTATTAAGGTTATTAGCAGGTCTAACTGTATAAACATATAAGCCATATTAGCAACCTAGGACAGGTCTTAGCTTGCAAGCTACAGAGCCCATACATTCTAATGCTGTACGGAGACGGATCTCCGTACAGTATTATTCCAAAGTTTTGAACGAAGCGACTTCGGATGAAGCATCCAAAGCTCGCTTCGCTCAACAGCAACAATAGCCTAACAGACACACACATTACACCTCCCTGCTGATCTCTGTGGAACAGCATATGCTGCTACAAGGGGACTCCCTGCATTGTACAATGCTTTAACTCCTTCCTTAACAGCCAACGTATATATACATCGGTGGGTGGGTATTTAAATATGGTGGCCACTCACAAGCACCATAGCTGCTGGGTGCTGCTTTAAACAGCAGACACCTGGGGTTAATGTGTGCGATTAACGATAACGTTGATTGCACACATTTAACCCCTCAGGTGCCTTGGTGAAATGTGACCATGCGTCGGCTCCCCCTACTGACCCTTGGTGCTTCTGAATGATCCAAGGCTGCCAGCTATGTTTCTATGAAGACCCTACCTGTGCATTGGAGACTATGAGAGATGCAATCTAATGATTGCTTGTTCGAGTTATCTGGGGCAACCAAAAAAAAAAAAGTGTACAAAAAAATATATATCTACAACTTCAAAATCACACTATTCTCCCCAAAATTAAAATACATAATTAAAAAATTAAACATCATAGCTATCACTGCATGCAAGAACCATATTAACCCCTTAAGGACCGGGCTCATTTTCACCTTAGGACCAGGCCATTTTTTGCAAATCTGACCAGTGTCACTTTATGTGATGATAACTTTAAAACGCTTTTTCTTATCCAGGCCATTCTGAGATTGTTTTTTCGTCACATATTGTACTTCATGACACTGGTAAAATTAAGTCGAAAAATTTCATTTTTATTTATAAAAAAATATCAAATTTACCAAAAATTTTGAAAAATTAGCAATTTTCCAAGTTTCAATTTCTCTACTTCTATAATACATAGTAATAACGCCCAAAAAAGTTATTGATTTACATTCCCCTTATGTCTACTTCATGTATACATTATTTTGGGAATGCCATTTTATTTTTGGGGGACGTTACAAGGCTTAGAAGTTTAGAAGCAAATCTTGAAATTTTTCAGAAATTTTCAAAAACCCACTTTTTAGGGACCAGTTCAGGTCTGAAGTCACTTTGTGAGGCTTACATAATAGAAACCATCCAAAAATGACCCCATTCTAGAAACTACACCCCTTAAGGTATTCAAAACTGATTTTACAAACGTCATTAACCCTTTAGGTTTTCCACAAGAGTTAATGGCAAATGGAGATAAAATTTCAGAATTTCGATTTTTTTGGAAAATTTTCCGTTTGAATCCATTTTTTCCAGTAACAAAGCAAGGGTTAACAGCCAAACAAAACTCTATTTATTGCCCCGATTCTGTAGTTTTTAGAAACACCCCATATTTGGGCGTAAACTGCTGTATGGCCAAACGGCAGGGCACAGAAGGAAGGGAACGCCATATGGTTTTTGGAAGGCGGATTTTGCTGGTCTGGATTTTTGACACCATGTCCCATTTGAAGCCCCCCGATGCACCCCTAGAGTAGAAACTCCATAAAAGTGACTCCATCTAAGAAACTACACCCCTCAAGGTATTCAAAACTGATTTTACAAACTTTGTTAACCCTTTAGGTGTTCCACAAGAGTTATTGGCAAATGGAGATGAAATTTCGGAATTTCTATTTTTGTTACCTTGCCTCAAAAAAGTGTAATATAGAGCAACCAAAAATCATATTTACCCTAAAATAATACAAACAAAACTGCCACCTTATCCCGTACTTTCCAAAATGGGGTCGCTTTTTGGAGTTTCCACTGTAGGGGTGCATCAGGGGGTCTTCAAATGGGACATGGTGTCAAATAACCAGTCCAGCAAAATCTGCCTTCCAAAAACCATATGGCGTTCCCTTCCTTCTACGCCCTGCCGTTTGGCCATACAGCAGTTTACTGACCACATATGGGGTGTTTCTGCAAACTACAGAATCAGGGCAATAAATATTGAGTTTTGTTTGGCTGTTAACCCTTGCTTTGTTACTGGAAAAATGGATTAAAATGGATAATTTGCAAAAAATTGCTGTTTTGGGACAGTTTTGTATTTTTGTTATTTACATCGTTGAACTGACAGGTTAGATTGTGTGCTATTTCTATAGAGCAGGTTGTTACGGACGCGACAATACCAAATATGTCTACTTTTTGGGGTTTTTTGTTTCAGTTTTACATAATAAAGCATTTTTGAATAAAATGATTTTTAGTGTCTCCACATTCTGAAAGCCATAGTTTTTTTGTTTTTTTGGCAATTGTCCTATGTAGGGGCTCATTTTTGCGGGATGAGATGGCGGTTTGAATGGTACTATCTTGGGGTGCATATGACTTTTTGATCACTTGCTATTACACTTTTTGTGATGTAAGGTGACAAAAGAATGACGTTTTTTACAACGTTTTTATTTTTTATGTTTACGGCGTTCATCTGAGGGGTTAGGTCATGTTATATTTTTATAGAGCAGGTCGTTACGAACGCGACGATAACCAATATGTATACTTTTTTTTATTTATTTTGGTTTTACACAATAATATCCTTTTTGAA
The DNA here is from genome assembly GCA_033119425.1 of Bufotes viridis. Lineage (NCBI taxonomy): Eukaryota > Metazoa > Chordata > Amphibia > Anura > Bufonidae > Bufotes > Bufotes viridis. The sequence continues at coordinate 573,305,438 of CM065589.1, forward strand.
ACAAAAAAAAATATGTTTTAGTGTCTCCATAGTCTGAGAGCCATATTTTTTTCAGTTTTTAGGCGATTGTCTCAGGTTGGGGATAATTTTTGTGGGATGAGGTGGCGGTTAGATTGGCACTATCGCTTGCTATTACACTTTTTGTGATGTAAGGTGACAAAAAAATGGCTTTTTGACAAAGTTTTTATTTTATTTTTTTTACAGTGTTTACTTGAGGGGTTAGGTCATGTGATATTTTTATAGAGCAGATTCTTACGGACGTGGAGATACCCAATATGTGTACTTTTTTAAAAAATTTTTACATTTAACACTGAAAAGCATTTTTGAAACAAAAAAAATCATGTTTTAGTCTGAGAGGCATAGTTTTTTTTATTTTTTGGGCATTTGTTTTATGAAGGGGCTCATTTTTTGCGGGATGAGATGGCGGTTAGATTGGTACTATTTTGGGAGGCATACGCCTTTTTGATCGCTTTGTATTACACTTTTAGTGATGTAAGGTGCCAAAAATGGCTTATTTACACCATTTTTGGTTTTTTTTATGGCGTTCACGTGAGGGGTTCAGTCATGTGATATTTTTATAGAGCTGTTTTTACGGACGCGCGATACCTAATATGTGTAGTGTATTTTATTTTTTTACTTTTTATTCAGTGATTTGTGTTTTTTTTATTTTTACTTTTTTTCACTTTTTTACATTTTTTTTGGACCCAGACCCACTTGGTTCTTGTAGATCCAGTGGATCTGGTGTCTATATAATACAGTACAGTACACTATATAGTGTACTGCACTGTATTTTTACTTTTCACAGCCTGGTCAGACTTCTGCCTTTAGCAGAAGTCTGACCAGAGTTACTATACCATGGCAAGCAGGACGCTTCTGAAAGCGTCCTGCTGCCATGGTAATCCATCACCCACTGCCATTAGAGAGCAGTGGGTGATGGATGGGTAGGAGGGGAGCTCCTCCCTCTGCGATCCCATCCTGGGGGCTGCATAGGCACAGCAGCCCCCGATGGGAGAGGGAGGGAGCTCCTCCTGTTAACACCTTCCATACCGCGGTCCGTCCGGACCGCGGTAAGGAAGGTTAAACGGCTGGCATCTGCAGCACAGATGCCAGCCGTTTTCTATCAGAGTGCCAGCAATGTGCTGGCACTCTGATAGAACCACTAGACACCAGGGAATTATTACAAGGGAGGCTCCCGCACCGCCTCCCGCCTCCATGCAACCACTCCCTGCACCCCCGCCACCATAACAAGATTGGGGGCTGCAGGGGGTTAAAATAATTACCTTTGGGGCAATTAACTCTCTGATCAGAGATCGCTGAAATCGCTGCAAACCGCAGGTCTGAATTGACCTGCGGTTTGCAGCGATCGCCGATACGGGGGGGTCACATGACCCCCCTCGGCATTAGAACATGGTTCCTGCTGATCTACATCAGCAGGAACCATGTTGCTACTGCGCCCACATCGGGTGCAGTAGCAGTTTAAACACAGGGCGTACTTGTACGCCCTTGGTCCTTAAGTACCAGGACGCAAGGGTGTACATGTACGCCCTTCGTCCTTAAGGGGTTAAAATATAAAAATATTTATCCCATTTGGTGAATGGCATAATGGGAAAAAAAAACATCATAATTGCTTTTTGTCATCTCACTTTCCCAAAAGAACAAGTCATTTTTATCTCATAGGGAATGCTATAAAACGTTATAAATGTGGTATCGCTGTAATCGTACTGACCCAGAGAATGAAGAGAACAGGTCAGTTTTATCTTATAAGGAACACCGTAAAAACAAAACCCATAAAACTATATAAAGGCTCATACACGAACATGTGCCGGCTGGGCCCGTGCTGCGGACCGGCAACAGGACCCATTAACTTGAATGGGGTACACAATCTTCATCCGATGGTCCGCACTGCAAAGAAAGTAGTGCATGAACTGCTTTTTTTGCGGTGTGGAGGCATGGTCAGAAACCCCATGGAAAATGGTCCCGTCCAGAGAGGGTTATCCGAGACGAAGACAGGCCCCATAGCTGTAGCAGACCCTGCTGCTGGGTTTGGTCTGTGCAGCTCCCGGACCGGCACCTTCACTCACTTCTGTACCAGCATCATGTGTCATCGCAAATCACAGTCCTCAGTGGTGACCTGCTCCCCTTATGTCACGTGTAACGTCACATTTCACCAAATCCAGCAGTGGGGACTGGGTGAGTATCATCACCAGTGCGGGACTGTTTTGGTCTCTGCGAACCCTTTTAATTATGTTTGATTGCAGCATTGAATGCGTTTCCTGGCAGCATCAACGATACCCAGAACGGTGCCATAATCAGTATAAAACATCCACAGAGCAGACAGAGATAACTAGAAGAGATGCATCATGCATGTGCTAATCTGCCAGCAGAGAAAGTTTAAGGGCTCTTTCACATGAGCAGATCCGCTGTGACTAGTAATCCGCTGCGTGAAAGAGAGCCAAGCCCCGTTCTGGACAGCAGAGACACGGAGTGCCTCTCTGTGATATTTTTACTACAAAATTACAGTGAGATAAAATTGTCACTGTGATTTTGTAGCAAAAAGGTCACAAAGAGGCATGGGGCATTGTCAATCATGTTAATGCTCCGTGTCTCTGCTGTACGGAACGGGCTTAGCTCTCTTTCACGCAGCGGATTTGCCGCACGGGATTCGCTCGTGTAAAAGAGTGATAAGTATGATTAGTATAAAACATCCACAGAGCAGACGCATCATGTATGTGCTAATCTGCCAGCAGAGAAAGTATAAAAGACTAATAATCAGTATAAGGGCTCATTCACACGGCCCTTGCCCCTCCGTTGCCGTATTGCGGCTTGCATACGGCGGGTCTGCAATACGTGGGGCACTGGCCGTGTGCATTCCGTATCATGGATGCGGACCCATTCACTTGAATAGGTCTGCGAATCCGGAGATGCGGTGCGGAACGGAACCCCATGGAAGCACTACTGAGTGCTTCCTGGGGTTCCGTTCCGTGCCTCCGCACCACAAAAAGATAGAACTTGCTCTATCTTATTGGGGAAAAGGACGGATCGCAGACCCCATTCAAGTGAATGGGTCCGCGATCCGCATACGGCTGGCCTGTGGTCGGTGCCCGTGCATTGCGGACCGCCCTTATGTTCGTGTGAACAAGCCCTAAAGCATCCACAGAGCAGACAGAGATAATGAGAAGAAATAGTTGGTATTAATAGCTAGATAGATTTAGAGAGTAAAAATAGTTGGGGTCATTTATCGAACTGACTTAGTTGTCCATAGCAACCAATTAGATTCATCCCTTCATTATCCAAAGGAGCTGTGTAAAATAAAATGGTGGAATCTGATTGGTTGCTATGGGTGACTAAGACAGTTCTACTTTACACCAGTTTGATAAATGACCCCAATTGTGCTTAGGGAGGGAGGGGAGTCTCAGCCATTTACACTGTCGTTCCTGCAGTTTCTGTACAGTGTGCCAGGCGCGGTCATAGCAGCCATTTACACAGGCTGTGTGTGTCACTAAATGGTCTGCATCACATTCACAAATCCCCACAGAATCTATCTGCGCAAAAAAAATATGACACTTTAGTGACTGCGCACTCTGTATTTGGTGGAGTGCAGCCAAAATTGGCTTTTTCAAAAAAAAAAATTTGTGCATTTTATACATCAGCTATTTTGGTGAGTATTTGAGACAACTTACATTTCAATATTGTATTTTCAGTGGCAACTCAATTTCTTGCATCAGGCTGTGTATGAACAACATTTATGTGTGTATTAAAAAAAAAAGATACACTTCTTGCAACACAGACTGCTATTTGGTGTGTGGTAAAAGACAGAGGCATATTTCGGAAATATTTGGCAAAAGAGAATTACAGTCATTTCTAGGTCCTTCCACTAGTAACGGGTCCGCTCCTGCCACCACTGCAAAACCACCACTGCCAGACATCATACTATACTGCCACTGCTGCCACCAACTGTTACTACCACCATACAGCCAGACATCTCCTGCACCTTGTCTGTCATGTTCCATACTGCACTGCCACTGCTGCCACCAATTGCTACTACCACTGCACAGCCAGACATCTCCTGCACCTTGTCTGTCATATTCCATACTGTACTACCACTGCGGCCACCAATTGCTACTACCACCACACAGGCGCCGTTATCTCCGCCCTCATCTCTTCTGTATTGGAAATGTAGGCAACACCCATCCAGCATCTCTGCCTCAAAGGAATACATTTTGGAAGGCCATTAAAAAAAAAAAACATTCTTTTTTGAACAATAATTGGGATCACAGCAACTAAATTTGTATCAGGTTTGTGTAACTTCCTAGTTCTTAATAGATGGAAAAAGTCCTTTCGGAATAAGGATAATAGCCATTTCAGTGTGAGACAGCCAAATCGCATCCCTCAAACGTACCAGGCCTGAAGAGGACTTCACCAGCAGGAAAACTTCTCTGTAGATAACACATAGAAAAGGTCCATCTGGGGTATGGAAAATAGACAGCTTACTGTGAGCAGGTTAAATCTCATGCCTGAAGAGGACTTCACCAGCAGGAAAACTACTTTGTATATAACACATAAAAAGGTCCGTCTGGGGTATGGACCCCATTAGTGAAGAGGACCTCCGTTATGTGTATGATGGGGCTACATCTTGAACTTTCCTTTAACGATGATGGTGGTAAAATCACAGGTTACCGCCAAAGTCTTGCAATCTGAATGTATACTTTGGTGCAAACAATTCACTAATAAATCTTGACAAATGGAAAATATGCGCCCATAGTTTATTTATATCGTACCCTGTACAACTTTTCAGTCATTGTTAAATGCAGAAATTTGGCAGTGATTAGAGGCTTTTCTGGAATATCATCTGAGCCCAAATCCTGTTCTCACAGGACTCATTAGTATGAGGTGCGTTCATGATACGGATTCATGTTTTACGGTGATATTAAACTGTTATAAGGCTTACAAATTAAATACACATAAAAACCTGATTTTCTACCACTCATCTATTTCACTTTATTGGGCAAAAGTAATTGTAACTGATCGCATACCAGAAAGGGTTAAGCAGGTCCTTACAGAGTATGGAGTTTAGCCAATTCACTGTGAATCAGCTAAATCCCATCATAGTTCCGGACCTGACCACCAGGAGGCTGAGAGGTCCATACCAGGCATGGGAAATAGACAGCTGCTGTAGAGTCGGCTATTCCCTGTACTTGGTAAAGATCAAGTCCACCGTGTATGGAGTTTAGCCAAATCAATGTCAGCTGGCTAAACACTAGCTCTGTTCCGCACTTGTCCACTAGGGGGCCGAGAGGTCCATACCATGCATGGAGTTTAGACAGCTCATGTAGAGTGGGCCATTTCCCATGCCTCTTAAGGACCAGGTCCATATCGTGCATCGTTCCCCTCAGAAAAGCGGGCGCAGCTCTTGCTTGGTACAGGACACTACTATGCAGGAGAGGCGGACAAACTCTACACTCTAGTCTGTCAATCAAAGCAGAGTTGCCAAGTGCCCGTGGCCCGCCCCTTTGCCGCCTCCACTTTCAACTTACAGCAATTCTTTACAGCACAGGGGACTCCAGTTGCCATAAAAGTATCCCTCCGCCGCCCTGGCGATGTACATACGGGCGGCCAGTAGCCGGCGAAAAAGTCCGCTATCCGCCTACTAAATGCGAATGGGTTTAGAATTGAATTAAAAGACGTGCAAACGGCGCAGTACTAGTGTATTAGCTATCAACTGATGAAGTATATGGCGCACAGGTAAAGTCTAAGTGCGGTGCTCGGCGTCACTGCGACAAAGAGGGTAACAGTTGCGGTCGGTGGAGGGAACTGTTTTGGTACTAAGACATGGGCTACAAGCAGCTCTGTGCATCCGCAGCAGCGGGAAAGCGTCTAAAGGAGGGGGTGGGGCAGGAAGGCAGCTGGTGCCCTGGGGAGGGTTTCTTAGCAATCCCATTAGTCATGTCATGGTCAGAACGAGGCTCCGCCTTGTTTTTTGGGCTGCCACCTTGGTTCATTCGACGCATTTGGTGAAATGATAGTTTAGACGACAATAAACGCGCAATTTCTTTATCCATTCCTCGCCCCCGTACACTGCCCAATGGACTCGTCTATCTCCCGCCACCGCAAGGCTTTGTTTCCTTGACTGACGAGGCTGGGAAGGGTGGGAGATAGAGGTTGGCGGCCATTTTGTCGCCTCTCAGGTAGTTCAGTTGACTAGTAAAGGCGGGCGGGTTGGTCAAAGCTCACCCACTTGTTGTGTCCTGCGTTTGACTGGAAAACGTGTTTTTAGTCTAGTTTTTCCACTCGATTCCCATTCTACATGACGGGGGATGGAGTTTAAAGAGTTTAGTTTGACACAACAGGTGTTTTATAGCTATCTACAGAGGTCATGACAGACAATCTATGGCAGGCTACCAAATTAGTAATGGTGGATGGATAACATCATGGAGAATAATGGGATGTTTCCACATTTCCAAGTTAGGCTCGAATTGACAATGATAGATATAGAATATGAATATATAATGGTATCAATTAGGTCTCAGCCCATTTTTTAAATAATTTTTGTAATGAATTCCCAACAATTACCGATTTATCTATGGACAAAATTTACATTTTATTATGTTTATTGAGTGGGTTTAAAATTTGAAATAATTTAGATCCCAATAGCAATTTTTTTTTTATAAAGATGCTTACTAGTTATGATACTTTTATTTTAAATTATATTTAATAAAATAATTTTAGAATTGATTTATATATTTTATATTATTTTACATTTGTCATAAACATTATATTTTTATATAAATAGTATATACATAAGTATATATACAGTTGTATTCAAAATTATTCAACCCCCAATGCTGTAAAGGGTTTTAGGGAATTTAGTGTACATTTGTAATTGTGTTCAGTATGAAATCTTACAAGGACTTTTTAAAGAACCAAATGCAACTAAAATGACATCAATTGTTTTTGTAATACAGTATTTGTAACGGATCGCCTGGCACCCCGACTGGGTACCTCCGTTGAAAGATGCTCCTAGCGCTTCTTGAGGATTCCAAGCGCTCTAGACGACACCACAACCACCGAACCTGAGAAGCATACGAATCCTCTCAAGCCTCTGAATGCTGTAGACAGTTGAATAGGAACCATACGAATAGGTTTGCACTCCTAGCAGTCAGACTGGAACAGCATGCAATAAATCCTCCCCCAATAACGAGACGACACTTCGTTTTGAGGGTCAAGCAGGAACTCTTACTTTTATTGAGGGCTACCTGCCCGATATTTATCCAGGTCTCCCACCTGGTGGACACTCCCCTAGGGGACCAGAAGGAAGACTACGACACGGGATACAGCAGCCAATCACACACAATGGGACAATACAGACAACCACACCCAGCATATCCCTCCCCTCTGCCTGTGATACAATCCCCCTACATGGGTAATGTAATCATCACAGGCAGGCGAATACACATGTCTTCTGTCCTGGAGACAATTGAGGAGTCATTCAATTATCTCTCAGGACAAAGGGAAATCGCCAATACACATGTGGGGACAATAGGACAGACATCACTATTCAATACACAATGTCCCACCCTTTACAGTACACAGACATGTAACATATCCCCAGATGGCTTGGATCTGAGCGCTCAATATATCCAGGGATAGAGGCAGACTCCATTGAGCACATGGTTGCAAAAGGACATAAAATTACACAATGTTACAATTACTACATAAAACATATACATGCAACATATCCCCAGATAGCTTAGGTCTGAGCGCACATTATTGAATGGCGCTCAGACCACACATGTCCAGTTCAATTGCCATGGAGCTAAAGTCTTTCCCATAGTCTTTCATTATACGAATGGGCTCCATAGCAGAGCTATCTGGGGCATCACCGCTCAAACAGGACAAGCATACATGGGGCCATAGTCGCAGGGCAGGAGGCGAGCAAGCAGTCCCTTCCAGGAAACTGGGGCAGACTCTGGTACAGGGTCCAGTCCGCTACATTTCTCCCTTTACCAAAGAGACTAACAGGGTATCTGACCTCCTGCCGGTCAGTGCCCTGGTTAGTCCAGCAACCCACCCACGAAGCACAAACAGCAGTACAGCCCACCCACAATAAATGGTTACTACACCTGGATAAAGTAGCAACTTGTCCATGTCCAGGTGCCTCACTACGGCCATGCGGGGACTGGTAGACTGCCTAGGTGGGTTGCTGAGTGGGCAGAGACCGGCGATACTCTGCCCTGGGGCCAGCGCTACCACGGAAGTAGCCTGGTGGGAGCCTGGTTGTGGGGGAGGAGACCGACTGTCTCCCCTCTGGATAAACCGCTCTGTGGCTGGCGGACAGGACCGACCATCCTTGCCCCTTGTGCTGCAAGTGCAGAGACCATGGTCCCATCTGCACCGTTGGGGGCGTAACATCTCCCTTGGTGGGTTAGGTTGCCGCTGGAGAGAGGGTGTAACAAGCCCCTCTCTGTGAACTGTAGACTGCCGCTGGGGAGAGCGGGTATCAGGCTCCTCTCCCTGACCCTCTCTCTGCTGGTGGAGGGGGGGACCAACTGTCTCCCCTTTCAATATCTTGTCCTGCTGCTGGGGTACACACTGCAGCTGGGGAGGAAGGATGACACCTTTAGCTCCCTGGGGTACACACTGTTGCTGGGGAGGAAGGGAAACACCTTCAGCTCCCGGGGGTAGACACTGCCGCTGGGGAGGAAGGATGACACCTTCAGCTCCCGGGGGTAGACACTGCCGCTGGGGAGGAAGGACGGCACCTTCAGCTCCCTGGAGTACACACAGCCGCTGGGGAGGGAGGACGGCACCTTCAGCTCCCTGGGATACACCCTGCCACTGGGGAGGAAGGACGACACCTTCAGCTCCCTGGGGTACACACTGCCGCTGGGGAGGAAGGACGACACCTTCAGCTCCCTGGGGTACACACTGCCGCTGTGGAGGAAGGACGGCACCTTCAGCTCCCGGGGGTACACACGGCCGCTGGGGAGGAAGGATGACACCTTCAGCTCCCTGGGGTACACACTGCCGCTGGGGAGGAAGGACGGCACCTTCAGCTCCCTGGGGTACACACTGCCGCTGGGGAGGAAGGACGACACCTTCAGCTCCCTGGGGTACACACTGCCGCTGTGGAGGAAGGACGGCACCTTCAGCTCCCGGGGTACACACGGCCGCTGGGGAGGAAGGATGACACCTTCAGCTCCCTGGGGTACACACTGCCGCTGGGGAGGAAGGACGGCACCTTCAGCTCCCTGGGATACACACAGCCGCTGGGGAGGGAGGACGACACTTTCAGCTCCCTGGGGTACACACTGCCGCTGGGGAGGAAGGCCGGCACCTTCAGCTCCCTGGGGTACACACTGCCGCTGGGGAGGAAGGACGACACCTTCAGCTCCCTGGGGTACACACTGCCGCTGGGCAGAAGGGACGGCACCTTCTGCCATGAACTGCAGGTACTCTGCTGTTATCCTCCTCACAAACTGCACAGATTTCTCCGGGGGGTTGGGTCCGAAGAAAATCAGCCGTGATCTCAGCTCTCTGTCAAATTCCTCCTGCGTGTAGCTGGGTGCCATGCTTGTTCTCCTGGAGTTCTTTCTTTTGTAGATAGGGGCGCTGTACGGGTACTAACGTTGCCCTCACTTTGTAATCCAAGGAATGGTGTTGCCCTGTAGATGTCCTTCTGGGCTGTGGAAATGATCCCGCTGTTTGCCACCAAATGTAACGGACCGTTACGCACACAACTCCGTTTAGGCGATATTCCCTTTCCCGGATAGACCAGCAGCTACTGCAATCACCAACTTCCGAACTGCAAACCACACGAATTCACCAACTTCCGAACAAGAGACACACGAACCCTGGAAGCAGCCGAACAGGAAAAGCAATATGAACAGCTTACACTCCTGGCAATCAGCATACAGTCAAATCCCCCAATAACGAGACGACACTTCGTTTTGAGGGTCAAGCAGGAACTCTTCTCCTGGGGCATACAGCCTCTTTTATTTACACTCCACAAACATAGTACGACCCACAGGGGTTTGAAATACAACCAATCAATCCGTACAATAAACACAGACACTCCCACACAAAAATACAGCGACCAATCAACATACAGCCAGATATATCACAATCCCACATGGCTGGTCCATTGTGGATGCTGATTAGGTCACAGCAATGTCCATTGTGAATATTGATTAGGTCACAGGCGATGTCCATTGTGAATGGTGATTAGGTCACAGGTAATGTCCATTGTAGATGTTGATTAGGTCACAGCAATGTCCATTGTGAATGTTGATTAGGTCACAGCAATGTCCATTGTGGATTCTGATTAGGTCACAGGTAATGTCCATTGTGAATGCCAACTGTCATTGGGGCCATAGTCGCAGGGTAAGAGGCTAGCAAGCATGCCTCTCCAATGCCCAGGGATACATGGCAGTTTGTCACAGTATTAAATGTTTTTTTTGTGATTTCTTCATTGACACAATTATTCAACCCCTTAAAGACTACCACTCTTAAGAACAGAGGTTCATTCAAGTGTTTTCGATCAGGTATTGAAAACACCTCTGGATGTCAATGAGCAGCAATCAAGCATAATAAGCACCAATTAGGCAGATTTAAAATGACTGTGATACTCAGCTCCTTCTAGACATTTACTGGTGTGTTTACAGACATGGTGAAGTCAAGAGAATGGTCCAGGAAGACAAGAGAAGAGGTGATTTCTCTTCACAGGAAGGGCAATGGCTATAAGAAGATTGCAAAGATGTTAAACATACCAAGAGACACCATAGGAAGCATCATTCGCAAATTCAAGGCAAAGGGCACTGTTGAAACGCTACCTGGTCGTGGCAGAAAGAAGATGCTGACTTTGACTGCTGTGCGCTACCTGAAGCGCAAAGTGGAGAAAAGTCCCCGTGTGACTACTGAGGAATTGAAAAAAGATTTGTCAGATGCGGGTACTGAAGTTTCAGCTCAGACAATAAGGCGCACACTGCGTAATGAAGGCCTCCATGCCAGAACTCCCAGGCGCACCCCCTTGCTGTCTCCAAAGAATAAGAAGAGTCGACTGCAGTATGCCAAAAGTCATGTGGACAAACCACAAAAGTTTTGGGATAGTGTACTGTGGACTGATGAAAGAATTAGAACTGTTTGGGCCCATGGATCAACACTATGTTTGGAGGAGGAAGAACAAGGCCTATGAAGAAAAGAATACCATGCCTACTGTGAAGCATGGCGGGGGGTCAATTATGCTTTGGGGTTGTTTTGCTTCTACAGGTACAGGGAAGCTTCAGCCTGTGCAAGGTACCATGAATTCTCTTCAGTACCAGGAGATATTGGATGAAAATGTGATGCAGTCCGTCACAAACCTGAGGCTTGGGAGGCGTTGGACCTTTCAACAGGACAATGATCCCAAGCATACCTCCAAGTCCACTAGAGCATGGTTGCAGATTAAAGGCTGGAACATTTTGAAGTGGCCATCACAGTCACCAGACTTAAATCCGATTGAGAACCTCTGGTGGGACTTAAAGAAAGCAGTTGCAGCGCGCAAGCCTAAGAATGTGACTGAACTGGAGGCTTTTGCCCATGAAGAATGGGCGAAGATACCCGTAGATCGCTGCAAGACACTTGTGTCAGGCTATGCTTCACGTTTAAAAGCTGTTATAACTGGAAAAGGATGTTGTACTAAGTACTAAGATTGAATGTCACTTGGGGGTTGAATAAAACTGATAATGATGTAAGCACAGAAAAAACATTTGTGGTTATTTCATTATAAATGTTATGTTATATTTGTCTGACTTACAAGTGCCTCTTTGATTTAATTGTAAACAAGATGACTGAAATGATCAAAATCAATGTCAAACTGGCCAAAACACTCAATTTCAGTGGGGGTTGAATAATTTTAAACACAACTGTAAAAGTATAATCCATTTAAGTTGAGTTCTGTTGTATAAACTTGTATATAGACGTACATTACAGGACTTTATCTATCTATCCAATCTATCTATATCTATCCATTTTCTCGCACGTATCATTGGGGGATACAGAAGAAGACCATGGATATAGCTGCTGCCACTAGAAGGCGAAACAAAGTAAAAAAGTGTTAGCTCCTCCTCTCAGCTATACCCCTCCTGCAGACACTGAGCTAATCAATTTTAGCTTAGTGTCCGTAGGAGGTAGACGCTCTTTTTCTGCAGGTTTGCCAAAGATTTTTTCTTTTGTCTTTTTCAGGTTCGGGCTACAGGCGGGCTCTAACCACCTGTTTTTCCCAAACTTGAGAGGGGAGACCAGTGGGTCATCAAGCCCGCTGCTCGTTCCCCACGTCTGGAAGACAAGGAGGAAGAGTGGATCTCAAATCCTCTGTTACCCGCCAGCAACAATGTCACCTTGTCTGCTCTTTCTGGAAGTCCCTCCTGTTACCGGTGTAGCCGCCCTCCCCAAGGGGCAGCACACCGAGGAAGGTGCTGGAATCAGGGTGGGCAGAGCCAGTCTAGGTAAGTATATTACCTACCTTGCCCTGCTGATCCCCCTTTTACCTGAGTCCTTTTACTGGGTTCTAAGGGTTAACCCTGACCTGCTGGGTCCCCTTCTCCTGTGTTCTCTAAGTGAACACAGGAAAATAGTTTTTTTTCTTCAAGCCTTGGCCTTGCTCCTGTAGCTAATGACACTCTGGCTCTCAGTCCCACCTCTGGCCCCCAGCCCCTTCACCTTCTTTCAGTTAAAGGGTATATTACACAAAGTGTTAAAATACAAGTGCTGAAAGCATAATCCTATATATTTTTTCACATGCTATTGTGCATCTCCAAGTGTAAATCTGTCCGTAAAAGGATACCTTTAATCCAGGGCCTAAATACTAGGCCTACAATTGATATTCCCCTAAATCTGTGGTTACTGCTGTGCCTGGATTAGTGTAATACGGTACATAAATAGATAGCCAGATAGTGTTAGGTGCCTGTAAAAAAAATGCCTGAATTTGAATTATTGTGGTGAACGGTAACAATGAGGAAAACATCTAGTAGCGGACGCGAACATGGTCGTGGTGTTGTTAGTGGACCCTCTGGTGCTGGGAGAGGACGTGGCCGTTCTGCCACAGCCACACGTCCTAGTAAACCAACTACCTCAGGTTCCAGTACCTGCCAGAATTTACGGCGATATTTGGTGGGGCCCAATGCCACCCAAGTACAGGCGCAAGTCAATTGGGTGGCTGACAGTGGATCCAGCACGTTCACAACATTATCTCCCACCCAGTCTTCTGCAGAAAGCGCACAGGTGGCGCCTAAACAACCAAGCCCATCAGTCTGTCACATCACCCCCATGCATATCAGGGAAACTGTCTGAGCCTAAAGTTATGCAGCAGTCTCTTATGCTGTTTGAAGACACTTGGAATCCACTTAGCCCTTTTTGCAGTGAGAAGACCGAACAGGAGTTCAGGGAGGAAGACTGTGTGGAAGACGATGCAGGGGACAATGAGGTCCTAGACCCCACATGGAATGAAGGTCGTACCACTGACTTATATAGTTCAGAGGAAGAGGCAGCGTAGCAAAAGAGGGAGCAGGGGGCAAAAGAACAGCCGCCGCCAAGAGAGTTCGCCTGCTACTGGCCACCGCCACCAGGGACCGAGCACCCCAAAGGCAGCTTCAAGTTCCCTGGCATGTTCCCTGGCATGGCACTTCTTCAAACAATGTGCTGACGACAAGACCCGAGTGGTTTGCACGCTGTGCCATCAGAGCCTGAAGCGAGGAATAAACGTTCTGAACCTTAGCACAACCTGCATGACCAGGCATCTTCATGCAAAGCATGAACTGCAGTGGAGTAAACACCTTAAAAACAAGGAACTCTCTCAGGCTTCCCCTGCTCCTTCTTCTGCTGCTGCCTCGCCCTCTTCCTCCGCCTCGGGAGGAATGTTGGCACCTGCCACCCACCAAACAGAGGATGTGCCACCAACACCACCACCTCCGTCACCAAGCATCTCCACCATGTAACACGGCAGCATTCAGCTCTCCATCTCACAAACATTGGAGAGAAAGCGTAAATTCCCACCTACCCACCCTCGAGCCCTGGGCCTGAATGCCAGCATTTCTAAACTACTGGCCTTTGAAATGCTGTTATTCAGGCTGGTTGACACAGACAGCTTCAAACAGCTGATGGCGGTGGCTGTCCCACAGTATGTTGTTCCCAGCCGCCACTACTTCTCCAAGAGAGCCGTGCCTTCCCTGCACAACCAAGTATCCGATAAAATCAAGTGTGCACTGCGCAACGCCATCTGTGGCAAGGTCCACCTAACCAAAGATACGTGGACCAGTAAGCATGGCCAGGGACGCTATATCTCCCTAACTATACCCTGGGTAAATGTAGTGTCGGCCTTGGCCCCAGGCAGAGAGTTCTTTGGCGCACGTCCTTCCGCCACCATGATCGCAGGGCATCATTCTTTGCCTCCTGTAGCCTCCTCCTCTTTTTCCACCTGCTCATGCAGTCAGCCACACACCTTCACCACCAACTTCAGCACAGCCCGGGGTAAACGTCAGCAGGCCGTTCTGAAACTTATATGTTTGGGGGACAGGCCCCACACCGCGCAGGAGTTGTGGTGGGGTATTGAACAACAGACTGACGAGTGGTTGCTGCCGGTGGGCCTCAAGCCCGGCCTGGTGGTGTGCGATAATGGGCAAAATCTCGTCGCAGCTCTGGGACTAGCCGGTTTGACGCACATCCCTTGCCTGACGCATGTGCTAAATTTGGTGGTGCAGAAGTTCATTCACAACTACCCCGACATGTCAGAGCTGCTGCATAAAGTGCGGGCCGTCTGTGCGCGCTTCCGTCGTTCACATCCTGCCGCTGCTCGCCTGTCTGCGCTACAGCATAACTTCGGCCTTCCCGCTCACCGTCTCATATGCGACGTGCCCACCAGGTGGAACTCCACCTTGCACATGCTGGAGAGACTGTGCGAGCAGCAGCATGCCATAGTGGAGTTTCAGCTGCAGCACGCACGGGTCAGTCGCACTGCAGAACAGCACCACTTCACCACCAATGACTGGGCCTTCATGCGAGACCTGTGTGCCCTGTTGCGCTTTTTCGAGTACTTCACCAACATGGCCAGTGGCGATGACACCGTTATCAGCGTTACAATACCACTTTTATGTCTCCTTGAGAAAACACTTAGGGCGATGATGGAAAATGAGGTGGCCCAGGAGGAGGAGGAAGAGGGGTCATTTTTACTACTTTCAGGCCAGTCTCTTAGAAGTGGCTCAGAGGGAGGTTTTTTGCAACAGCAGATGCCTGGTACAAATGTGGCCAGCCAGGGCCCACTACTGGAGGAGGAGGATGAGGATGAAGCATGTTCACAGCGGGGTGGCACCCAACGCAGCTCGGGCCCATCACTGGTGCATGGCTGGGGGGAAACGGAGGACGATGACGATACGCCTCCCACAGAGGACAGCTTGTCCTTACCTCTGGGCAGCCTGGCACACATGAGCGACTACATGCTGCAGTGCCTGCGCAATGACAGCAGAGTTGCCCACATTTTAACGTGTGCAGACTACTGGGTTGCCACCCTGCTGGATCCCCGGTACAAAGACAATGTGCCCACCTTACTTCCTGCACTGGAGCGTGATAGGAAGATGCGCAAGTACAAGCGCACGTTGGTAGCCGCGCTACTAAAAGCATTCCCAAATGTCACAGGGGAACAAGTGGAAGCCCAAGGCGAAGGCAGAGGAGGAGCAAGAGGTCGCCAACGCAGCTATGTCACGGCCAGCTCCTCTGAGGGCAGGGTTAGCATGGCAGAGATGTGGAAAAGTTTTGTCACCACGCCACAGCTAACTGCACCACCACCTGATACAGAACGTGTTAGCAGGAGGCAGCATTTCACTAACATGGTTGAACAGTACGTGTGCACACCCCTCCACGTACTGACTGATGGTTCGGCCCCATTTAACTTCTGGGTCTCCAAATTATCCATGTGGCCAGAGCGGCCAGAATTTTGTCTAAACGTGTATTCAGCACGGCAGGGGGGCGTCATTACAGACAAACGCAGCCGCCTGTCCACAGCCAATGAGAACATGCTGACGTTCATAAAAATGAACCAGGCATGTATCCCACAGGACCTGTCCATCCCTTGTGCAGATTAGACATTTATAACTACCTCCTCTTAACCATATATTCTTGGACTCCAGGGCACTTCTTCATTCAATCCTCTTTTTTTAATTTTACC
The DNA here is from genome assembly GCA_033119425.1 of Bufotes viridis. Taxonomy (NCBI): domain Eukaryota; kingdom Metazoa; phylum Chordata; class Amphibia; order Anura; family Bufonidae; genus Bufotes; species Bufotes viridis. Next base: position 573,321,630 of record CM065589.1, read on the forward strand.
ATTATATTGCGGGGCAACCCAAAGTTGAATGAACCTCTCCTCCGTCTGAGTGCCAGGGGCCTAAATATCGTAAAGTGGCCTGTTCCAATGGTGGGTGACATGAAGCCTGATTCTCTGCTATGTGACCTCTCTCCTCTGTCTTGGTGCCGGGGCCTAAATATCTGAATGTGGCCTGTTCCATTGGTGGGTGACATGAAGCCTGATTCTCTGCTATGCGACCTCTCCTCTGTCTGGGTGCTGGGGCCTGAATAAGTAAAAGTGGCCTTCTCCATTGGTGGGTGACATGAAGCCTGATTCTCTGCTATGGGACCTCTCTCCTCTGTCTGGGTGCTGGGGCCTAAACAAGTAAAAGTGGCCTTCTCCATTGGTGGGTGACATGAAGCCTGATTCTCTGCTATGGGACCTCTCTCCAATTGATATTGGTTAATTTTTTCATTTTATTTCATTTTAATTTCCCTATCCACAGTTGTTTGCAGGTAATTTATCTACATTTTGCTGCCCTCTAGCCCTTTCCTGGGCTATTTTACAGCCTTTTTAGTGCCTAAAAGTTCGGGTCCCCATTGACTTCAATGGGGTTCACGGTGAAGTTCGGGTCGAGTTCGGATCCCAAACCCGAACATTTTTGGGAAGTTCGGCCGAACTTCTCGAACCCGAACATCCAAGTGTTCGCTCAACTCTAGCCTTGTTCCCTCCATATGTAGTGCATCGCCTTTACCATCTGCTGCGGTGACAGCATCATTGTTACCTCCTTGGGGAGTTTGGGTATGCACGTATCCAGTTTGCGCATGTGGGTTGTCGGCATTGCTCCCCTCACTGGGTAGAGTGGTCGTACTGTCCTTGTCCTGTCCCGCAAGGCGAGTAGTTGCACTTTCCCCACATACTGTTTCCGCCTGCTTGGCCAGTTTCCATAGCCATTGGGTTCTCGTAGGCCCCCTTTCTGCTGGGGAGTGCCTGCGCTGGTAGTATTGGTTCTGTTACCAGTTTTTATTCTGGGACTTTGTGGCATTCGGCATCCACACTACCTTCCTGGCGCAGTAATTATACCATCTCTGGTTCCCATCTGGCCGTTTTGTACATTCCTCTGATAACCACATTTTCTTCTTCTTTAGGCGGAGTTGTTCCGCAATGGCGGTCGATAGTGTCTGAGGGGTTTACTCAACCTTCATGTTTTCAGACCTCGACTTAGCTTCTACTTGTTCCCTTGGCTTAGTTTTTTTTTTCTTCAGCTTCCGGTTAGGTCTGCCAGTTCAGGCACCCTTCCATGGGTATCAGACGGATTCTCTCTTGTTTAAGGTCCTTCTCTACTTGCCTCTGCCTACCACATTGTCATGCTCCTTGAGTAACATTCGTATGAGGCAAACCCCTTGGCTGTCGGTCTGAAGAGGATGTTTTTTTGATCCCGGAGGAAAACGTGCACGATTATACAGTGTCTCTTCAATTTGTGACATGATTGCAAAAAGTAATCCTTTGTTTTGAATTATCTAGTGTATAAAATCCATAAAGTGGCAAGATCCTCATTAGTGAATTAATCAGGTGTACAAAATAACTCAATTGTGTGTGATAAAAACAATTAAAAATCTCTTTGTAGTCCATAGGCAAGTCTCACCAGGAGCTGGAAAACCACGAGATCTAGTTTGGCGTCAGGAAACAAGGTGCACGCTTGCGCCACCCATCCACATTCACGCGAGATACGGGATTACAAAGAAAAAGCTCAGAAATCACACTAAAGATGGCCGCTGTCTAATAAATATTAAGATCGCATGCGTCTGCCCATATAGTTACGCAGCCAGCATGTGCCGTATCAACATATTGGTCACCTAGGTGAGCATAAACAAATCATGTTCCATGGATACCATGGATGTAGCAATCAAATACCACTAATGGAGGAAATCCATGTTGGTATGGGGGAGGTGTCCTGAAATGAATTTCAGTCACCAAGCCACCTAGAATAAATAGATCGCCGCGACTCGCACGACTAAGGTGTCGGATGCTGACTTTTTCATTCATCCAAGAATGGAAACCACCATAAATAGACCCAAGGGGCAAGGAGACCGCCCAGGTATATCCCACAAAGCAGTCCCCTACCCTATTAGGTAGGGAAGTCCCAAAGTCACATTTATGTCCCACCAAGGGTACCACCCTCCACTGTCCCGAAAGGGGCAGAGGAAGAAAGAAGCCAAAAAATGGAGAAATGGAGGCAGACACCATCACCACATTTACTAGTTTCAAGTGACATTCAAAAAACACCAACAAAATTATATAATTACAGCCTTGGTGATCTTGGGGTCCAGCATCTGGTGTGACTGTCCTATTCACATTCATATACAGTGATATTGCCTAAAGTAAAAGAAAATAATATAAGTAAATCAAAAAGCACATGTCTTTCCATATACTGCGTAAGGTCAGCGTGGCCACTACAGAACTGCAGATGTAAAGACGTATAGATTTCCCTATCTTATACCATCTTAAATTCCACATTTAGTCCCCTCAGTTTGAGGGTCTGAAGTGTATAAATTCAATAGAGTTCCCTTTTCTTTAATAGAGCTGTCCTATCTCTACCACGTCTCAATACAGGTATTTGTTCCAGAATCCTGAATCTGAGATCTCTTGGCTTCTATAAAGTGCTTGGACACGGGTAAATCTAACCTTTTCTATGCTGATTCAGTCAGGTTTTTAAGTCCCAGGTCGTTTCAGCCACATATAGTAGGTGGCAAGGACATTGTAGCAAATACACCACATACCGTACATGAGCCATGCACGGTGCACGTGTTTAATCTGGTTGTCAAGCGGTTCCTGAAGTTTTCCACCCATCTGCAAGACATCCTAAAAATGGCCAGGAAACTTTACATGCACTTCAGCCACTCGTACACCACCAAGCGCACCCTCCTTGAGCTGTAGCGGCAGAACAGCGTCCCCTAACATAGGCTGATATGCGACGTTTCCACCTGTTGGAATTCCACCCTCCATATGTTGGACCGACTATACGAACAGAGAAAGGCACAAATGATTTCTTGATGATACAGGAGGACAGAGGTACTCCCCTGTCTAACTTTGATGTTAGCCAGTGGCAGCTCATGCGTGAGACCTGCCGTTTGCTCGTGTCCTTTGAGGAGACCATTTTATTTGTCAGTCGCCAGGACTATGGCATGAACAAAATCATTCTATTGCTTCATGTCCTGGAAAAGATGCTGGTAAATCTGGCCGGTCTGGGGACTGGAGACGTGGCGCCTACATCTCACGGCCACATGAGCCCTGTGGGGGCTGAACTGGAGGACGAGGAGGAGATTGGAGCACAAGCAATGTGTAGCGAAATGGGTGGTTTTTCTACACAGGTGACAGGAGAGGAGTAGCAGGTGCAGCCGGAGGAGCAAGAGGGAGAGGGAGGGTGTAGTTTGTAATATAGGGTAATTAATGGGTGGCTTCTATTATGTAAGGCCCTCAAAGTTACTTCAGAACAAAATTGTTCCTTCTAAAAGTCTGTTTTAGAAATTCCAACATTCCAAAATTCTAAGTCTTCTAACATCCTAAAAAATAAAATGATATTTACAAAAGGATGCCAACATAAAGTAGACATAGGGTGAAGGTGAATAACATTTTGTGAGGTATCACTGTCTGTCTTAGGCTACATTCACATGAACGTATTTTGTTTTCCTGTCTACGCTGTTTTTTTTGCGGATTGGATGAGGACCCATTCAGTTCAATGGGTCCGCAAAAAATGCGGACAGCACACCGTGTGCTGTCTGCATCCGTATGTCTGTACCCCAGCAAAAAATATAAAGCATGTCCTATTCTTGTCCATTTTGCGGACAATTAGAGGCATTGTTACAATGGATCCGCAAAAAAAAACAAAAAACGGATGCAATACGGATGCCAAAAGGACGTCATCTGTTTTTTTCTGTGGATCAGTGTTTTGCGGACCGCATTGCATTTTTCCCCATCCGTTTTTACGTATACTTTTTTGTATTTATATATATCCGTTCACCATCCGTTCACCATAGAGTTCCATTGAAAAAGAATGTATACGGACTCTGCAGGATACACAAAGCTCCATTTTTGTATCTTTTTTTTCTAATGTATACATCAAATGGAGATGTCAACCCACCCTTAAAGGGATTGTCTCACTTCAGCAAATGTACAGAAAGTTAATACAAGCCACTTACTAATGTATTGTGATTGTCCATATTGCTTCCTTTGTTGGCTGGATTCATTTTTCCATCACATTATACACTGCCGGTTTCCATGGTTTCATGCAAGCCATCAGTGGTGGATGCTCTTGCACACTATAGAAAAAAAGCACTGGCCTATGTGCGCTCCCACAGTACCAGCCTATTTGGCTGGTGCTTTTTCCTATAGTGTGCAAACACGACCACCACTGATGGCTTGGAGAGTGGTCGTAACCATAGAAACAAGCAAAGTATAGTGTGATGGAAAAATGAGTCCAGCCAGCAAAGGAGGCAATATGGACAATCACAATACATTAGTAAGAACCTTGTATTAACTTTCTGTACATAAAAAATGCCATTTGCTATGTGAGAGGACCTCTTTAAAAGCAGAGAAATAAAAATTAGAAACTTGTAAATTTTTACCAATTTTGTATTTTTTTTTTATAAATAAAAGGTAAAATATATAATCTCAAATTTACCACTGAAGTATGATGTTCTCACAAAAAAAAAAAAACTTTGGACTGCTTTTACTTATCCAAGCGATTCTAAGTTATTACCACATAAAGTGGCACGTGTCAGATTTGGAAAATTAGGGTACATTCACATGATTGTATTTTGCGTCTGTGTGACATCCATGTTGAATCTGTTGGGTCCATGGTCTGCCTTTGTGGCCACGAATACTGTAGGACATGTCCTATCTTTTGTATAAAGGGTACACGGACAGAAAACCCCTTGATTTCAATTTGTTCATCATCTCCTGGTGTCAAGTTTTTTTCCGAATCAATGACAATGTGGTCTACTCTGTGCAACTGGCTAAAAGATAATGATCTCTCTACGGCTTTAGGGTGATATCAAATCTCAATAGGGAATTTTGTAAAGAATTCTGTTAATAGTTTACCATTTTGAATGTAAACCATAGTGTCCAAAACTCAATTCCCTATTGTCAACTTAACCATCCAATGAAATGAGTTTAAATCATCCAAAAACAGATTGATGATTGCCAAGGATCCCAGAGAGATCAGACACCTATCACCTATCCTGTGATAATTAACAGAAACTTCTTTAATCAACACAGAAATCTGAAACAGTGTAAGTAATAATTACAAAATTGCATTGCAGAATATATTTTACAACTATTTGGCAGTAGACAAAGACTCTACAATTATATTACGGGTACTCAGTTTTTTCCCCCGAATGCTTGTTCGGAAGTATAGACAATAGACAATACAATTTTCCATGCAAAACCTTTTGTATAGTGGAAAATATTATATTTCAGGCACATAAAGTAAAATTATGCAAGCGGGTTTGGACCTACTGCGCCACTGACTGGCTATACTTTGGAGGGGCATGACTAAGCAACTACCTGGTCTTCACTAGAGCCTCTGATGGTGAGGATAGGCTTGGGCCGTTGCCAGGGGCCACTGCAGAGCAGTCCCCGAGTCAGTGGCAGCTGACCAGTGGGTCAGAGATACCAGTGCAAGCACCGAGGGGACGTACGTGATCAGAAAGTCTGAGGTCAGGGCAGGCAACGATCAAGCAAGGTTCGCAAACGAAGTCCAAGGTCAGAGGCGGACCGCTGGGCTAACAGTACCCCCCCACCCTTACACCCCCTCTCCTTAGGCCTGGCCCTAGACAAAAAAAAAAATTCTGAAGAAGAGGGGCATTGATGTTCTCTCTAGGTTTCCAAGATCTTACCCCAGGGCCAAACTACTTCCAATCCACACGACAGAAGGTTTTACCCAGGCTCGGACTGGCCCACCGGGGAGCCGGTAAAATCATTGGTGGGCACCTTGCCTGTCTGCCTATACTAGTCAGCAATGCGTTTTGATGCGTTTTTCACGAATGTGATAAAACACTGAAGGTTTACAAACAACATCTAGCAATCATCAGTGAAAAACACATTGCATCCGCACTTGCTTCCGGATGCAATGCGTTTTTCACTGAAGCCCTATTCACTTCTATGGGGCCAGGGCTGCATGAAAAATGCAGAATATAGAACATGCTGCGTTTCTCACGCAATGCAGAACTGATGCGTGAAAAAAAAAATACTCATATACACAGACCCATTGAAATAAATGGGTCAGGATTCAGTACGGGTGCTATGCGTTCACATCGCCTATGCGTTCACATCGCCTAAAGCTATGAAAGTGTGCTCAGCCAGGCCAGTCCCCAAGCCCCTAAAATAATAGAAGAAAAGATATTTACTGATTTAAAAAAAAAATGCTCATATTTTTACTGTTCCCCTCCTAGCATGCCATGTCAGATGCAGACCTGCAGGGCCTGCTGAGAGTTGTAGTTTTCCTCACTGCAAAATGCCATACTCCTAGGCCTATTCACACCATCAGTGGCGGATTACGATAGGTATGTTTGGGCCAGCCGCCCCATAGAGTGGCCATAGAGTGAATAATTCAATTGGATCTGTATGGGACTGTTGTGTAGGATCTTTCGGCCGTTTCCGTGGGCGAAAGTTACGGGGAGCAGAGACCGCAAGATATCACCGTGGTCCACGCACGGTCCACGTGCGGGGTAGGAAAGAGCGAGGCTTGCAGGACACACCGCACAATCGAACTGTCCAGAGCTGCATCCAGGCACTTCAAGTGATATCGGTAAGACCGTTCCTTTCTATTGCCGGCATCCTAGACTGTATTGGCCATACACGTGGCAGTTTGCGCTACAGCGGGACGCCGCTGTATTCTTCAGGACTTGAAGATAGTACACTAGCTGTACCAAGTTTACGGTGGTCTGCCGGTAACAGGGCGACCTTCTATTACTGCATCCGAGTCGAGTGCTTTTTTTGCATATGAAAGAGGACTGTATTAAGCATCGACTTTTGTGAAGTGTTTTTTTATCTGGAGGAGTTGGTAGTATTGGTGTGATCTGCATCCTACCCTGAAGGAGCTTTTGGCAAGGACATTAATATAGGATAAACTATATGGTTAACCCTACAGGTTCTATATCTATCAATCACTGGTATAGAAAGATCTGGTCAAACTGCTGCTACTATTGGAGTGGGTACTGCGACTTATGCGGTTGCCGCTAGGGGAACATTCCCAAACTACTTGTATTTGTTTGATTAATTTATAACTGTATTTTACTATATTTATTTATTTTTAATAAATTTAGTATTGGTCCCAGTATCTGAAGAGTGCCCAGTGTTTGTTTTAGATTTACTCGGTATTCTGAGTAGTCAGGGTGCAACTACTCCACTGTGAGCACCTCAGTTGGGCCATTGGACTATCCTGTGCGCTAACAATACATAGTGTAAACTAGAACTGGCTTAGTTGCCCATATCAGCCAATCAGATTCCACCTTTCATTTTTGACACCTCTTTTGGAAATCCAGTTCTACTTTACACCAGTTTGATAAATGACCCCAATTATGTCTACTGGGGTCACTATTTTTTCAGCAGTATAGTACCTGGGACACTGGGGAGAACAACGGGCACAGTATTGGGAGTGGCAGCGGGATGACACTGTCTGTGTAACAAACTCTGTAAAGACGAGATGCGGCTGAAAGGATTTGCCATGGCGGTCTGGGTCAAATGGAGGAGAAGAGGAAAGAGAAGGTCTTAATGACAGGAGATGTCACTGGATGTATGAGGTATGTGGAGTTGTATTCATCTCCATGTCTTTTTTATTATAATTATTTGTATTTTAAATTTGGTGACCACATTTTTTAGTTTAGGGCCCATTTTTGGGTAATTTAGGGTATTTTTTTTTAGTCTGAAGATGTCATATGAAAAGTGGACATGTATCTTCTTGGACAGTTGGGGGTTTAACCCCTTCAGGACAGGACCATTTTCAATTTTTTCATTAGTTTTTTAACTCCCAGCCCTCCCAGAGCCATAACTTTTTTATTTTCCATTCACATAGCTGTATGAAGGCTTGTTTTTTGTGGTATAAGTTGTACTTTTTAACTGCACCATTTACGGTTGCATACAATGTAGTGGGAAACGGGAACATTTTTTAAATAGCGTAGAATTATAAAAAAAAACAAAAAAACACTGTTCCGCTACAGTTTTATGAGTTTTGGGTTTACAATGCGTTAAAACTGACTTGTTACTTTCATTGTCCGGGTCAGTATGATTACATCTATACCACATATGCTTAGATTTAATACTGAAAAAAAAAAAAAACTTTGAAAAAAATATTTCTTTCTTTGCATCTTCATGTTGGCACCAATAAACTTTTTGTTTTTATGTCTATGGAGCTTTCTTAGGGCTTATTTTTGCTGGACAATCTACTTTTTATTGATACCATGTTGAAGTGTGTACGATTGTTTGCTCACTTTTTATTGAAATTTTTTTTTTTTTACACTTTTTAATAATTCCCCTAGGGAACTTGAGCAAGAAATTATTAGATTGCTTCTGACATAGACTCTAATTCATTAGCATTGGAGTCTATTAGAGTTTCAGGCAGGGTCTTCATAGGAACATAGCTGCTGCATCCTCGGATGATTCAGAAGGACCGAGTACTATCTGGGTACCCTGATCTATGTTTTTGAGCCCCTAGATGTTGTAGTCATATTTGACCATGGCATCTGAGAGGTTAAATGTGTGTGACTGACGTTATTGTCGATTGCATACATTAGCCCTCCGTGTCTGCTGTTTAAAACAGCAAGCACTTAGGCTAGTTTCACACTTGCGGCAGGACGGATCCGACAGGCTGTTCAGCCTGTCGGATCTGTCCTGCCGCTATTTTGCCGTGCCGCCGGACTGCCGCTCTGTACCCATTGACTATAATGCACAGCAGTGGCAGTGCACAGCAGAGGTCGCTGAACTAAAGAGTCGGACATGTCGTAGTTTTAGTCCGGCTTCCTCTCTCCTTGCACTGCAATAGGGACGAAGCGGCAGTCAGGCGAAATAGCGGCAGGACGGATCCGACAGGGTGAACAGCATGTTGGATCCGTCCTGCCGCAAGTGTGAAACTAGCCTTAGCGGCTATCGCGCCTGCTGCGCTTGCGAGTGGGCGCCATTTTTAAATATCTGACTCCCAACGTATATTTAAAGGGGTTTTCTGAGACATTATAACTGATGACCTATCCTGTGGACCCCTGCCGATCAGCTGTTTGAGAAGGCACCGGCGGCCCCTGTAAGGGCTGAGCCCTTCGCTGTGCTTTTCCTAAGCCAGTAACAAAACATTCATTGATCAAGTGGCCTAGGAGCAGCTCTGCCGCTAAAAGTCAATGGGGCTGAGCTGTGATACCAAGCACAGCCTCTATACAATGTACGGCGCTGTGCTTGGTGAGCTGTGAGAAGGCCGTGGCGCTACTGCGATCACTGCTACTGCTGATCAGCGCGGGTCCCGGGTGTCATATCCGTACCGATTTGATACTGATGACCTATCAACAGGATCGGTCATCAGTAGTAAACTGTTGGAAAAACCTTTTACGTTTATTGGAGTGATAAAGACCCTATAGGGGTAGATACCTGGTAGTGTATGACATATTTACTTCAATAAACTTATCCTTTTGAATATGCCAGCAAACATTTCCTTCACTTTGGATATTGATTAGGCTGGCTGGGGGACTGGGTGGTTCATCTAGGACAGTGATGGTGAACCATTTAGAGACCGAGTGCCAGAACTGCAACCCAAAATCCACGTATTTAGCGCAAAGTGCCAACACGGCAATTTACCCTGAATACTACAGTCATAGAAACATAGAATGTGTCGGCAGATAAGAACCATTTGGCCCATCTAGTCTGCCCAATATGCTGAATACTATGAGTAGTCCCAGGCCCTATCTTATATGAAGGATGGCCTTATGCCTATCCCATGCATGCTTAAACTCCTTCACTGTATTTGCAGCTACCACTTCTGCAGGAAGGCTATTCCATGCGTCCACTACTCTCTCAGTAAAGTAATTCTTCCTGATATTACTTTTAAACCTTTGCCCCTCTAATTTAAAACTATGTCCTCTTGTAGCAGTTTTTCTTCTTTTAAATATTCTCTCCTCTTTTACCGTGATGCTTCCCTTTATGTATTTAAAAGTTTCTATCATATCCCCTCTGTCTCTTCTTACTTCCAAGCTATACATGTTAAGGTCCTTTAACCTTTCCTGGTAAGTTTTGTCCTGCAATCCATGTACTAGTTTAGTAGCTCTTCTCTGAACTCTCTCCAAAGTTTCAATATCCTTCTGCAGATATGGTCTCCAGTACTGCACACAATACTCCCAATGAGGTCTCCCTAGTGCTCTGTAGAGCGGCACGAGCACCTCCCTCTTTCTACTGTTAATGCCTCTCCTATACACCCAAGCATTCTGCTGGCATTACCTGCTGCTCTATGACATTGTCTGCCCACCTTTAGGTCGTCTGATATAATGACCCCTAAATCCCTTTCCTCAGATACTGAGGTTAGTACTGTATCACTGATTTTATATTCTGCTCTTGGGTTTTACACCCCAGGTGCATTATCTTGCACTTATCAACATTAAATTTTAGTTGCCAGATTTTTGACCATTCCTCTAGTTTTCCCAAATCCTTTTCCATTTGGTGTATCCCTCCAGGAACATCAACCCTGTTACAAATCTTTGTGTCATCAGCAAAAAGACACACCTTACCATTGAGGCCTTCTGCAATTTCGGTGATAAAGATATTAAACAATATGGGTCCCAGAACAGATCCCTGAGGTACCCCACTGGTAACAATACCATGGTCTGAATATACTCCATTGACTACAACCCTCTGTTTTCTGTCCTTCAGCCACTGCCTAATCTATTCAACAATATGTGAGCTCAAGCTCAAAGACTGCAGTTTATTGATAAGCCTTCTATGTGGGACAGTATCAAAAGCCTTACTAAAGTCCAGATAGGCGATGTCTACTGCACCTCCGCCATCTATTATTTTAGTCACCCAATCAAAAAAGTCAATAAGATTAGTTTGACATGATCTCCCTGAAGTAAACCCATGCTGTTTTTTATCAATCAACCCATGGGTTTTTAGATGTTCCACAATCCTCTCCTTGAGTATGGTTTCCATTAATTTCCCCACTATTGGTACCTGCATCCCTGGATCTAATGGAGGCGTTCGCCCGGAGTCTACCACTAGGGGCTGTTCAGAGTGAGTATAAAGCTGAATGTGTACTCACATTGCCTGCTAGTAGCCATCTGGCTCCAGGAGGAGTGCACAGTGGGCTCGGCATGCATGTTGGTACCTGCATCCCTGGATCTAATGGAGGCTGTTGCAGCACCAGAAGGGGTTAATAAGTAAGGTCTATCCCAGCGTGCATGCTGGGCTCACACTCCCTGGATTTTATGTGGCTGTCGTGGCCTATAGTAGGTCAGATTTAGCGTTAGTACCCACTCTAGGAGACAACCGTGTCGGGGTGAGTGGGCTTACTACCTTTTGATCAAAATGTAAACCAATGTCTCCACTGTTTGCATGCGATATCACTAATGTCCTCTTACAGCTCCCATCTTGGGCAGAGCTCTAGTTGCTGAGTGCTGTTATATTTTTGTGTTTGTATTTATATTTGCCATAACCTACGTGCACCTGCATACAGGGAGTGCTGACTGAAACCCCCCCTTTTTGTTTTTACTTAGTATATGTTGGAGGTGTGGCGACCTCCTTCTCAGTCGTGCACACCTGACTAGTGTTTCTGCCCTAGATGCTGGTTTTCAATCAGAGTGAGTATAAAGCTGAATGTGTACTCACATTGCCTGCTAGTAGCCATCTGGCTCCAGGAGGAGTGCACAGTGGGCTCGGCATGCATGTTGGTACCTGCATCCCTGGATCTAATGGAGGCTGTTGCAGCACCAGAAGGGGTTAATAAGTAAGGTCTATCCCAGCGTGCATGCTGGGCTCACACTCCCTGGATTTTATGTGGCTGTCGTGGCCCATAACAGGTAGGACTGAGCGTTAGGAGGATTTTATGTGGCTGTCATGGCCTATAGTAGGTCAGATTTAGCGTTAGTACCCACTCTAGGAGACAACCGTGTCGGGGTGAGTGGGCTTACTACCTTTTGATCAAAATGTAAACCAATGTCTCCACTGTTTGCATGCGATATCACTAATGTCCTCTTACAGCTCCCATCTTGGGCAGAGCTCTAGTTGCTGAGTGCTGTTATATTTTTGTGTTTGTATGTATAATTGCCATAACCTACGTGCACCTGCATACAGGGAGTGCTGACTGAAACCCCCCCTTTTTGTTTTCCCCACTATTGATGTCAGGCTTACCGGCCTATAGTTGCCCGATTCCTCTCTACTACCTTTCTTGTGAATTGGCACAACGTTTGCTAATTTCCAATCTTCTGGGATGACACCTGTTACCAGCGATTGGTTAAATAAATCTGTTAATGGTTCTGCTAGTACACCTCTAAGCTCTTTTAATAGCTTTGGGTGTGTCCCATCAGGCCCCTGTGATTTATTTGTATTAATTTTAGACAGCCGACTTAGAACCTCTTCCTCTGTAAAGACACATGCATCAAAGGATTCATTAGTCTTCCTCCCTAACTGGGGTCCTTCTCCTTCATTTTCCTTTGTAAAAACTGAACAGAAGTATTCATTGAGGCAGTCAGCTAGTTCTTTATCCTCTTCCATATACCTTCCTTCTTTTGTTTTTAATTTGGTAATTCCTTTATTTAATTTCCTTTTTTCATTTATGTATCTGAAGAATGTCTTATCACCTTTTTTCACTGACTGAGCTAATATCTCTTCTGCCTGAGCTTTAGAAGCTCTTATAACTTGCTTGGCCTCATCTGCCTCATCTTATAGATTTCCCGGTCATCCTCGTTTTGGGTGTTTTTATACTTACTAAATGCCATCTTTTTGTTTTTAATAATTTTGGCCACTTCTGCTGAGTACCACAGTGGTCTCTTCCTTTTTTTGCTTTTACTGACGAGCCTAATGCACTTTTCTGTTGCCTTCAGTAGTGCCACTTTTAAGTAGTTCCATTTCTCTTGGACTCCATTGAAATTGTTCCAGTCTGATAGGGACTCGTATACCACTGATCTCATTTTAGAAAAGTCTGTTTTCCGAAAATGTAAAACTTTTGTTTTTGTGTGGAGTGACTCAGTCACTGTACTTATAGTAAACCACACTGACTGGTGATCACTGGATCCTAAGCTTTCCCCTACAGTAATATCAGATACCAAATTGCCATTTGTGAATACCAAATCTAAAATGGCCTCCTTCCGGGTTGGCTCCTCAACTACTTGCTGTAGAGATAATCCCAGTAGGGAATTTAGAATGTCTGTACTCCTGGCAGAACTAGCTATTTTGGTTTTCCAGTTTATATCAGGAAGATTAAAGTCTCCCATTATGACAACTTCCCTTTCAATGTCATTTTAGCCATTTCCTCAACTAGTAGATCATCCAATTCTTTGACTTGGCTTAGTGGTCTGTATATGACACCTACACGAGTTACCTTATGATTACCAAGCTGCAACGTAACCCAAACTGACTCTAAATTGGTTTCGCTGACTTGTATTAGATTAGATTTTATGCTATCTTTCACATATAGGGCCACTCCACCCCTTTCTTGCCTTCTCTGTCTTTCCTATATAGAGAGAACCCAGGTATTGTTATGTCCCAGTCATTACTCTCATTGAACCATGTCTCAGTAACAGCCACTAAATCTATATTCTCAGATGCCATTACAGACTCAAGTTCGTTGATCTTATTCCCTAAACTGCGAGCATTTGTAGACAAGACTCTCAGCTTGTTGTTTCTTATCTTATCAGCTCCTGGCATCTTCTGGCATTGTTTTTCGGGGGCAGCCGAACTGATGGATTGTCTCTTTTGTGCCCCCCTTTCCTAGTTTAAATGTTCCTTTGCAAAAACTTTGAACTGTTCACTGAGGACATTCGTTCCCTTGGGAGAAAGATGCAAACCATCTTTCTTGTACAGTTCTTTTCCATTCCAGCTAGAGCCAACATGAGCCACAAAGCCAAATCCCTGGTTCAAACACCATTCACCGAGCCATACATTGAATTCCTTAATACGCAACTGCTTGTCATGCTGACGGTTATGCACAGGCAGAACTGCTGAGAATGAGACAGTCGATGCAATCTCCCGTATATCATTACCAAGTGTGTGAAAAGCTTCCTTCACCTTTGAAACTTCATTGCAAGCCAGATCATTTGTCCCAAGAGGGACAATAACATCATCCACCTTCTTTTCCATTTTTGCTTGCTTAATAATGTTAAGGATACGTCGCCTGTCCCTGCTGGCAGTAGCACCAGGGAGACATCTCACAGAACCCTCTTCTTCAAACTTCACACCTCTTATGATAGAATCGCCCACCAATAGTTGCTTACTATTAGTACTCACTATATCCTTTTTGTCTTTGTCAGTAGTCTTGCATACCTTAAGCATAGGAGATGATTGTTCCTCACCCACTGTGCCTGGGCCATCCTCCATGTTGCTCTTGCATTCTGAAAGTGCTGCAAATGAATTACAGAGAGCCACAGACTGTGGGACATGTCTTCTATCAACAGCTCTAAGTCTACCAGAACCTACAGTCCAATATAGTATATCTTCCATGTACTTTATCACTTAGCTATGATAGCCTGCCTACATTCAGTGCGCTGCCTGTGCTGTTCATGGGCCGCCCTGCGCTGATAAATGGAAGGAAAAGTCTAAGGCATATTGGTACACCTTAGACTTTTTCCAGGGTGTGAGTGCCGACAGAGAGGGCTCTAAATGCCAAGTCTCTGACACCTGTGCCATAGGTTTGGCACCACTGATCTGGGACATGAAATGTCCACGTGTGACTGCTGTCCAAACTACTAACTGTAAATATTAGCCACAGTTATGAACTAAATGAGTTGCTTAATGGGAAACAATTCAACCCCTTAAGGACCCAGCCTTATTTCACCTTAAGGACCCGGCCATTGTTTGCAAATCTGACCAGTGTCATTTCATGTGGTGATAACTTTAAAATGCGTTTACTTATCCAGGCCATTATGAGACTGTTTTTTTAATCACATATTGTACTTCATGACAGTGGTAAAATGGAGACGAAAAATTTCATTTTTATTTATAAAAAAAATACCAAATTGACCAAAAATTTTAAAAAATTTGCAATTTTCCAAGTTTCAATTTCTCTACTTCTATAATACATAGTAATACCACCCAAAAAAGTTATTGATTTACATTCCCCATATGTCTTCTTCATGTATCAATCATTTTGGGAACGCGATTTCATTATTTGGGAACGTTACAAGGCTTAGAAGTTAGAAGCAAATCTTAAAATTTTTCAGAGATTTTCAAAAACCCACTTTTTAGGGACCAGTTCAGGTCTGAAGTCACTTTGTGAGGCTTACATAATAGTAACCACCCAAAAATGACCCCATTCTAGAAACTACACCCCTCAAGGTATTCAAAACTGATTTTACAAACGTCATTAACCCTTTAGGTTTTCCACAAGAGTTTTTGGCAAATGGAGATGGAATTTCAGAATTTCGATTTTTAGGAAAATTTTCCATTTTAATACATTTTTTCCAGTAACAAATCAAGGGTTAACAGCCAAACAAAATTAAATATTTATTGCCCTGATTCTGTAGTTTACAGAAACACCCCATATGTGGTCGTAAACTGCTGTATGGCCAAATGGCAGGGCACAGAATGAAGGGAACGCCACATGGTTATTTGGAAGGCGGATTTTGCTGGACTGAAACCATGTCTCATTTGAACACCTACTGATGCACCCCTAGAGTAGAAACTCCATAAAAGTGACTCCATCTAAAACTGCACCCCTCAAGGTATTCAAAACCGATTTTACAAACTTTGTTAACCCTTTAGGTGTTCCACAAGAGTTAATGGCAAATGGAGATAACATTTTAGAATTTCTATTTTTTGTTACCTTGCCTTAAAAAGAGTGTAATATAGAGCAACCAAAAATAATATTTACCCTAAAATAGTACAAACAAACTGCCACCTTATCCCGTAGTTTCCAAAATGGGGTCACTTTTTTGGAGTTTCTTCTGTAGGGGTGCATCAGGGGGGCTTCAAATGGGACATGGTGTCAAAAAAACCAGTCCAGCAAAATCCGCCTTCCAAAAACCATATGGCATTCCCTTCCTTCTATTTCCTGCCGTTTGGCCATACAGCAGTTTACGACCACATATGGGGTGTTTCTGCAAACGACAGAATCAGGGCAATAAATATTGAGTTTTGTTTGGCTGTTAACCCTTGCTTTGTTACTGGAAAAATGGATTAAAATGGAAAATTTGAAAAAAAAATAGCTGTTTTGGGACTGTTTTTAATTTTTGTTATTTACATAGTTGATCTGACAGGAAAGATCGTGTGCTATCTCTATAGAGCAGGTTGTTACGGACGCGACAATACCAAATATGACTACTTTTTGGGTTTTTTTGTTTCAGTTTTTCATAACAAAGCATTTTTGAAAAAAAGTTTTTTTTTGGTGTCTCCACATTCTGAAAGCCATATTTTTTATTTTTATTTTTTGGGCAACTGTCTTATGTAGGGGCTCGTTTTCTGCGGGATGAGATGATGGTTTGATTGGCACTATCTTAGGAGCATATGACATTTTGGTCGCTTGCTATTACACTTTTTGTGATGTAAGGTGACAAAAATGACTTTTGACAATGTATTTATATATATTTTTTTCTGTGTTCACCTAAGGGGTTAGTTTATGTGTTATTTTTATAGAGCAGGTTGTTACAAACGCGGCAATGGAAGGGGTTAAACGGCTGGCATCTGTTCAAGCACAGATGCCAGCCGTTTTTAGCAGAGTGTCAGCAATGTGCTGACACTCTGCTAACCACTGGCCACCAATGAATATTACACAGGAGGCGGGCGCACGCCGCACCACCCGCCTCCTGCACTGCCCGCACGCCGGGGAGTTGGGGGAACATTGAGGGATATGGTGGGCAATATTTTTTATACATTTTATTAGGTTCGGATTCCTGCAGTCATGGACTGCGAGAATCAGAACCTTTAACCCGGCATTAGAAGCCTCTAATTGGCTAGTCTGTATAGATTAGCCAATCAGAGCGATCGCTGGCCGGGGACCGCTCTGACTGGTCCCCGGCCGGTTATCTGAGACCCCTGGCTGTGTGTAACAGCCAGGGTCTCAGAGCTGTCACCATGTCTGCAGACATGGTGACAGTCTAACCCCTTAAGGACCGGGCTCATTTTCACCTTAGGACCAGGCCATTTTTTGCAAATCTGACCAGTGTCACTTTATGTGGTGATAACTTTAAAACGCTTTTTCTTATCCAGGCCATTCTGAGATTGTTTTTTCGTCACATATTGTACTTCATGACACTGGTAAAATTAAGTCGAAAAATGTCATTTTTATTTATAAAAAAAATATCAAATTTACCAAAAATTTTGAAAAATTTGCAATTTTCCAAGTTTCAATTTCCCTACTTCTATAATACATAGTAATACCACCCAAAAAAGTTATTGATTTACATTCCCCATATGTCTACTTCATGTATCGATTATTTTGGGAATGCCATTTTATTGCAAATCTTAAATTTTTCAGAAATTTTCAAAAACCCACTTTTTAGGGACCAGTTCAGGTCTGAAGTCACTTTGTGAGGCTTACATAATAGAAACCATCCAAAAATGACCCCATTCTAGAAACTACACCCCTCAAGGTATTCAAAACTGATTTTACAAACGTCATTAACCCTTTAGGTTTTCCACAAGAGTTAATGGCAAATGGAGATAAAATTTCAGAATTTCGATTTTTTTGGAAAATTTTCCGTTTGAATCCATTTTTTCCAGTAACAAAGCAAGGGTTAACAGCCAAACAAAACTCAATATTTATTGCCCCGATTCTGTAGTTTGCAGAAACACCCCATATGTGGGCGTAAACTGCTGTATGGCTAAACGGCAGGGCACAAAAGGAAGGGAACGCCATATGGTTTTTGGAAGGCGGATTTTGCTGGACTGGATTTTTGACACCATGTCCCATTCGAAGCCCCCGATGCACCCCTAGAGTAGAATCTCCAAAAAAGTGACTCCATCTAAGAAACTACACCCCTCAAGGTATTCAAAACTGATTTTACAAACTTTGTTCACCCTTTAGGTGTTCCACAAGAGTTATTGGCAAATGGAGATGAAATCTCGGAATTTCTATTTTTTGTTACCTTGCCTCAAAAAATGTGTAATATAGAGCAACCAAAAATCATATTTACCTTAAAATAATAAAACAAAACTGACACCTTATCCCGAAGTTTCCAAAATGGGGTCACTTTTTTGGAGTTTCTACTGTAGGGGTGCATCAGGGGGGCTTCAAATGGGACATGGTGTCAAATAATCAGTCCAGCAAAATCTGCCTTCCAAAAACCATATGGCGTTCCCTTCCTTCTACGCCCTGCCGTTTGGCCATACAGCAGTTTACGACCACATATGGGGTGTTTCTGCAAACTACAGAATCGGGGCAATAAAAATTGAGTTTTGTTTGGCTGTTAACCCTTGCTTTGTGGAAGAATTGATTAAAATGGAAAATTTGCAAAAAAATAGCTATGTTCGGACCGTTTTTATTTTGTGTTATTTACATCGTTGAACTGATAGGTTAGATTGTGTGCTATTTCTATTGAGCAGGTTGCTACGGACGCGGCAATACCAAATATGGCTACTTTTTAGGGGGTTTTGTTTCAGTTTTACATAATACAGCATTTTTGAAAAAAATGATTTTTTAGTGTCTCCACATTCTGAAAGCCATATATTTTTTTTATTTTTTGGGCGACTGTCTTATGTAGGGGCTCATTTTTTGCGGGATGAGATGTCGGTTTGATTGGAACTATCTTGGGGTGCATATGACATTTTGGTCGCTTGCTATTACACTTTTTAGATGTAAGGTGACAAAATGGCTTTTGACACTCGTATTTTATTTATTTTTTTGTTGTGTTCACCTGAGGGGTTTAGTCATGTGTTTTTTTATAGAGCAGGTTGCGACGGACGCGCCGATACCAAATATGTATACTTTTTATTTATTTATTTAAGTTTTACACAATATTATCATTTTTTAAAACAAAACAAATCATGTTTTAGTGTCTCCATAGTCTGAGAGCCCTATTTTTTATTTTTTTTGGGGGTGATTGTCCTATGTGGGGTATCATTTTTTGTGGGATGAGATGACGGTTTGATTGGCACTATTTTTGGGTGCATATAACTTTTGATCGCTTGCTATTACAGTTTTTGAGATGTGAGGTGACAAAAATGTTTTTTTTTTACATTGTTTTTATTTTATTTTTTTAACAGTATTTACCTGAGGGGTTAGATAATGTGATATTTTTATAGAGCAGGTTTTACGGACGCGCGATACATAATATGTATACTTTTATTTATTTATTTTACTTTAACACAATAATAGCATTTTAGAAAAAAAATTATGTTTTAGTGTCTCCATAGTCTGAGAGCCATATTTTTTTATTTTTTTGGGCGATTGTCCTATATAAGGACTCATTTTTTGCGGGATGAGATGGCGGTTTTATTGGTACTATTTTGGGAGGCGTACACCTTTTTGATCACTTGGTATTACACTTTTTGTGATGCAAGGTGACAAAAAATGGCTTTTTTACACCATTTTTTTGTTTGTTTTTTACGGTATTTGCGTGAGGGGTTAAGTCACATGATATTTTTATAGAGGAGATTTTTACGGACGCGGCGATACCTAATATGTGTAGTGTATTTGTTTTTTTTTTATTTTTATTCAGTGATATGTATTTTTCTTATTTTTACTTTTTTTTTTCACTTTTTTGACATTTTTTTGACCCAGACCCACTTGGTTCTTGTAGATCCAGTGGATCTGGTGTCTATATAATACAGCAAGTACACTATATAGTGTACTTACTGTATTTTTTTACTTTACAAAGTCTGAATAGGCTTTTGCCTTTAGCAAAAGCCCATTCAGAGTTTCAGTACCATGGCAAGCAGGACGCTTCTGAAAGCGTCCTGCTGCCATAGTAACCATCACCCGCTGCCATTACAGAGCAGCGGGTGATAGGAAGGTAGGGGAGCTCCCTCCCTCTGCTATCCTATCCCGTTGGGGGGGCTGCAAAGGTACAGCAGCCCCCCGATGGGAGAAGGAGGGAGCTCCCTCCATGTCAATACCTTCTATACCGCGGTCCGTACGGACCGCGGTATAGAAGGGTTAAACTGCTGACATCTGCAGCACAGATGTCAGCAGTTTATAGCAGGGGGTCAGCAATGTGCTGACCCCCTGCTATACCCACTAGACACCAGGGAAATCGCTTGAAAGGGAGACGGGCCGCCCACCCGCAGCACCGCCCGCATCCTCCGCCCCTGCACCGCCCGGGGGACACTAATATGGCGGGGTGCAGGGGGTTAAAATTTATACGTTTGGGGCATATTTTAGTCTCTGATCCCCGCGGTCACAGACCGCGGGGATCAGAGACTACAGATAGCGCAGCAAACCGTAGGTCTGAATTGACCTGCGGTTTGCTGCGATCGCTGACATGGGGGGGGTCACAGGACCACCCTGGGCATTGTGCCAAGGTGCCTGCTGATTGATTTCAGCAGGCATCTTGTTCCGATCACGGCCACGTGCGCAGCGGTGATCGGAAATTCACAGGGCGTACATGTACGCCCTTGGACCTTAAGTACCAGGACTCAAGGGCGTACATGTACGTCCTTAAGGGGTTAACTGTAGGACGTGAATGCTCGTCCTAATGCGCCAAGTTCCGCTCAGTTAGGACGAGCATTCTCGTCCTGGGTCCTGGAGGGGTTAATATAGTGCAGCGCACAATATTGTTCTATTTAGCACACTGTATTGTGTGCTAAAATGCATACATTCATGTGCGTGAGACTGAAAAATTAACAAGTAATATCTCCAGCTCTAGGGTGGGCCCCCAAAATCAATTCCACTGTTGAGCCCTAGACACTCCAGTCCGACACTGGTTTTACCTCTATTTTTTATCCCCAGAATAGCTTTTACCTTATAGACATTTTTATCACTGACTGCAACAGGAGCTGAGACAGATTTTTTGACAAAATGATTCAGGATGACAGGTTTCAGCAGGGAGAAGTGGAAGGAATTTGGTACCCGGAGAGAGGCTAGCAGCTTAAGCTTGTGGGAAACATCATTAATTTGCTTGAGGATCTCAAATCGGACCAATGAAGCGTGGACCCAATTTATAAGAGGGCATTTTAAGCCTGATGTATTTGGAGGCAAGCCACACTTTATCACCAGGATGGAACTTAGGAGAATATCTATGTCTTTTATCAGCGGCCTCCTTCATGCACACAGAAGCCTCTTTCAGAACTACCCTGGTCTCCTCCCAGATTTTAGAGAACTCTCTTGAAGTTGCATCCGCGGCAGAGGTTCCAGAAACAGAGAGTGGGATATTGTTGACCGTAAACAACAAAAAATTGTGATTTCTTAAAAGACTCACTGACATGGTTATAATACCAAACCACAGACCAAAGTAATAACTCAACCCAGCTATTATGATGGAGGTTGGTGAAATGTCACAAAAAATTGGTCAGGATTTGATTGACACGTTCCACTTGACCATTAGACTGCAGATGATAAGCTGAAGAGAAATCCAGAGACACATTCAAAAGATTACAAAGAGCTCTCCAGAACTTAGATGTGAACTGCACACCTCTACGTGACAATATGGTGGGGAAAACCATGGAGGCGAAAAATGTGTTCAATACATGTTTTCACCACCTGAGGAGCAAAAGGAAGACCAGACAGGACTAAGTACCTTTGTACTGGCGCTTAAGAGACATAAAAACGATCCACCACAACCCAGATCACAGAACACCCAGAGGACAAGGGTAGATCAGTAATAAAATCCATGGCTGTTGCCAAAGAGCTCAGGAACAGGAAGTAGGAAGTAAGAGGCCCGCTGGACGTTGCTTGTTGGTTTTTCATACTGCGCACATGACGAACAGGCAGCCACAAACTATTGGATGACTTGCCATATGGATGGCCAGCAGTACCGTTGAGCAATGAATTTGAAAGTCTTTCGTTGTCCGGCATGACCTGCAATTTTTGAGGAATGACCCCAGACTAGAACTTTCTTCCTGGGGTTCTGCGCAACAAAAGTCTTTCCGGGCGGAAACTCAGACATCTTGACAGGACAAACAGCAATTTTTTCACGACAAACAGCAATTTTATCAATAATGTGTTGAGGCTCCTCCTCATGATCAGTAGCATGAAAGGACCTCGAGGGAGAATCTGCTTTGATATTCTCTGCTGCACGGAAATAAAGAACACAATCAAAATGGGCAAAGAATAAGGACCATCTGGCTTGACGAGGGTCAAGTCTGTTTGCAAACTGCAAATAGGTCAGATTTTTGTGGTCTGTGTAAATCACCACAAGATGAGATGCTCCCTCTAGAAGGTAACGCCATTCCTCATTCCTCGCTGTCCCCAATCGAATAGTTGTGCTCAGGAGCAGAGAAGGCCCTGGAGAAGAAACTACAGGTTATCATCTTGCCAGAGGAAGCTTTTTCACAAAGAAGAAACCTGCACCAGCCGGAGAGGAAGATTTGCAGATAAATCCCCTGTCGAGGTTCTCCTTGATATACACTGACATGGATTGAGTCTCTGCTGGTGACAAGGGATAGATGCATCCACAAGGAGACAAGGAGCCCGGAACCAAGTCAATAGGGCAGTCATACGGCCTGTGAGTTATTCTGATTGCCTGATTGGAGTCGGAAAGGAATTTTTTTCCCCTTAAGTGGGGAAAATTGGCTTCTGCCTTACAGGGGTTTTTTGCCTTCCTCTGGATCAACTTGTAGGAAACAGGCCGAACTGGATGGACAAATGTCTTCTTTCGGTCTTATATACTATGTTACTATGTGAGGAGATAGCGTCTCAGCCTCTTTCTTGTCAAAGACATCCACATAAGCATGATAGGCTGCTGGCAGACCCTGGAGATTGGGTGGTACCCAAAGCGACCAAGCTGACTAAACAAAAGAAAGACACTTCCAAAGATAGGACTGTCCCCAATGAAGCACCTCTCTGGACCTCCAGTCAAGAACAGGTTCATGAACACTAAGCCACGGAAGTCCCAAGAGGAGAGGATGAGACAGACTTGAGAAGACCAGGAACGAAATCTATTCAGAATGAAGCACTCCCACCTGTAATTTTACAGGATGTGATGAACTGTATGGACTCAGACAGAGCCTTTCCATCAACGGACGATACCGCCAGAGGACTCTGCAGGTGTCGAACAGGTATCTGATGATGATCCACTAGGCATTGTTGCAGGAAGTTCCCTGCTGCTCCGGAATCCAGAAGCGCCATCTACGTAAATCAAACATCGCCTAATGACAAGGTTACAGGCAGAGTCAGATAAGGAGACATATTGTCGCCTCCCTAACAGACCCTAGGTTTGGGAGTTTTCCCGGCTTCAGAGGACAGGAACAGAGAAGATGTGCAGCACCGCCACAATCGAAGCAAAGCCCCCTTGTATGACTGTGACCACATTCTTGCTCAGTCAGCCTGACTTGTCACCCTGCAATAGTTCTGGCGCAGCAGCAGACGTAGAAGGCTGAGGAACTGAAGACCGCTGGAAAGAAGATGCTGGATGATAGGGTGTACTCTCACGTGCTACCTCCTTAGCACGCCCCTGGAAGCGCAGATCAATCCGGGTTGCCAGGGAAATAAGGTCGTCCCGAGTAGAGGGAACATCCCGACCAGCCAGTTCATCCTTAATTTTCCTAGCGAGACCCTCCCAAAAGGCAGCCACCAAAGCCTCACTATTCCAGCCCAATTCAGAGGCAACGGTCTGGAACTGGACTGCATACTGCAATATAGAAGACGCGGCAGAGCTGGTGCATCCTGGCTCGTCAAACACCCTATGGAAAGCCTCTAGGAAGGCCTGTAGATAATGACTGGGTCACTCCTCTCCCAGAGTGGGTTGATCCAGGCCAGGGATTCTCCTGTAAGGTGTGACATTAAAAAGGCGACCTTGACTCGGTCAGAAATGAACTGATGCAGCATCAGCTCAAAGTGCAGAGTGCACTGATTAACCCCTTAAGGACGAAGGGCGTACATGTACGCCCTTGCGTCCTGGTACTTAAGGACCAAGGGCGTACATGTACGCCCTGTGAATTTCCGATCACCGCTGCGCACGTGGCGGTGATCGGAACAAGATGCCTGCTGAAATCAATCAGCAGGCATCTTGGCACAATGCCCAGGGGGGTCCTGTGACCCCACCATGTCGGCGATCGCAGAAAACCGCAGGTCAATTCAGACCTGCGGTTTTCTGCGGTTCCGGGTCATTCGGGTCTCAGGTGACCCGATAACCCGGAACAGGATGGTGATCAGTGGTGCTATATTACACCACCAATCACCATCCTTACCGTTGGCCACAAATTGTTCTGATTGGCTGTGCAGGGGGGCGGCGACAGAAGCTAACCGCCGTAGCTTCTCCCCCTGCACACTGCCTGTTGTGCCGCCGGAGGATCAAGTCGCCCCATCGGACCCCATCGGATCCCATCGGACCCCCATCGGAGCCCATCCCACCAGGAAGACCCCAGAAGGACCCCATCCCACCCAGCAGACCCCCAGCAGCTCACCCAGCCACCGACAGCCCCAGCGATCCACAGCCCCAGCCATCCAGTGTTCCAGCCCCAGCAGCAGAATCTAATAAAGTAAGTGCACCTGGGTGTCTGGGGTCCACAGCACTTAGTTGTGTGACCCTAGACCCCCCCAGGGGTGCAACCCCCCACCCAACCCCCCCCCCCCCTAATTTTTTTGTGGGCCATTTTTTTTTATTGCGTGCGCCGACTGTGGTCGGCGCTCTTAGCGTCCGGCCACTGTTAGTGCATCGCTCACCCCACTGCTGATCACCGCTATCAGCTAGTCAGGCAGTTTTTTTTGGTTTTTTTTTACACTTTTCCTTTTTTTAGTTAGGTTTTTTTTTTTTTGTTTTTTTAGTTAGTTTAGTGCGCGAACACCTGGCCCCACACACACGCACACTTGAATAAAGTTTTGTTTACACACACGCACACACACGCACAACACACACACCCATGGACCGCCGGCTGTTCACGGTGGAGGAGGCATACGCCCAGATGCTCTCCGACACCGAGAGCGCCAGTGAGGATGAGGATGACCCCACATTCCTCCTGTCATCCGCATCCTCCTCATCATCATCTGATGATGATGAGCCCTCAAGGCGGCGGAGACGCCGCCAGGCGGAGCCAGGGTCCCCACATGCTAGGGACCCCGTGGCCAGCACTAGTACGAGCAGCCCTGGGACTCGTACTCAGTTTTCCGGCCCACCAGCCAAGTGCACCTGAGCCCCCTTCAGGTGAACGAGTCTGGTGCATCCCAGTGGACTATCAGCCTGCGATTCCTGAATTTGTTGGCAATCCAGGAATCCAGATTCCCACAGTGGGATTTACTGAAATAGACTATTTTAGTTTTTTTTCAGTAACCCACTTGTGAATCTGATGGTGGAGCAGACGAATCTGTACGCCCAACAGTTCGTCGCTCAGCACCCAGGCTCTTTTTGGCCAAGCCCGGTGGCTGGACGCCAGTCAGTGCAGCCGAAATGAGGACGTTTTGGGGCCTCGTGCTGCACATGGGCCTGGTCAAAAACCAAGTGCCAGGCATTACTGGAGTGGGGACGTCCTCTATCAGACCCCACTGTACAGTACGGCTATGGCACGTACCGGTTTGAGGCCATACGGAAATGTCTGCATTATGCAAATAATGCAGCATGTCCCCCGAGGTGATCCTGCCTATGACCGGCTGTACAAGATACGGCCGATCATAGATCACTTTGGGGCCGCATTTGCGCAGGCCTACGTACCTGGAAGGGAGGTCGCGGCTGATGAGTCTCTCGTTGCTTTCAAGGGGAGACTCATTTTCCGCCAATACATTCCCAGCAAGCGAGCGAGGTATGGCGTGAAACTATACAAAATTTGTGAGAGTACCTCAGGGTACACTTACAAATTTCGTGTTTACGAGGGACGAGATTCCCGTATTCAACCCCCAGAATGTCCCCCCACTCTGGGTGTTAGCGGGAAACTTGTGTGGGACCTTGTGCACCCACTGCTGGATAAGGGTTACCACCTGTACGTGGATAACTTTTATACCAGTATTCCCTTGTTCCAGGCCCTCTCCGCCAGATCCACGTTCGCTTGTGGGACCGTGCGGAAAAATCATCGCGGCCTCCCTACCCACCCCTCCAGGTACCTATCCCCAGGGTGAGACCCGTGCCCTTACCAGCGACAACCTGTTGCTGGTCAGATATAAGGACAAGAGGGATGTCCTTATGCTGACCACAATCCATGGTAATGGCATCACCCCAGTCTCTGTGCGAGGAACCGCGGCAACGGTCCTCAAACCCGATTGTATCGTCGACTACAATCGGTATATGGGAGGAGTTGATCTATCTGATCAAGTCCTCACACCATATAATGCCATGCGCAAAACCCGGGCATGGTACAAAAAGTTGCGGTCTACTTGGTACAGGTTGCCATGTACAACGCTTTTGTACTATCCCGATGCGCTGGCAGCACAGGGACTTTCCTCCATTTCTATGAGGCAGTCCTCAAGGACCTGATCTTTCAGACCGGGAAAGAGCAGGTCGGAGTACCTCGGAATTGGAGGCGCCCGGGTCGTCCCTGGCCAACATTTTCCAGGTGTGGTCCCCATACTGGAAAGAGGGGACGAACCCAAAAAAAGTGCAGAGTGTGTCGCAAGAGGGGGATACGGAAGGACACCACTACTCAATGTGACACTTGCCCCGATCATCCGGGCCTCTGCATTGACGGTTGCTTCAGGGAGTATCACACTTCCATGGAGTACTAAATTATTATAATTCCCTACAGTCCCCTAGAAAAACATAACATTATGGCTCTCAGACTTTGGAAACACGGAAACAACTTTTTTTTTTCCATAAATTATTTTATTGTATATAAGTTTTTAAAAAATGTTGTTTTAGTGTATCCAAAGTCTGGGAGCCATACATATTGGGCATCGTCGCGTCCGTAACAATCTTATGTATAATAATAAAATATTACCTAACCCCTCAGATAAACACCCTTTTAAAAATAAATTAAAAACCATGTTAAAAAAAAAATTTGTCACCTTAGATCCCAGAAATTATAATAGCACGTCATAAAAAAATCAAATGCCCCCCAAATAGAGCCAATCAAACCGCCATCTCATCCCGCAAAAATGAGCCCCTAGATAAGACAGTCGCCCCAAAAAAAATTTAAATTATGGCTTCCAGTATGTGGAGGTACAAATTTATTTTTTTTCCAAAGTTGGTTAATGATGTCATGCTGAAGCCAACTTTTATAAAAGTAGTCATATTAGGTATTGCCACGTCCGTAATAATGTGCTCTATAAAAATAACATTTGACCTAACCCCTCAAATAAACGCTGTCAAAAAAAAAAAAAAAAGTTAAAAAGCCATTTTTTTGTTACCTTACATCATAAAAAGTGTAATAGTGTGCGATCAAAAAGTCATATGCCCCCAAAATAGTGCCAATAAAACCGCCATCTCATCACGCAAAAAATGAGCCCCTACATTAGATAGTTACCCCAACAACAAAAAAAAATTAGATCCCAGGCTATGGAGATAGTAAAATTATTTATTTTTTCTTCCTAAAATGATAAAATAGTGTAAAATCTAAATCCATCAAAAAAGTAGACATATTAGGTATCGACGCGTCCGTAATACTCTGCCCTACAAAAATAACATTAGAACCAGCCTCTCGGATGAACGGCGTTAAAAAATAAAATAAAAACTGTGCCAAAACAACCATGTTTTGGCAAATTTCCGTTTTAATCCATATTTTCCGGTAATAAAGCAAGGGTTAACAGTCAAACAAAACTAAATAGTTATTGCCCTGATTCTGTAGTTTTCAGAAACACCCCTTATGTGGTCGTAAACTGCTGTATAGCCACAAGGCAGGGCATAGAACGAAGGGAACGCCACATGGTTTCTGGAAGGCAGATTTTTATTTTTATACCATGTCCCATTAGAAGCCCCCTGATGTAGCCTAGACTAGAAACTCCAAAAAAGTGACCCCATTTAAAAACTACACCCTCAAGGTATTCAAAATTACTTTACCAACTTTGTTAACCCTTTAGGTGTTCCACAAAACTTAATGGCAAATTTAGAAATAATTTTAGAATTTCCATTTTTGTTATCTTGCCTCAAAAAAGTGTAATATAGAGCAAGCAAAAATCATATTTACCCTAAAATAGTCCCAAAACAACAACCACCATATCCTGTAGTTTCCTATATGGGGTCACTTTTATGGAGTTTCTACTCTAGGGGTGCAGCAGGGGGCTTGAAATGGGACATGGTGTAAATAAACCAGTCCAGCAAAATCTGCCTTCCAAAAACCATATGGCGTTTCCCTTCTTCAATGTCCTCCCGTTTAGCCAAATAGTAGTTTAGGACCACATATGGGGTGTTTCTGCAATCTACAGAATCAGGGCAATCCATATTGAGTCTTGTTTGACTGTTAACCCTTTATTTCCAGTAATAAAGTAAGGGTTAAAATGGAAAATTTTCCAAAATTCTAAATTCCAAAATTGTTTCTCCATCTTCCATGAACTGTTGTGGAACACCTAAAGGGTTAACAGAGTTTGTAAACCCAGCTTTGAATACCTTGAGGGGTGTACTTTCTTAGATGGAGTCACTTTTTGGAATTTCTATGCTAGGGTGCATCAGGGGGCTTGCAATAGGACATGGTGTTAAAAAACCAGTCCCGCAAAATCTGCCATTCAAAACCCATATGGCGTTCCCTCCTTCAATGTCCTCCCGTTTGGCCAAACAGTAGTTTAGGACCACATATGGGGTGTTTCTGCAAACTAGAGAAACAGGGCAACCCACATTGAGTTTTGTTTGGCAGGTAACCCTTACTTTATTACTGGAAAAATGGATTATAATGGAAAATTTTCCAAAAATCAAAATTCAGAAATTTTATCTCCATTTTCCATGAACTGTTGTGAAACACCTAAAGGGTTAACAAAGTTTGTACAATCAGTTTTGAATACCTTGAGGGGTGTAGTTTCTAAAATGGCATCATTTTTGGGTGGTTTCTATTATGTAAGCCTCACAAAGTGACCTCAAACCTGGACTGGTCCATAAAAAGTGGGATTTGGAAAATTTCTGAAAAATTTCAAAATTTGCTTCCAAACTTCTAAGGTATGTAACATCCCCAAAAAATAAAATAGCATTTCCCAAATACTCCAAACCTGAAGTAGACATATGGGGAATGTAAAGTCATCACTTTTTTGGGGGGTATTACTATGTATCATAGAAGTGGAGAAACTGAAACTTTAAAATTTGCTAAATTTTGCAATTTTTTTGGTAAAATTTGTATTTTTTATGCAAAAAAATAAACTTTTTTGACCCAATTTTAGTAGTGTCACGAAGTACAATATGTGATGAAAAAACAATCTCAGAACGGCCTAGGTAAGTAAAAGCGTTTTAAAGTTATTCACACTTAAAGTGACAGTGGTCAGATTTTGAAAAAATGGCCTGGTCCTAAGGTGAAAATGAGCCCGGTCCTTAAGGGGTTAATGAACCCCCTGCACTGTTTAGAGTCTCCATCAAAGTGTGGCGGAGCTGACAGATGAGGAATAGAACATGGCACATAGGGTGTCGACAGAGCTGGTGCCAGGTTAGCCGCTGCAGCGGGAGCTGGAGATGCAGGGTTGGTGGGCGACAGGTCATTAAGGCGCATGTTCACATTGCACAGATAGGACAGAATCTGAACCTGACATTCTCTTTCCTGAGCCAACTCCGGGACAGTTTCGTGATTCTTGGTGGATTCTGATCAAACTGTTATGCATGTGGGTGTGGACCCACTGCGCCACTGACTGGCTATATTCTGGAGGGGCGTGACTAGGCAACTACCTGGTCTTCACTAGAGCCTCTGATGGTGAGGATGTCACGAACCAGCAGGTGCGAACCCACTGTGCCACATGTCCTACCTCCTTTAACCCCTTAAGGACTCGGGTTTTTTTCATTTTTGCATTTTCGTTTTGCGCTCCATGCCTTCCGAGAGCCATAACTTTTTTATTTTTACGTTCACATGGCCATATGAGGGCTTTATTTTTGCGGGACAAGTTGTACTTTCCAACGCCACCATTTAATATTGCATACGATGTAGTGGGAAGCGGGAAAAAAATTCCAAATGGGGTGAAATTGCAAAAAAAAAAACAATTCTACCACAATTTTACGGGTTTTTAAATTACGACGTTTGATGTGTGATAAAACTGACCATTTAGTTTTATTCTACAGGTCAGTACGAATCCGGCGATACCCAATATGTATAGTTTTTCTTGCGTTTTGATAGTGAAAAAAAATTCAAAAGTGGGAAATATTTTATTTATTTTTTTGTCGCCATATTTTGACCCCTATAACTTTTTTGTAATTAAGTGTATGGCATTGTATGGGGGCTTATTTTTTGCGGGGCGATCTGAACTTTTAGTTGATACCATTATGGGATGTGTGGGACTTTTTGATCACTTTTTAATTAATTTTTTTTGAGGAAATGAAGCGTTCAAAAATGGTGAATCCGCCATTTGGGCGCTTTTTTCCGTTTTTCTGTTTACCGTATGGGGAATATATTTTTATATTTTTATACCACGGGCATTTTCGCACATTGCGACACCCATGATGTGTATTTTTTAAAAAAAATTATTATTTTATTTTAATTTTGGGGAAAGGGGGGTGATTTGAATTTTTAGGTTTTTTTTATTTATTTTTTATTTTTTTTATTTCTTTTATTTTTCTTTTACACTTTTATATAGGTCCCATAGGGACCTATATAAATCAGTCATCTGATTGCTTTAACATAAACTCCAATACACTTGTATTGGAGTTTATGAGGATTTTACTACTTTCCTATGAAGCCCTATTGCTAACAAGGGCTCCATAGGAAATAGTAAGTGATAGCCTCAAGCTGAATGAAAGGCTTGAGGCTATCCCTTACAGCGCTCCGATTCTCCCGATCACCACTAGGGGGAGCCGGAGAGCTGCCGAAAGTTTTACTTTCCGTTTTAGTGCGCGCAGATGCCGTGGTCAGGATTGACCACGGCATCTGCGGGGTTAAATGATTGCGATCGGCATCGCTGCCGACCGCGATCATTAGCCGCGGGGGTCAGCTACAGGAAACAGCCGGACCCCCGCAGCGATCGCGCCCACAGAGGGCAGGAGCGGGCGCCATACTTAGGGATCGGACCCATGACGTACCCATACGTCATGGGTCCTTAAGGGGTTAAGGGCGTTGTCTAAGTGAACCCCTGGATCTACACAGTACACCTGATGGTGGGGATAGACTTTCCTGAGAGGAACACCAGGTCGCTACTAGAGATGTCACGAACATAAAATTTTCCGTTCGTGTACGGCGAACGCGAATTTCCGCAAATGTTCGCGAACGGGTTTACCGCCATAGACTTCAATAGGCAGGCGAATTTTAAAACCCACAAGGACTCTTTCTGGCCACAATAGTGATGGAAAAGTTGTTTCAAGGGGACCAACACCTGGACTGTGGCATGCCGGAGGGGGATCCATGGCAAAACTTCCATGGAAAATTACGTAGTTGACGCAGAGTCGGGTTTTACATGCTTTTAATCAAGCATAAATGACCTGACATTCTTAAATTGTTTGGAATAATGTGCTTTAAAACATCCAGTGTGTGTATACGATCAGGTATGATGTTGTATCGATCAGGTAGTGTAAGGGTTACGCCCGCTTCACAGTGACAGACCAAACTCTGACAGACCAAACTCCCCGTTTAACGCACCGCAAACAACCGCAAACAGTCCATTTGCACAACCGCAAACTCCCCATTTGCACAAGGTTGGATACCAAGCTAGCCATGTCCCGTTCCTTGTCCTCACTGACGTCATTGAAGGTCTCTTCCTCCACCCAGCAACGTACAACATAGGTCCCCGAAAGGTGACAACAAGCCCCCTGGGACGCCTGCTGTGGTTGGTCTTCCACCTCCTCAAAGCCACCTTCCTCCTCCGACTCCTCTTCTTCAGACTCCTCTCTCTGCGTTGCCGCAGGTCCAGCAATCGACGACGACAAGGCTTCTTCTGGTGGTGATGGTGACCACAACTCTTCCTCTCCATGCTCATCTACGGCCTGATCCAGCACTCTTCGCAGGGCACGTTCCAGAAAAAACGCATATGAGGTCGATGATGTTGCCTTGGGTTTGAATGACCAGGTTTGTCACCTCCACAAAAGGACACATGAGCCTACAGCCATTGTGCATGAGCGTTCAGTAACGCGGCCAAAAAATACCCAGCTCCGCTGAGGCTGTCCCCTTTTTTTTAAATTAAAAAATCTGTTCTTACCAGTTTAATCTCTGTTTTGTTTCTATCAGGGGCCGGTGTATGGAATAGATTTTAGAAACCGGGAGATGGAAAAAGATGGTTGGTCGGTCCTCTTCCTTCCAATTTGGGGCACTGCGCGTGCGCCGTGCAGTGTATTGTGCCACCCTATATGAGTGGTGTCTTAAGTAGTACTATTCCTATCAGTTTAATCCCTGTTACGTCCCCTATTAGGGGACGTGTATCGAATAGATTTTAGGAACCGGGAGATGGAAAATGATGATTGGTCGGTCCTCTTACTTCCAATTTGGGGCACTGCGCGTGCACCGCTCAATGTACTATGCCACCAATACAAATAGTGTGAACTACTATTCTTACCATTTTAATCTTTGTTAAGTCCCATATCAGGGGACGTGTATTAAATTGAATCCTTGCATGGGGAGATAGAGAAAAAAGCTTGCTCTGTCCGCTTTCTTCTAATTTTGGGCACTTGCAATGGAATTTGCCACCAATGTAACTAGTGTTAACTAAGTACTATTCCTATCAGTTTAATCTCGGTTTTGTCCCTTATCAGGGCCAGGGCCGGTGTAGTGAATAGATTTTTGGAATCGGGAGATGGAAAAAAAAACATGCTCGGTCCGCTCCGTTTGAATTTTAGGTCACTGCGTGTGCACCGTGCAATGTACTGTGACACCCTATATGAGTGGTGGCCAGTGGGCACAGTACAGTCTGTGCGTCTGACACACACTGGCAGGCAACTGCAATTATATTAATGGGTAAAAATTTTATGACTTTTTATCTGCAAGGTACTGTGCCACCCTATATGAGTGGTGGGCAGTGGGCACAGTACAGTCAGTGAGCCTGACACACACTGGCAGGCAACTGCAATTATTTTAAAGGGTAAAAATGAAATGACTTTTTTATCTGCAAGGTACTGTGCCACCCGATATAAGTGGTGGGCACTGGCAGTGGGCACAGTACAGTTTGTGGGCCTAACACACTGGCAGGCAACTGCAATTATATTAAAGGGTAAAAATTAAATGACTTTTATCTGCAAGGTACTGTGCCACCCGATATGAGTGGTGGGCACTGGCAGTGGGCACAGTACAGTCAATGGGCCTGACACACACTGGCAGGCAACTGCAATTATATTAAAGGGTAAAAATGTAATGACTTTTTTATCTGCAAGTTACTGTGCCACCCGATATGAGTGGTGGGCACTGGCATTGGGTACAATACAGTTAGTGGGCCAGACACACACTGTGTCACAGCGGGAAGTGGGGGAAACCCCCACCGTGCACCGCTGGGACAAAAGGCAGGAAAAGGGAGCTGGTAACCTCCTGAAGCATCCCTATAGAGCCCTGGCCTCCTAACTGTATGGGCCGATCTTGAAGGCAGGAGGGCCCATACCTCAGGAACATGGAGCCCTAAGAATCCCTGCTTAACCCTGGATATAGTGACAGGGCAGAGACCACCTGCTCATCCAATACCACAGATGGGCAGGAGTCTCCAGAGGCCCCTCTGCAGCGGGAACCAGACAGTGTACGCCCGCACGACAGGTAAGTAACAGAGCAAGCCACATACACAAAGCCCACACTTACCTGCCGCACTGGAGAAGCCGAACCAGCACCAGGACCTCCTGGACCCCCATACGGACACCAGATGCATGGGGGAGATCCTGGCAGGGCAGCACACCATTTGGTCTTTGCTTAAAGCCCTCCGGGAAAGCAAGCCCCTTCCGGAGCAACAAATAACTACGACCACACTCCAGACAGACCCACACCATAACAACAACACAAGGTGGGGATGAGCAAAACAAGCACACTGGAGGGGATACACCAAACAGACAAGATAAACAATGGACAATGAAACCAATATAACGAATAAGGGTGGCTTACGCAGACATAACAGTGGGAACACACAACAAGCTCCAGCACACACACTCACTGTGGCTGGACAAACAAAACTGACCTCAGGCTCCAAACACTCACACATAAGGAGGCCTGAGGTCACACCCACTAGACGCCCATTAACTCTGTGCACACCACACCTAGCACAAAGACATTAACCCCATGTGTACCACACACAGGGAAAAAGCACACCACACAGATGTGAGTGTCTCGTATGCTCTAGACACAAAGTTGCCAGCGGCAACCGCACATGAGACTACAACGTATAGCCCTACGTGCGGAAACCGAAAACCAGCACAGAGGAACACAACCTCAACACGGGTCGTGACTAACCAGTTGCCAACGGCAACCACATGTAGAGACAAGAGTCACAACCCCACCGCAGGTTGTGACACACTGGCAGGCAACTGCAATTATATTAAGGGGGAAAAATTAAATGACTTTTTTATCTTCAAGGTACTGTGCCACCCTATATGAGTGGTGTGCACACAGTAAGTCTGTGGGCCTGCGGCCTCTCAGACACGGGCAGGCAACTGCAATATATTATATATATATATATATATATATATATATAGAAAGTAAAGTCCTAGGAAGCACCATCCATGAAAACAGCGGGTGCAATGTCCAACTAAAGGATCTGGCATTCCCCAGCAGTATAAAATGAAAGAAGTTGGACTGCACTCCAAAAAAATCCGTGATAGATAAAAATTTATTCACCCATATGGTGGAAAATGCAACGTTTCAGCTCCAATGAGCCTTTCTCATAGCCTTGAGAAAGGCTCATTGGAGCTGAAACGTTGCATTTTCCACCATATGGGTGAATAAATTTTTATCTATCACAGATTTTTTTGGAGTGCAGTCCAACTTCTTTCATTATATATATATATATATATATTTAAAAAAAAAAAAAACAGACTGATGTACAAGCCCTAAAAACGGTTTTTTGGGGTGCTGTCAGGACGCTGTCCTTACAGCAGATGAGTCTTTGAGGACTGGAGTGGACACAGAACACTGGCCTAGCTAACGCTTTCCCTATTAATTCAGCAGCAGCAGCAGCACTCTATTAATCTAAGATGTATGCAGTCCTTGCTTTTTGATAGGAGGTGGGATAGTCTGGGAGGGAGGGTATACTAATTGGTTGGAAAGTGTCTGCTGACTCTGAGGTACAGGGTCAAAGTTTGCTCAATGATGACGTATAGGGAGCGGACCGAACATCGCATATGTTCACCCACCGCGGCGAACGCGAACATCCGATGTTCGGCGGGAACTGTTCGCGGGGGAATAGTTACGGACATCTTTAGTCGCTACCTCTTAAGAAGGATAGGCACACGAGGCAGCTGGTCCAGGCAGACCAGGAGGTACCTGAAAGGTACCAGAGGTGCAGGACCAAAGGATGAGGCAGAAGCGTAGTGAGACAGGCGCTCTGGGTCAGCAACAGGAGAGTTAAGGCAAGCAGATAGGGATCTAACAGGTAGCAGAGTCCATGAATACAGATATGATTCAGGAACACTAGCGGAAAACAGGAACCTTAGCAGGACACCCGACACTGACTTTGACACTGAGGCATCTGGGAAGGGGGCTGAGCCACTTATATATGCGCAGGAGGGCTTGGATAGGTCAGCAAGGTCACATGACCTAACCCATAAAGCCCAGGAAGTGACGCGTGCCGGCCCTTAAGGAAGTGCTGCAGAAAACAAGCAGCAGGCATGCTGTGGCTAGGGCTGAGAGCAAACTGTGAAACGGATCCCAGAACAACAGCACTCACACAGACAGAGCCCAGGACTGCAGCGGTGAATGGGAAGCACCGGCCGCAGAACACGGCGCCCGGGACTGCAGGGGTAAGCAGGGGAACAGCGGCGCACAGCAACCTCTTTTACAGTACCCCACCTTATGCCCCCTTTTCTTGAGTCCACTGCAATACAGAAACTTTTTATTCCAGCTTGGAGCATGGATGTTTTCCTCTGGTTCCCAAGACCTCTCCTCAGGACCAAAGCCCTTCCAGTCCACAAGATAGTAAGTCTTCTTACCACTCTTCTTGATGTCCAGGATGTCTTTGACCTCAAATGTCTCGTCAGAATCTTCAGATACCTTAGTTGGAGTAGAAAAAGCCGCCGAGAAGCGATTAAGGACTACTGGTATTAGCAAGGACATGTGGAAGGCATTAGGAATACGCAGAGACAGAGGCAAACATAATTTATATGTCACTTCGTTGATCCTCCTCAATACTTCAAAGGGTCCAAGGAACCTAGGAGCAAACTTAAAACTGGGAACCCTTAAGTGGATGTTTTTAGAAGAGAGCTTTACCTTATCTACAGACGAGAACTGAGTCGGTTTCCTTCTTCTCTTGTCTGCATTCGCTTTCATGCGGCTTACCACTTTGTTGATGCAGTCCTTGGTGTCAAGCCAAATCTTTAAAAAAAATCCCTACAAGAGGAATCCGCAGCTGGTACCCCAGAAAATGTAGGAACAAGGAGAGGAGTGCTAGGGTGTTGTCCATAAACAAAAAAGAACGGAAAGGATCCAGTAGACTTACTAGAGTGGTTGTTATAGGAGAATTTAGCCCAAGGTAGTAATTGTACCCAGTTGTTGTGTTGGGCTTCCAGGAGGGATGTCTTTTACCAGAACAGGAGCCACAGGATCTACAATGTACTGGGGCTCCTCCTGCTGGTCGGAGAAATCAAATTAGCGAGAAAGCATCCGCCTTGATGTTCTTTTAAAGCTCAAAATCAAAACAGGAAAAGAAGAGTGCCCCTCTGTGTTGGTGAGGGTTCAGACGCTGGGCCATCTACAGATATGTAAGGTTCTTGTGGTCGGTAAAGTTTATCACTGTATGCTGGGCCCCCTCCTATAGATAACGCCACTGCTCCAAGGCAGGTTTTATGGCCAGAAGCTCTGTCTCCTATACAGTAATTCCTCTCAGCAGGGCAGAAGAGCTTAGAGAAAAATCCACATGTAAACATCTTGCCCTTGGAGCCTTTCTGTAGTAAAACAACACTGGCTCCTATAGAGGAGGATTCCACTTCTAAAAAGAATTTGAAGGAGACACAGGGATGACACAAAACAGGTGCAGAAGCAAAGGACCTTTTTAATTGGACGAAGGTGACCTCCGCCTCAGGAGTCCAGTCTCTGGCATTAACCCCTTTCTTAGTAAGAACGGAGATCGGAGTAAGAGATGAAAACTTTGGGATGAACTGATGATAGAAATGAGCAAATCCAAGGAAGAACTGTATAGCACGAAGACCCTGTGGGCGGGGCCAGTCCATTACTGCATTACATTTTTCATAATTCATCTGCAACCCGACATCCGAGATTATGTATCGGTATGGTACGGTAGATTTTTCAAAGATGCATTTCTCGAGTTTAGCATAAATAGTGATGAACGGCATAGTCAATATTTGAATTTGCGATATTTCGTTAATTTTTGCCCGAATATTCACCATAAATTTGCAAATTTGAGTATTCCTGATCTCCAGTCATTATTTACTTGATTCAGAAAATCGGCAATGTAATATATTCGTGATAAAAATTCACAATTAGCATATTCGCAATCAACACTAAGGGGTAGGCAACTTTCCTATTGGTTGCTAGGGATGTTACTAAGTGCCGATATTCACAATAACTTCACGATAAATTTGCGATTAGAATATTCGCAATCAACACTATTCGCGAATACAAATATATAGCACTATATTCTAAATATTCATGAATTCTCGAAGTGGCAATATTCGCAATTAAAATTTGCACTAGGCATAAAGTCGATTCTCTCTCAACCACTGTAAAACCAAACGTACATGCTTCCGGTGAGTAGTCAAATCTAGAGAATAGATCAGTATATCGTTCAGGTACACTATCACACCGACATAGAGCAGGTCCCGGAAGATATCGTTTACCAACTCCTAAAATACTGCGGGAGCATTGCACAGGCCGAAGGGCATGACGAGATGCTCATAGTGTCTATCACGAGTGTTGAAAGCGGTCTTCCATTCATTGCTCTTTCGAATGCGGATAAGGTTGTATGCGCCGCGCAGGTTGAATTTTGTGAAGACCTTAGCTCCCCGGATCCTGTCAGAGTTCAGAGATTAGCGGAAGAGGGTATCGATTCTTGACTGTGACCTTATTCAGACCTCGATAGTCGATACAGGGCAGTAAGGAGCCATCTTTTTTCTGCACAAAGAAGAACCTGGCACCAGCTGGTGAAGTAGGGTTCCGGATAAACCCCCTCTCAAGATTCTCTTTGATGTAATAGACATCACTTGGGTCTCAGTAAGTGGGAGTGGGTAGACTCGACCACGAGGAGGAGTGGCACCAGGCAGAAGGTTAATCGGACAATCATAAGGACAATGAGGAGGCCGGGTCTCGGCATCTTTCTTACTGAAGACATCAGCAAAACTGGCATACTGCTGCGGAAGTCCAGGCAGGTCTACAGGTACAGTAGGCGAGGAAGCAGGTCGGACCTCTGATAAGCAGGTGGACTGGCAGGATGATCTCCAACACAGAATCTGACCGGAGTGCCAGTCCAGAACTGGAGTGTGCTGACACAGCCAGGGAAGACCAAGTATAACCGGATTCACGGACTCTAGCAGCACATATTTGCAACTTAAGGGGCATAGTAACAGAAAGCACAGGTTCGGGAAGTGGCAGTCCATTTATGAAACCCACTGTCAGAGGCCTTTCTAGATGGATGGTAGGAAGGCAGTACTGATGGACCAGAGCTTGCTGAATGAAATTACTGGCTAACCCAGAGTCCAAGAATGCAGGCACAGACAGCGTGACTCCCTTGTGAGAGAGAGTCACCGGAACTGAGAGTTTCGGAGAGGACTTCTCCTTGTCTACGACCACCTCTCCAACTGATCCTAGACATTGGCCTTTCCCTTCTGTGGACAATTACGCACAAAGTGGGCCTTGCCTCCACAATACAGACACAGGTTCTCTGCTTTGCGGCGTAAACGTTCCTGGTCAGACAATCGAAGGCTCTATATTTGCATGGGCTCTTCAGTTGGGGTGGACACTAGAGGAAGAACTGGCCTCTGGAAGGATGGAGCCAAACGAGGTGGTCTTCTGGTGCATGTGAACTCCTTAGAACATTCCCTGAAATGCATATCTATCCTTGTAGCCAAGGTGATCAGGTCATTCAGAGAAGACAGAGTATTGACCCACCGACGAGGAACCCTGTCATAGACGCAGCAGAGCTGATGCTGTGGAGGACGTGCAGCCGGGCTCTTCAAAGACCAGCCGGAAGGTAGCCAGGAAAGACTGCAGATTAGTGGTCTCTGGACCTCCATGTTACCAAATAGGATTTCCCCAACAAAGGGCCTCATCAGACGGCAGGGACACAATGAAGGCGACCTTGGACCGCTCAGTGGGAAACTTCTGCCCATGCAACTCAAAGTGGATCACTCACTGGTTCAGGAATCCACGACAGGTTTTTGGATCTCCACCATAGCGGGAAGGCAGAGGGAGTTGCACAGCAGCGGCACACAAATTCGGATTCACGAGTGTGGGTATTGCAGGGGTAGCAGCGACTGGCGACCCTGCAGTAGCTGGAGAACAGATGGCACCCAGACGAGAAGCAACATTTTGCATGAACTGCATTATGACATCCTGACGTTCGCTCTGATACCTCACAGTCACTTCATGTAACAATTCCTGAACGACAGAATTGGGGTGACCAGCGGGGTCCATGGCCTCAGTGTACTGTCACGAACCAGCGGGTGTGAACCCACTGTGCCACGTCTCCTACCTCCTCTAAGGGTGTTGTCTAAGTGAACCCCTGGATCTTCACAGTACCCCTGATGGTGGGGATTGACTTTCCGGAGGGGAGCACCAGGTCGCTACTAGTGTTAATCATGGATAGAGTTGAGCGAACAACTGGATATTCGGGTTGAACTTCACGAAAATGTTCGGGTTCGGGATCCGAACTTGACCCCGAACCCGAACCCCATTGAAGTCAATGGGGACCCGAACTTTTGGGCACTAAAAAGGCTGTAAAATAGCCCTGGAAAGAGCTGGAGGGCTGCAAAAGGCATCAAAATGTAGGTAAATCCCCTGCAAACAAATGTGGATAGGGAAATGACTTAAAATAAAATAAATAAAAATTAACCAATATCAATTGGCAACTTGGAGGAGGAGGTGGAATAGGAGGTTGGGGTGGCGTCAGGTGGGAATGCTACGGGAGTTGAAGTTCTCATCACAGCCAAAAAGGATTCATGTCTGCCTGCAGTGCCACAGGCCTCATTCACAGACTCAGGACCATGGCAACCATACATGGGAGTTGAAGTTCACATCACAGCCAAGAAGGATTCATGTCTGCCAGCAGTGTCGCAGGCCTCACTCACAGACTCAGGCCAATGGCAACCATACATGAGAGTTTAAGTTGTCATCACAGCCAAGAAGGAATCATGTCTGCCTGCAGGGCCACAGGCCTCATTCAAACATTCAGGCCCACGGGACCCACAAAGAGGAGAGTTAAAATCACGCCAAGACAGTATTGATTTCACCCAGAAATGCCACAGGCCTCATTCACAGATTAAGACCCATGGCACCCACAAAGAGGAGAGTTACAATCATTATAAATCAGTATTGATTTCACCCAGCAGTGCCACAGGCCTCATTTACTAATTAAGGAGGACTATGGCACCCGCAAAGAGGAGAGCGGTCCCGTAACAGCAACACAGGCCTTAGGTCAACTTGCAATGGAACAGGCCATTTTTCATTTATGTAGGCCCCTGACACCCAGACAGAGGAGAGGTAATTTGACAGTAAAAAGAGTTTAATATCTCCCACCAAGACAGCAAGCAGTTAGACGAAATATTGGCCCCTGACACCCACACAATGGGGCGTTCATTTGACAGTAAAAAGAGTTTAATGTCTCCCACCAATGCAGCAAGCGATTAAACGAAATATAGGCCCCTGACAACCACACAATGTAGAGGTCATTTGACAGTAAAAAGAGTTTAATGTCTCCCACCAAGCAACAAACGATTAAACGACATATAGGCCCCTGACAACCAGACAATGTAGAGGTCATTTGACAGTATAAAGAGTTTAATATCTCCCACCAATGCAGCAAGCGATGAAACAAAATATAGGCCCCTGACAACCAGACAATGTAGAGGTCATTTGACAGTATAAAGAGGATAATGTCACCCACCAAAACAACAAATGATTAAACGACATATAGGCCCCTGACACCCACACAATGGAACAGTCATTTGACAGTAAAAAGAGTTAAATGTTTCCCACCAAGACAGCAAGCAAGTAAACAAAATATAGGCCCCTGACACCCACTCAATGGGGCGGTTATTTGACAGTAAAAAGAGTTTAATATCTCCCACGAAGACAACAAATGAATAAACGACATATAGGCCCCTGACACCCAGACAGAGCAGAGGTCATTCCACATCAAAAAGAGGATATTGTCACCCACCAAAGCAACAGGCGATTATCTGAAATGTAGGCTCCTGGCACCCAGACAGAGGAAAAAGGTCCCATAGCAGCAAAAGAGGCATCATGTTACCCACCATTGGAACAGGCCACTTTCAGTTATTTAGGACCCAGCACCCAGACAGAGGAGAGAGGTCCCATAACAGCAAAACAGGCATCATGTTACCCACCAATGGAACAGGCCACTTTCAGTAATTTAAGCCCCAGCACCCAGACAGAGGAGAGAGGTCCCGTAGCAGCAAGACAGGCATCATGTTACCCACCAATGGAACAGGCCACTTTCAGTTATTTAGGCCCCTGACACCCAGACAGAGGAGAGGTCATTTGACAGCAAAAAGAGGTTAATGTCACGCACCAAAGCAGCAGGCAATTAGCTAAAATGTAGGCCCCTAGCACCCAGACAGAGGAGAGGTTCATTCAACTTGGTGTTGCCCCCAGAATAATGGTACAATTAAAAAGAAGAGGATTCAATAAATACGTGCCCTGGACTACAAGAATGTATGGTTGAGGGTGAGGCAGTTATAAATGTCTATTCTGCACAAGGGATGGACAGGTCCTGTGGGATCCATGCCTGGATAGGTCCTGTGGGATTCATGTCCACGTTGGTTGTGGACAGGCGGCTGCGTTTGTCTGTAATGACGCCCCCTGCCGTGCTAAAAACATGTTCAGACAATACACTGGCCGCAGGGCAGGCCAGCACCTCCAAGGCGTAAAAGGCTAGCTCTGGCCATGTAGACAATTTGGAGACCCAGAAGTTGAATGGGGCCAAACCATCAGTCAGTACGTGGAGGCGTGTGCACATGTACTGTTCCACCATGTTGTTGAAATACTGCCTCCTGAACACGTTCCCTATCAGCTAGTGGTGCAGTTAGCTGTGGCGCTGTGACAAAACTTTTCCACATCTCGGCCATGCTAATCCTGCCTTCAGAGGAGCTGGCCGTGACACAGCTGCGTTGGCGACTTCTTGCTCCTCCTCTGCCTTTGCCTTGTGCTTCCACTTGTCCCCCCGTGTCAGTTGGGAATGCTCTCAGGAGCGCGTCTACCAGCGTGCGCTTGTAGTCGCGCATTTTCCTATCACGCTCAAGTGCGGGAATTAAGGTGGGCACGTTGTCTTTGTACTGGGGATCCAGCAGGGTGGCCACCCAGTAGTCAGCACATGTTAAAATATGGGCAACTCTGCTGTCGTTGCACAGGCACTGCAGCATGTAGTCTCTCATGTGTGCCCCTGTCCTCTGTGGGAGGCGTATCGTCATCGTCCTCCATTTTCCCCCAGCCACGCACCAATGATGGGCCCGAGCTGCGTTGGGTGCCACCCAGCTGTGAACATGCTTCATTCTCATCCTCCTCCACCTCCTCCTCATCCTCGTCCTCCAGTAGTGGGCCCTGGCTGGCAAAATTTGTACCAGGCATCTGCTGTTGCAAAAGACCTCCCTCTGATCCACTTCTAAAAGACTGGCCTGAAAGTGTTAGAAATGACTCCTCTTCCTCCTCCTCCTCCTCCTGGGCCACATCCTCTTCCATCATCGCCCTAAGTGTTTTCTCAAGGAGACATAGAAGTGGTACTGTAACGCTGATAGCGGCGTCATCGCCACTGGCCATGTTGGTGGAGTACTCGAAACAGCGGAACAGTGCACACAGGTCTCGCATAGAGGCCCAGTCATTGGTGGTGAAGTGGTACTGTTCCACAGTGCGAATCACCCATGCGTGCTGCAGCTGAAACTCCACTATGGCCTACTGCTGCTCGCACAGTCTCTCTAGCATGTGCAAGGTGGAGTTCCACCTGGTGGGCACATCGCATATGAGGCGGTGAGCGGGAGACAGGTGACCAGCGGCAGGATAAGAACGCCAGAAGTGCGCACAGAAGGCCCGCACTTTATGCAGCAGCTCTGACATGTCAGGGTAGTTGTGAATAAATTTCTGCGCCACCAAATTCAGCACATTCAGCCAGGCAAGGGATGTGCGTCAAACCGAATAGTCCCACAGCTGCAACGAGATTTCGCACATTATCACACACCACCGGCAGCAACTACTTGTCGGTCTGTTGTTCTATACCCCGCCACAAACACATGAGTTTCAGAATGGCCTGCTGACGTTTACACCAGGCTGTGCTAAAGTTGGTGGTGAAGGTCTGTGGCTGAGAGTATGAGCAGATGGAAAATGAGGAGGAGGAAGCCGAGTAGGAGGAGGAGGTAACAGGAGGCAAAGAATGATGCCCTGCGATCCTTGGCGGTGGAAGGACGTGCGCCAAACAGCTCTCCGCCTGGGGCCCAGCCATCACTACATTTACCCAGTGTGCAGTTAGGGAGATATAGCGTCCCTGGCCGTGCTTACTGGTCCACATACTGTGGTTGGGTGGACCTTGCCACAGATGGCGTTGCGCAGTGCACATTTGATTTTATCCGATACTTGGTTGTGCAGGGAAGGCACGGCTCTTTTGGA
The DNA here is from genome assembly GCA_033119425.1 of Bufotes viridis. NCBI lineage: Eukaryota > Metazoa > Chordata > Amphibia > Anura > Bufonidae > Bufotes > Bufotes viridis. The sequence continues at coordinate 573,365,802 of CM065589.1, forward strand.
GAAGTAGTGGCGGCTGGGAACAACGTACTGTGACTGTTAGGAATATTCATTTCTTCCCCTCTTATTGGTACCCCTGGTACTAGACTTCGGTATTCAGCTTGATTTGATTCTTATCTGGCGCCAGGAGAGTAGCATTCACACAGGACACAATTCTATGTTATGCAATGCCACTCTGACTTGTTTATTGCTTCCATGAGACTTATATAGTCGTAATCCAATGACATGATGTTTAAGTTATCCAATCATAGAGCAACACGCGTCTTAGCTACACATTTGTTATCTTATCTTTAGAGTCAAAGCTACATGTCCGCAAAATAGTTTCTCCCTCCGTGTGCCTGACTAATGCATATAGACCTTGGACTGCAATATAAACATATTACAGCTACATTACAGTCCAAAGTCCACTCCACACAAGCTCCAAGCGCCATCCACACTAATGTATAGATGAATCTCAAAAAGCCCATACAAAATAGATCAGTAATAGAACCCTTCAGTGGCAGCCACCGCGCTCAGCTGTTTAAAGCTGTACGTGTCCACCAGCCTGAATGACAGCATTTTAAAGGCCAGTAGTTTAGAAATGCTGGCATTCAGAGCCAGGGATCGAGGGTGGCTAGGAGGGAATTTATGCTTTCTCTCCAAGGCTTGTGAGATGGAGAGCTGAACGCTGCCGTGTGACATGGTGGAGGTGCTTGGTGACAGAGGTGGTGGTGTTGGTGGCACATCCTCTTTTTGCTGGGTGGCAGGTGTCAACGTTCCTCCAGAGGAAGAGACTGAGGCAGCAGCAGAAGATGGAGCAGGAGGGGCCTGAGCCCTTTCTTGGTTTTGAAGGTGCTTACTCCACTGCAGCCCATGTCTCGCATGTAGATGCCTGGTCATGCAGGTTGTGCTAAGGTTCAGAACGTTAATGCCTCACTTCAGGCTCGATGGCACAGAGTGCAAACCACTCGGGTCTTGTCGTCAGCACATTGTGTGAAGAAGTGCCATGCCAGGGAACTCCTTGAAGCTGCCTTTGGGGTGCTCGGTCCCTGGTGGTGGTGGCCAGTAGCAGGCGAACTCTCTTGGCGACGGCTGTTCTGCTTTTGCACCCTGCTCCCTCTTTTGCTACGCTGTTGGCTCGGTCTCACCACTGCCTCTTCCTCTGAACTCTGAAAGTCAGTGGCACGACCTTCATTCCATGTGGGGTCTAGGACCTCATCATCCCCTGCATAGTCTTCAACACAGTCTTCCTCCCTGACCTCCTGTTCGGTCTGCACACTGCAGAAAGACGCAGCATTTGGCACCTGTGTTTCGTCATCATCAGAGACGTGCGGACTCCGATGAGGTGGTATTCCCATGTCCTCATTAGGAAACATAAGTGGTTGTGCGTCAGTGCATTCTATGTCTTCCACCGCTCGGGAAGGGCTAGGTGGATGCCCTTGGGAAACCCTGCCAGCAGATTCTTCAAACAGCATAAGAGACTGCTGAGGCTCAGACAGGTTCCCTGATATGCATGGGGGTGATGTGACAGACTGATGGGCTTGGTTTTCAAGCGCCACAAGTGCGCTTTCTGCAGAAGACTGGGTGAGAGATAATGTGAACCTGCTGGATCCACTGTCGGCCACCCAATCAACTAGCGCCTGTACTTGCTCAGGCCTTACCATCCTTAGAACGGCATTAGGCCTGACCAAATATCGCTGTGGATTCTGGCGGCTACTGGAACCTGAAGTAGTTGGTTCACTAGGACGTGTAGCTGTGGCAGAATGACCACGTCCTCTCCCAGCACCAGCGGGTCCACTAACACCACCAAGACCATGTCCGCGACCCTTATTAGATGTTTTCCTCATTGTTACCATTCACCACAATAAGGAAAAACTTATTTGGCCCAATGTATACAGTTCAAATTAAGGCCTTTTTTTACAGACACCTAACACTATCTAGCTATCTATTTATGTACTGTATTACACTAATACAAGCACAGCAGAAACCACAGATTTAGGGGAATATCAATTTTACGATCACTTATATCATCCCCAAGTGAGCCAATATAAGGGACACATTCATACCGCGATGAGCGTCCCACTTTATTTACAATTGATCCACTACCCTCCGAGTGTTATTTCTGACATGAGACGCTAGCTCAGTCAGGGGGCGTGAGCAGTAGCCGTGCCCCTAATTCTGATTGGCCCAGCTCCTGAACACACTTCCTCCGGTGGGCGGGTGTTAAGTTTTAAATTCCCGGCGTTCGAGTGGCCAGCCACGGCCATTACAGCGCCGGAGCTCTGGCACAAAACAGTGCGGAGCGTCCTACATGAGACAGGCAATACTGAATATTAAGCTCAGACAGCTCCTGATGAAATGTGGACTGTATATCACCACATAGAAACGCGTAGAGCGAGTATCGAGCGAGTATATACATGCTGGAGAGACTGAATGCTTGAGTTAATGAGCGAGTACCGAGCGAGTGTATACATGCTGGAGAGACTGGTCAGATACTGCAGCATTAGCAGCACGGCACGTAGGAGGAACAGACTGGGTGTCAGATAGCTGGAGGCGGCTTTCTGATTAAGCTGATACCCTGCAACTATATACCATATAGCAGCAGGACAGGGTGCAACAGGTGCTCGGTTGAGCAATCTCATTGAGGGCACGAGATAGCACCAGTGTCTGTAACTGAAGGTGCAGATTATTGAAGCACAACATACAGCTCACAGACAAGTGAGGGCTGTTGAGGAATAGGTATTGCTGAAAAACTTCATTACAAAATACCTTACTGTGCGTATGACTGCATAGATCCTGCGAAGTGACTTACAAATTGTAAGCATATCCTGCCAGGATATCTGACTTTTTTGGAGTTAGGTAGAGCCAGATGGTTCAATAATACCCCTCTCTGACTCTGCTATACTTCACAGCCTGGTTAAGTAACGAATAGCTTAACCCCACATAGATTTTATTTATGAATAAACAAATAAAATATTTTTTGTTTTATTTTGACAAGTCCCTATAGGCTGAGAATTGATACGTTTGTTTTGGACGCGCAACCTAATACTTTACATTTTGTGATTTGAATATCAATTTTAGGCCTAGTATTTAGGCCCTGGCTGAAAGGTATCATTTTACGGACAGAAATACACTTGGAGATGCACAATAACGTGTGCAAGTATAGAGGATTACCCTTTCAGGCCTTGTATTTAGACAAAAGTGTAATATACCCTTTTACGGACAGAAATACACTTGGAGATGCACAATAGCGTGTGCAAATATAGAGGATTATGCTTTCAGCATTTGTATTTAGACCTTGAGTGTGATATACCCTTTTGCGGAGAGAAATACACTTGGAGATGCACCGTAACGTGTGCAAATATAAAGGATTTATTTTTCAGGCCTTGTATTTAGACGCTGACATGCTGAATGTAATATACTCTATTGCGGACAGAATTACACTTGGAGAGTAACAGTGGAAAGCACAGATGTTTAGGATTTCTATTTCAGGGATTTTATTTAACCACAGAATAAAATCTTTCCTTTGACGGACAGTATTACACTTTGACAGACACAGCTGGAACCCCAGATTTAGGGGATTGGTATTTTGGCAATTGAATTTCACCCCACAAAAAATATATCCTTTGGCGGACAGTATTAAACTTAGCCAGCCACAGCTTGAACACCAGATGTAGGGGATTGGTATTTTGGCAATTGAATTTCACCCCAGAAAAAAATGTATCCTTTGACGGACAGTATTAAATCTAGCCAGTGGAACACCAAATTCAGGGGATTGGTATTTTGGCAATTGAATTTAACCCCACAAAATATGTCTATCATTTGACGGACAGTATTACACTTGGACAGCCACAGCTGGAACCCCAGATTTAGGGGATTGGTATTTTGGCAATCGAATTTAACCCCAGAAATAAAATCTATCCTTTTACGGACAGTATTACACTTGGCCAGCAAGAGCTAAAACCACTGATTTAGGGGATTGGTATTTTGACAATTGAATTTCACCCCAGAAAAAAATCTATCCTTTTACGGACAGTATTACACTTGGCCAGCAACAGCTAAAACCACTGATTTAGGGGATTGGTATTTTGACAATTGAATTTCACCCCAGAAAAAAATCTATCCTTTGACAGACAGTATTAAACTTAGCTAGCCAAAGCTGGAACACCAGATTTAGGAGATTGGTATTTTGGCAATTGAATTTCACCCATGAAAATAATCTATCCTTTGACGGACAGTATTACACTTGGCCAGGCACAGCTGGAACACGAGATTTAGGGGATTGGTATTTTGGCAATTGAATTTCACCACAGAAATAAAATCTACTCTTTTACGGACAGTATTACACTTGGCCAGCCACAGCTGAAACACCATATTTAGGGGATTGGTATTTTGGCAATTGAATTTCACCCCAGAAAAAAAACTATCCTTTGACGGACAGTATTAAATCTAGCCAGCCACTGATTGAACACCAAATTTAGGGGATTGGTATTTTGGCAATTGAATTTCACCCCAGAAATAAAATCTATCCTTTGACAGACAGTATTACACTTGGCCACCAACAGCTAACACCACTGATTTAGGGGATTGGTATTTTGGCAATTGAATTTCACCCCAGAAATAAAATCTATCCTTTTACGGACAGTATTACACATGGCCAGCAACAGTTCAAACCACTGATTTAGGGGATTGGTATTTTGGCAATTAAATTTCACCCGAGAAAAAAATCTATCCTTTGACGGACAGTATTACACTTGGCCAGGCAGAGCTGGAACACCAGATTTAGGGGATTGGTATTTTGGCAATTGAATTTTACCCCAGAAAAAAAACTATCCTTTGACGGACAGTATTAAATCTAGCCAGCCACTGATGGAACACCAAATTTAGGGGATTGGTATTTTGGCAATTGAATTTCACCCCAGAAATAAAATCTATCCTTTGACAGACAGTATTACACTTGGCCACCAACAGCTAACACCACTGATTTAGGGGATTGGTATTTTGGCAATTGAATTTCACCCCAGAAATAAAATCTATCCTTTTACGGACAGTATTACACATGGCCAGCAACAGTTCAAACCACTGGTTTAGGGGATTGGTATTTTGGCAATTAAATTTCACCCGAGAAAAAAATCTATCCTTTGACGGACAGTATTACACTTGGCCAGGCAGAGCTGGAACCCCAGATTTAGGGGATTATTATTTTGGCAATTGAATTTCACCCCAGAAATAAAAATCTATCCTTTTACGGACAGTATTACACTTGGCCAGCAACAGCTAACACCACTGATTTAGGGGATTGGTATTTTGGCATTTGAATTTAACCCCAAAAATAAAATCTATCCTTTTACGGAGAGTATTACACTTGGCCAGCAACAGTTAAAACCACTGATTTAGGGGATTGGTATTTTGGCAATTAAATTTCACCCCAGAAAAAAATCTATCCTTTGACAGACAGTATTACACTTGGCCAGACACAGCTGGAACACCAGATTTAGGGGATTGTTATTTTGGCAACTGAATTTCACCCCAGAATTAAAATCTATCATAACGGACAGTATTACACTTGTCCAGCAACAGCTAAAACTGCTGATTTAGGGGATGGGTATTTTGGCAATTAAATTTCACCCCAGGAAAAAATCTATCCTTTGATGTACAGTATTAAACTCAGCCAGCCACAGCTGGAACACCAGATTTAGGGGATTGTTATTCTGCCAATTGAATTTCACCCCAGAAAAAAATCTATCCTTTGACGGACCATATTACACATGGCCAGCCACAGATGATCTAAAGGACCTGTGATGACGTCACATCACATGGCCTAATCACCTGCTCCATCACTATGGTGATGGAGCATGTGATTGGTCCATGTGACCATGTGACATCATCCAAGGTCCTTAATCACTATCCTCAGGCTGTGGATAGTGCTTAAGGACCTTGGATGATGTCACGTGGTCACATGGACCAATCACATGCTCCATCACCATAGTGATGGAGCAGGCTGATTGGGCCATGTGATGCTGTGATATCATTACAGGTCCTTTACATCTTTCAAGCTAACGGAGAGGAGGCCGGGCTTCGCGATCAAATGGACCAGGTAAGTTATGATTAGTTTATTATTTTTAACCCATTCTGCACCGGGTTCAACATTAGGGAGATGGCCAAGGGTATTATTTTACATTATAACTATGTTATAATGTAAAATAATACCAGCGGGACAATTTCTGACCCAAACATGCACTTCTGTGAAGAAGTGCAGGTTCGGGTCTGGGTACCAAAAGTGCCGATTTTTCTCCCGCGCGTGCAAAACGCATGACAGCGCTTTGCACTCGCAGGGAAAAATCGCGGCAATTCCCGCAACGCACCCGCACTGTTTGACGGAGTGCACCCGCAACGCCCGTCTGAAAGAGGCCTTAGGGGATTGGTATTTGGGCAATTGAATTTCACCCATAAAAATAATCTATCCTTTGACGGACAGCATAACATTTGGCCAGCAACAGCTAAAACCACTGATTTAGGGGATTAGTATATTGGCAATTGAATTTCACCCCAGAAAAAAATCTATCCTTTGACGGACAGTATTACACTTGGCCAGCAACAGCTAAAACCTCTGATTTAGGGGATTGGTATTTTGGCAATTGAATTTCACCCCAGAAATAAAATCTACTCTTTTACGGAAAGTATTACACTTGGCCAGCAACAGCTAAAACCACTGATTTAGGGGATTGGTATTTTGGCATTTGAATTTCTCCCCGGAAAAAAAATCTATCCTTTGACGGACAGTATTACACTTGGCCAGCCACAGCTGGAACACCAGATTTAGGGGATTGGTATTTTGGCAATTGACTTTCACCCCAGAAAAAAATCTATCCTTTGACGGACAGTATTAAACTTAGCCAGCCACAGCTGGAACACCAGATTTGGGGGATTGGTATTTTGGCAAATGAATTTCACCCCAGAAATAAAATCTACTCTTTTACGGACAGTATTACACTTGGCCAGCAACAGCTAAAAACACTGATTAAGGGGATTGGTATTTTGGCAATTGAATTTCTCCCCAGAAAAAAATCTATCCTTTGATGGACAGTATTACACTTGGCCAGCCACAGCTGGAACACTAGATTTAGGGTATTGGTATTTTGGCAATTGAATTTCACCCCAGAAAAAAATCTATCCTTTGACGTACAGTATTAAACTTAGCCAGCCACAGCTGGAACACCAGATTTAGGGGATTGGTATTTTTGCAACTGAATTTCACCCCAGAATTAAAATCTATCATAACGGACAGTATTACACTTGTCCAGCAACAGCTAAAACCGCTGATTTAGGGGATGGGTATTTTGGCAATTAAATTTCACCCCAGGAAAAAATCTATCCTTTGATGTACAGTATTAAACTCAGCCAGCCACAGCTGGAACACCAGATTTAGGGGATTGTTATTCTGCCAATTGAATTTCACCCCAGAAAAAAATCTATCCTTTGATGGACCATATTACACATGGCCAGCCACAGCTGGAACACCAGATTTAGGGGATTGGTATCTTGGCAATTGAATTTCACCCCAGAAAAAATCTATCCTTTGACAGACGGTATAAAATCTAGCCAGCCACAGCTGGAACACCAGATTTAGGGGATTGGTATTTTTCCAATTGAATTTCACACCATAAAATATATCTATCCTTTGACGGACAGTATTACACTTGGACAGCCACAGCTGGAAACCCAGAGTTAGGGGATTGGTATTTTGGCAATTGAGTCTTACCCTAGAAATAAAATCTATCCTTTTACAGACAGCATTACACTTGGCCAGCAACAGCTAAAACCATTGATTGAGGGGATTGGTATTTTGGCAATTAAATTTCACCCCAGAAAAAAATCTATCCTTTGACAGACAGTATTACACTTGGCCAGGCACAGCTGGAACACCAGATTTAGGGGATTGTTATTTTGGCAACTGAATTTCACCCCAGAATTAAAATCTATCATAACGGACAGTATTACACTTGTCCAGCAACAGCTAAAACCGCTGATTTAGGGGATGGGTATTTTGGCAATTAAATTTCACCCCAGGAAAAAATCTATCCTTTGATGTACAGTATTAAACTCAGCCAGCCACAGCTGGAACACCAGATTTAGGGGATTGTTATTCTGCCAATTGAATTTCACCCCAGAAAAAAATCTATCCTTTGACGGACCATATTACACATGGCCAGCCACAGCTGGAACACCAGATTTAGGGGATTGGTATCTTGGCAATTGAATTTCACCCCAGAAAAAATCTATCCTTTGACAGACGGTATAAAATCTAGCCAGCCACAGCTGGAACACCAGATTTAGGGGATTGGTATTTTTCCAATTGAATTTCACCCCATAAAATATATCTATCCTTTGACGGACAGTATTACACTTGGACAGCCACAGCTGGAAACCCAGAGTTAGGGGATTGGTATTTTGGCAATTCAGTCTTACCCCAGAAATAAAATCTATCCTTTTACAGACAGCATTACACTTGGCCAGCAACAGCTAAAACCATTGATTGAGGGGATTGGTATTTTGGCAAGTAAATTTCACCCCAGAAAAAAATCTATCCTTTGACAGACAGTATTACACTTGGCCAGGCACAGCTGGAACACCAGATTTAGGGGATTGTTATTTTGCCAATTAAATTTCGCCCCAGAAAAAAATCTATCCTTTGATGGACAGTATTAAACTTAGCCATCCACAGCTGGATCACCAGATTTAGGGGATTGGTATTTTGGCAATTGAATTTCACCCCAGTATTACACTTGGCCAGCAACAGCTAAAACCACTGATTTAGGGGATTGGTATTTTGGCAATTGAATTTCACCCCAGAATTAAAATCTATCCTTTGACGGACAGTATTAAACTTAGCCGGCCACAGCTGGAACACTAGATTTAGGGGATTCGTATTTTTGCAATTGAATTTCACCCCAGTATTACACTTGGCCAGCAACAGCTAAAACCACTGATTTAGGGGATTGGTATTTTGGCAATTGAATTTCACCCCAGTATTACACTTGGCCAGCAACAGCTAAAACCACTGATATAGGGGATCGGTATTTTGGCAATTGAGTCTTACCCCAGAAATAAAATCTATCCTTTTACAGACAGCATTACACTTGGCCAGCAACAGCTAAAACCATTGATTGAGGGGATTGGTATTTTGGCAATTAAATTTCACCCCAGAAAAAAATCTATCCTTTGACAGACAGTATTACACTTGGCCAGGCACAGCTGGAACACCAGATTTAGGGGATTGTTATTTTGCCAATTAAATTTCGCCCCAGAAAAAATCTATCCTTTGATGGACAGTATTAAACTTAGCCATCCACAGCTGGATCACCAGATTTAGGGGATTGGTATTTTGGCAATTGAATTTCACCCCAGTATTACACTTGGCCAGCAACAGCTAAAACTACTGATTTAGGGGATTGGTATTTTGGCAATTGAATTTCACCCCAGAATTACACTTGGCCAGCAACAGCTAAAACCACTGATATAGGGGATCGGTATTTTGGCAATTGAATTTCACCCCAGAATTAAAATCGATCCTTTTACGGACAGTATTACACTTGTCCAGCAACAGCTAAAACCACTGATTTAGGGGATTGGTATTTTGGCAATTAAATTTCACCCCAGAAAAAAATCTATCCTTTGACATACAGTATTAAACTTAGCCAGCCACAGCTGGAACACCAGATTTAGGGGACTGGTATTTTGGCAATTGAATTTCACCCCAGAAAAAAATCTATCCTTTGACGGACAGTATTAAACTTAGCCAGCCACAGCTGGAACACCAGATTTAGGGGATTGGTATTTTGGCAATTGAATTTCACCCCAGTATTACACTTGGCCAGCAACAGCTAAAACCACTGATTTAGGGGATTGGTATTTTGGTATTTGAATTTTACCCCAGAAAAAAAACTATCCTTTGACAGACAGTATTAAATCTAGCCAGCCACAGCTGGAACACCAGATTGAGGGGATTGGTATTTTTCCAATTGAATTTCACCCCATAAAACATATCTATCCTTTGACAGACAGTATTACACTTTGACAGCCACAGCTGGAACCCCAGATTTAGGGGATTGGTATTTTGGCAATTGAATTTCACCTCAGAAAAAAAAATCTATCCATTCACAGACAGTATTACACTTGGCCAGCAACAGCTAAAACCACAGTTTTAGGGGATTGGTATTTTGCTAATTAAATTTCACCTCAGAAAAAAAATCTATCCTTTGACAGACAGTATTACACTTGGCCAGCCACAGCTGGAACACCAGATTTAGGGGATTGTTATTTTGGCAATTGAATTTCACCCCAGAAAAAAAATCTGTCCTTTGACGGACAGTATTAAACTTAGCCAGCCACAACTGGAACACCAGATTTAGTGGATTGGTATTTTGGCAATTGAATTTCACCCCAGAAAAAAATCTATCCTTTGACGGACAGTATTAAACTTAGCCAGCCACAGCTGGAACACCGGATTTAGGGGATTGGTATTTTGGCAATTGAATTTCACATCAGAAAAAAAATCTATCCGTTGACGGACAGTATTACACTTGGCCAGCCACATCTGGAACCCCAGATTTAGGGGATTGTTTTTTTTGCCAATTGAATTTCACCCCAGAAAAAATCTATCCTTTGACGTACAGTATTAAACTTAGCCAGCCACAGCTGGAACACCAGATTTTGGTGATTGGTATTTTATTATAACAGATCAGTCAGTACTTAGCTTAGTAGGTTTATGTAGCAGATTTATAGTTTGTTCCATTGCAATGTTATTATGTATTTGCATTTTGACTTTTCATTTTGTATTTAAATGAAATAATAAAGGTTTTTAACTGCTTGCTGACCGCCGTATGTAGGATTGCGTCCTGCGGGCGGTCGGTTTATTCCTCCTGCACGCATCGGCGCGTCCTCTCGCGAGACGCGAGAGGACGCGCTAATGCGCTCGCACATGCGCAGTGTGCGCCATCGGCGCACTTGCATGTAACTGTAGTACAGCCTGCCAACGCTGATCGCGGGCTGGCAGGCTGTATAAGTTAGAAAAAAATGCATATCAGACGCTGTTTTATGAACAGCGTCTGATATGCCTGCTGCCTTCTCTTCTGGTGGTCCCTTTGCTTGGGACCACCAGAGGGAAAAAAAAAAAGTGCACCAATCACCACACCCCACTGTGATTTTTATTTATCAAAGACATGTAGAACAATACATTTAGAGAAAAATTTAAATTGAAATATAGTGTTATTTAAAAAAAAATTACAACAGAAAGCGAAAAATTTAGTTTTTTTGCAAAAATTTCATCAAAAAAAGTAAAATATCAAAAAAAGTAAAAATGTCAGCAAGAATGAAATACCACCAAATGAAAGCTGTATTAGTGAGAAGAAAAGGAGGTAAAATTCATTTGGGTGGTAATTTGTATGACGGAGCAATAAACGGTGAAAGTAGTGTAGTGCGGAATTGTAAAAAGTGGCCTGGTCATTAAGGGGGTTTAAGCTAGGGGAGCTGAAGTGGTTAATAAACAAAAAAAATGCAACTTTTTGTTTAAATTTTTTTTCCATTGTAAAACTGAAAAACTATTTCATAAGATCTAAAAGTTGTAGAAGAATGTAGGTTTATAGCCTAGATAAGCTCAACCTGAGATTTTACATAACACACATCTAATTAGTTTAATGACAGAGTTATTTGGATTTACTTATTTTTAAATTACATTTTACTTACTTAGATGTGTGTTATGTGATGTGTGTTATGTGATACTTAGATGGATAGATAATAGATAGACAGAGATAGATAGATAGATAGATGATGAATAGATATGAGATAGATAGATAGATAGATAGATAGATAGATAGATAATAGACAGATATCATATAAAAGATGGATAGATATGAGGTAGATGATACTTGTATATTTATGGAGGAGACAGCATATCAGTGATTATAATAACTTTTATCTCATTTCAAGCTGGTCTGAAGTGTTGCCTTACTTGGGTCTAGCGCACCAGACCCAAGTAAGGCAGCACTTTGGACCAGCTTGAAAAAGGGCACCAAACATAAGGGCCTGAAACGTTGCACTGATGCACCTATGAATGTATAATTACTACCACTGGTGTTGAAATTAATTAAATGATACATTACTATCATCACTGGTGTGCTGTCTCCTCCGTAAATATACATGTGTATTCGGGGTCCTGGTGAAGGGAAACCAACCCGGCGACGTGCACCCACCCAAAGCCACTTCCGGAAGAGTGCCATGGTCACACTAGTACTTTATGAGGTAGATGATAGATATAAGATGATAGATAAATATGAGATAGATAATGTCACGGGAGGCGGGCGACTGGCTTCCGCTCTCCCGCGCCACCGCCGGCCCCTGATATCACTGCAGGAGGGACGCTCGCTGCACCCGACTGCGCCTCCGGCTGCCTGGCGTCTCCGTTGTCATGGCGACGGGGGATGCGGCGGGCCTGGCCACGCTCCTCCTGCAGGGGCGACCGGCGTTCTCTGTCGCCATGGGAACCAAGTAGGGCTGAGCGCTGAGCTGGGTACTTGGCGCTCGGCTAGTAGCAGGGAGAGGGGGTCATGTGATGCTGGCCAGGTCACATGTTCCCTTTCCTCCACTATATTAACAGGCAGCCTGCTGACCACAGGTTGCCTGTAATTACTCACTCAGGCTGTGTCCATCCTTTCTTGCTGGTGTTTGACCTTTGGAATTGACCAGTGACCGTCCCCTGACCTATCTAACGCCTGCTCCTTGTACTTTTGCTACCTCCTGGATTTGACCTCGGCTCGTTATTGGATTTGTCTCTTGCCTCTGTCTCTCGGTTTTTAACGCGACCTCTTGGACTGACATCTGCTCGTTTGACCGCCTGGAGTCTTCCCTTATGGGAGATTTCGCCTGTATTCGCTCCTCTCTTCCCGTCCGCTTCCTGCGGGAGCATCTTCCATTGTCTCCGCTCTCTGTCTACTTTCTGTCCTCTCTGCTTTGCACTTACGCAAGTTAGAGACCGCCGCCCAGTTGCGCCCCGTTGCCTAGGGCGGGTAGTGCAAGTAGGCAGGGACAGGGTTGGGGTGGCAGTCAGGTGGGTGCACTTCCTCCCTACTTCCCGTGTCGTGACAGATAACAGATAAAAGATATATATAAGATATATAGAGATAGATATAAGCAGGGGCAGGCTGGGACTGGGGGCAATTGCCCCCCAGGCCTCCCTAAAGCATGTTAAAAACGGCCGCTGGGCCGTCTTTAATGCAGGAGAATTTGCAGCTGTCCCGGCCCAGTTCTTCCTGGGGGCCAACTGCCACTAAGCAGGGCCGTCTTTAATGCGGGGCAAAAGGGGCAGCTGTCTTGGGCCCCACAGGAGCAACTGAGCCCCGATGGCCACTCGTAAATTAGCACCGGAGGTCCTGGAGGACCAGGAAGCAGTGAAGGCTTTGTACTCACCGCTTACTAGTCCTCGGCTGTGCAGGGCTGCGCACAAGTGTAAGGCGACAGCAGGAGGATGCAGATTGCTTTGGAGGAGAGGAGCGGCGGCGTCCAGGAGCAAGAAAGGGTAAGTGGGTTTTATTATTTTACCAGTGTGCGGGGGCGAGGAATGGATAAAGAAATTGCTCGTTTATTGCCGTCTAAATTATGGTTACTAATTGACTTTCACTTTACTAAACGTGTCGAATGAACCAAGATGGCAGCCAAATAAACAAGGCGCAGCCTCGTTCTGACCATGACATGACTATTGGGATCGCTAAGAAACCCTCCCCTCAACACCAGCTGCCTTTTTGCCCCACCCCCTCCTTTAGACACTTTCCTCCTGCTGCGGATGCACAGAGCTGCACGTAGCCCATTTCTTAGTACCAAAACAGTTCCCTCCGCCGACCGGAACTTTTTTACCCTATGTCGCAGTGATGCCGAGCACTACACTTAGACATCGCCTGTGCGCCGTATACTTCGTAAGTTGATACCTAATATGCTAGTACTGCGCCGTTTGCACGTCTTTCAATTCAATTATAAACCAGTTCGCATTTAGTAGGCGGATGGCGGACTTTTTCACCGGCTATTGGCCGCCAGAAGCGGCGGAGGGATACTTTTATGGCAAATAGTCGCTGGAGTCCCCTGTGCTGTAAAGAATTGCTGTAAGTTGAAAGTGAAGGCCGCGAAAGGGCGGAGCCACGGGCACTTGGCAACTCTGCTTTGATTGACAGACTATATAGACTGTGGCTATCCAGAGCTCTTCACTTCGGCCCGCCTCCAGTTTCTAGTCCACCAATAGGTGCCAGAGGGGAGTGGCTTGGAGCGTATGCACGTAGGTTTTGTTCTCCTCTCTTACATAGTAGGGTCTTCTGAGGGGAACGACGCACGATACGGACCTGGTCCTTACCAGTAGAGGTGAGCGAACCGAAGTTGACGAAGTGGAATTCGATTCGAATTTCAGGATAAATTCCTAATTTCCTCACGCTTTCTGGTAACAAATCGCATTTTTTACTAAAATGGCTGCTGCACATGTGAGGACATGGAGCAACTCTGGGAAGGCGGGATCACCCATAATGCCATGCATGCAGCCAATCAGCAGCCAGCCCTGAGATGTCACAGCCCTCTAAATTGCCTCAGCCATCTTGGATTCTGACAGTGTACTTAGTGCTGTTCCGGTATATGTTCTAAAGCATTTTTTGGCTTGTATTAGTGGGAAAAAAGGGCTTATTAGCTGTTGTCCGGTGAAGTTGGAAAATACCATACCTTTTTGGCATGTAATAGTGGCAAAATAAAAATATATTTGCTGTGCAGCTACTTTTATTCTACAGGTCAGTACGAATCCAATGATTCCTTTTATGTATAGTTTTTCTTGAGTCTTAATAGTGATAAAAAAATAAAAAAAAATTGCGGGGGGATCTGAATTTTTCATTGATACCATTCTGGGGGGTGTATGACTTCTTGATCACTTTTTATTTAATTTTTTTGTACAAAATGAAGTGACCAAAAACTGCCATTTGGACGTTTTTTTCCGTTTTGCTGTTTGCCGTACAGGGAATATATTTTTATACTATGGACGTTTTCGTACATCGCAACACCCATGATGTGTATATTTTTGTTCTTTTATTTATATTTTGGGAAAAGGGGGGTGATTTGAATTTTTATGTTTTTTTTTATTTATTTTTTTTAAACTTTTTTATAGTTCTCATAGGGAGCTATAACAATCAATCATCTGATTGCTATTATCATAGACTCCAATGCACTTGATGATTTTACTACTTTCCTATGGAGCCCTATATTACAGGCAAGGGCTCTATAGGAAATACTATGCAGCAGCCTCCTGTCATTCACAAAGACAGGGGCTGCTGCATACACGCTCCAGCTCCTCCGATCGCCACATGGGGGAGCCGGAGCACCACCTAAAGCGCGCGCTTTCGGTTTTTAGCGCGCTCAGATGCCTTGGTCAGGATTGACCACGGCATCTGAGGGGTTAAATGTCCGCGATCGGGATTACTGCCATGTCTGCTATAAGAAGCAGGCGGCCACCCGCGGCTATGGCGCCCTCAGCGCTCAGGAGCGGGCGCCATCTTTAAAGACACGGCCAGTGCCGTACTATTACGGCGCTGGTCGGGAAGGATTAATACAGACATACATACAGTTGCAAGAAAAAGTATGTGAACCCTTTGGAATGATATGGATTTCTGCACAAATTGGTCATAAAATGTGATCTGATCTTCATCTAAGTCACAACAATAGACAATCACAGTCTGCTTAAATTAATAACACACAAAGAATTAAATGTTACCATGTTTTTATTGAACACAATTTTATTGGATTTAATAACTGGTTGAACCTCCTTTGGCAGCAATAACTTCAACCAAACATTTCTTGTAGTTGTAGATCAGACGTGCACAACTGTCAGGAGTAATTCTTGACCATTCCTCTTTACAGAACTGTTTTAGTTCAGCAATATTCTTGGGATGTCTGGTGTGAATCGCTTTCTTGAGGTCATGCCACAGCATCTCAATCGGGTTGAGGTCAGGACTCTGACTGGGCCACTCCAGAAGGCGTATTTTCTTCTCTTTAAGCCATTCTGTTGTTGATTTACTTCTATGCTTTGGGTCGTTGTCCTGTTGCAACACCCATCTTCTGTTGAGCTTCAGCTGGTGGACAGATGGCCTTAAGTTCTCCTGCAAAATGTCTTGATAAACTTGGAAATTCATTTTTCCTTCGATGATAGCAATCCGTCCAGGCTCTGACGCAGCAAAGCAGCCCCAAACCACGATGCCCCCACCACCATACTTCACAGTTTGGATTTGAGGTTTTTCTCCACATATAGTGTTGTGTATTTCTTCCAAACAACTCAACTTTGGTTTCATCTGTGCACAGAATATTTTGCCAGTACTGCTGTGGAACATCCAGGTGTGTGCAAACTGTAAACGTGCAGCAATGTTTTTTTTGGACAGCAGTGGCTTCCTCTGTGGTATCCTCCCATGAAATCCATTCTTGCTTAGTGTTTAACGTATTGTAGATTCGCTAACAGGTATGTTAGCATATGCCAGAGACTTTTGTAAGTCTTTAGCTAACACTCTAGAGTTCTTCTTCACCTCATTGAGCAGTCTGCGCTGTGCTCTTGCAGTCATCTTTACAGGATGGCCACTCCTAGGGAGAGTAGCAGCAGTGCTGAACTTTCTCCATTTATAGACAATTTGTCTTACCGTGGACTGATGAACAGCAAGGCTTTTGGAGATACTTTTATAATCCTTTCCAGCTTTATGCAAGCCAACAATTCTTAATCGTAGGTCTTCTGGGAGCTTTTTTGTGCAAGGCATCATTCACATCAGGCAATGTTTCTTGGGAAAAGCAAACCCAGAACTGGTGTGTGTTTTTTTTATAGGGCAGGGCAGCTATAACCAACACCTCCAATCTCCTCTCATTGATTAGACTCTAGTTGGCTGACACCTCACTCCAATTAGCTCTTGGAGATGTCATTAGTCTAAGGGTCCATTCACACGTCCGCAATTCTGTTCCGCATTTGCAGAACGGAATTGCGGACCCATTAATTTCAATGGGGACAGACGATGTCCCAGCCAGGTCCGGAATTGCGGATCCGCACTTCCGGGTCCGCAAACTCGTTCCCGAAAAAAATAGAACATGTCCTATTCTTGTCCGCAATTGCGGACAAGAAAAGGCATTTTCTATGAGAGTGCCGGCGATGTGCGGTCCGCAAATTGCGGAACGCACATTGCCGATGTCCGTGTTTTGCGGATCCGCGGATCAGTGGATTCGCAAAACACACACGGACGTGTGAATGGACCCTAAGGGTTCATATACTTTTTCCACCTGCACTGTGAATGTTTACATGGTGTGTTCAATAAAAACATGGTAATATTTAATTATTTGTGTATTAGTTTAAGCAGACTGTGATTGTCTATTGTGACTTAGATGAAGATCAGATCACATTTTATGACCAATTTGTGCAGAAATCCATGTAATTTCAAAGGGTTCACATACTTTTTCTTGCAACTGTACATACACAGCCTGATGCAAGAAAGTGAATTACCACTGAAAATACAATATTGAAATGTACGTTTTCTCAAATACTCACCAAAATAGCGTGTGATGATTAGGTGTTGTATAAAAAGAAATAGAAAAAGCCAGTAAAGTGTCAGATTTCTTTTGTGCAGATAGATTGTGTAGGAATTTGTGAATGTGATGCAGACCATTTAGTGACACACACAGCCTGTGTAAATGGCTGCTATGACCGCGCTTGGCACACTGTACAGAAACTGCAGGAGCGACAGTGTAAATGGCTGAGACTCCCCTCCCTCCCTAAGCACACTTGGGGTCATTTATCAAACTGGTGTAAGTGGAACTGTCTTAGTCGCCCAAGCCAACCAATCAGATTCCACCTTTCATCTAAATGGTTGCTATGGGCAACTAAGCCAGTTCTACTTTACACCAATTTGATAAATGACCCCAACTATTTTTACTCTCTGTCTATAGAAGGATAGTGTCGGCTCACCTAATCTAAGTCTATGGAAGGGTGCCACCAACCAAAATAGATACACCCAATCTATATAAAAAACAAAAGTAGAAGTAATATTGAGCGGTCATGCACACCTCACTAGGAAAAACCTTCTGGAGTATAGCTGTGTATCCAGACAATATGTGTATATCTAAACCTTTTATTATATAAATAAAACATAAAAAATAAATAAAAAACTGTATAAAATGAATATCAATGGATAAGAGCATATATATCAATGGGCAGGAATCGTTAATTTCTAACGATAATTTGTTTTCCCTTAGTCCTAACAGCAGCACAGATGGGGTTAACCACCCCCCGTGGACTGGCAGGACTGGCGGAATGTTTAATGAGCCCAAGACTAATAACTCAATTTAACAATTAAGTATCTCCTTAAAAGGAGGAAGTCAACCCCCAGCCCACTGTGTTTATAGCAAGAAAAAAACTAGACTTACTAGGGTGGGAAATTTGTGTGCTGCTGTTAGGACTAAGGGAAAACAAATTATCGTTAGAAATTAACGATTCCCTTACGTCCTACCAGCAGCACAGATGGGGAGATAGCAAGAAAAAACCCCTAGGGAGGGCCTTCCTGCCTGGCAGAACTAAGAAAAGTCTGCCCAAAGGCCGAAAACTCAGCTAGACTGGCATCTAGTCTATAATGGGAGATGAATGTCGATTCAGAGCTCCATGAGGCAGCTTTGCAAATCATGTTGAGAGGCAGAAGACTCCTCTCGGCAAAAGAAGTAGCCACAACTCTAGTAGAGTGGGCCTTCACGAATCCCGGAGGGTCCAGAGATTGTGGAAACAAAGGATTCCTTAATAGCCTCCTCAATCCACCGACTGATGGAAGGTTTGGATGCCTTATAGCCTTTAAACTTACCGGCAACAGGATTAGCAGATTCTCATCTTTCCTGAACTCCTTGATCTATCCACATAGATCCGGAGACATCTCGAGACGTCCAGAGGATGTCTAGCAGGTTCCTAGGAGGAGGTGGTAGATGTCAACAGAACCGGGAGGAATATCACCTGGTTGATGTTCTGGAAGGAAGGAACTTTAGGCCTACAATACGGGAGGAATCTAAGAAGGTCCCGGTCATGTAAGAATAGGGCTCATGTGCTGAGAGAGCTTGAAACTCAGAGACCCTCTTGGCCAAAGTCACTGCAAGGAGAAACACAAACTTCCAAGTGACGAACTTGATGTCCACCTCCTCTAACGGTTCAAAGGGGGGAGATGCTAACCCCTGAGAACTACTGAAAACCCATTGAAAAAGGGGTCTCAGTACTGTAGGCTTTAATCTTTCAGCTCCTTTAAGGAACCGTTTGATCAGCGGGTCCTGAGAGAAAAGCCTGTTAAGGCAAGCTGAGATGGCTGAAACTTGAATCTTCAGAGTAAAAGGGCAAGGCCTCTATCAAGGCCGTTTTGCAGGAACTGAAGGATAGCGGAGAGGGGCGGATCTGCAGACGCCTCCTCAGTTGAGGTACAACAGGATGAGAATATCCTCATAATACAAGAGTAGGCTCCCTTGGTAGGGTCCGCTCTAGAATGAGACAGCGTTCTCAGGACCGACTCTGAAAGCCCTTCTATTCCGGGAAGGGACTGATCAACCTCCAGGCTGTCAGGTTGAATCTGTGCAGATCTGAGCAGAGGTGAGTGTCCCACGACACCAGGGTCTGCTGTGGGGGGAGCCTCCAATATTGTCCTCGACTCAACTGGGTGAGCTAGGTAAACAAGGATCTCTTCGGCCAAAACAGTATGATGGCAATCACCGAGGCCTGTTCCTGACGGATTTTCATCAATACCCTCGGTATCATGGAAAAGGGAGGGAAGATGTAAGCCAGCCTGAACCTCCAGGATATTGACAGAGCGTCTAATGCCACGGGGTTGTCCTCCCTGTAGAGGGAGCAGAACCTCTCCACCTTGGCATTGAACCTTGTAGCCATGAGATCCACCTCTGGCATACCCACTTGAGGACTATCTGCTTGATTCTCCGGATGTAAAGACCACTCTACCGACAGAAGACCGCGGCTCAGCCGCTATCATATTGAGGGAGCCATGGATGTGGATCGCAGATAAGTGGGAAGGTACAACTCTGTCTAATCCAGAATCACCCCGATCTCTGACAAGAGGGGAAGTGATCTTGTGCCTCCCTGCTGGTTGATGTAAAGTACCGCAGTCACATTGTCTGACTGGACTTTCACCGCTTTGCCCTGAGGGGCTAAGTGAAGGAGGGCTAGCCGGATAGCCTGAATCTCGCGGAGATTGGATGAAAGAAGCCACTCCTGAGGAAACCAGGTCCCGTGAACTGGAGTGTCGTCTAGGTGAGCGTCCCAGCCTACTTAGGACGCATCCGTAGTCAATATGACCCAGACTGGCTGGGTCATAGACTTCCCGTCTAAAGATGGCACCACCATCTGAGGGAATACCGAGTTTGCCAAGTCAGGGAGCACAGGGAGTTTGGCCCAGCAGGGCTGCCATTCCATTAGGAGAGGACCTCCGACTGTAGAGGGCGGAGGTGCCATAGAGCCCAAGGGACTGCTTCCGCAGACGCTGACATGAGCCCCAACATCTTCATGAGAGTCCGGATTGGAACTCGCCGGGAAAGGAACTTGCCGTGTTCTGAACCCGGAATCTTCTTTCTGGAGTCAACTGGAGCGACATCCCAGCGGAGTCGGTTATGAAGCCTAGATATCTTACTGAAGTCGACGGGCTCACGTTCGACTTCTACCAGCTGATGATCCAACCTAGGTGGAACAGAAAGGAGATTGTTACCTGAAGAAGTTGGGTTAGGACTGCTAGAGCAGAGGCTTTCAAAGCCAGTCGTCCAGATAAGGAATGATGGTCAGTCCTTGAAGCCTCAAAGCCGCCACCACAGAACCACCACCTTGGTAAAAGTGTGAGGGGCAGAAGAAATGCCAAAGAGAAGGGCAACAGAAGATGCTTGACGACACCGGACACCTGGACCGTGATCCTGATATACTTCCTGGAACCAGGATGGATCGGGATGTGCAGATATGCATTCTTGAGGTCCAGGGTTGCCATCACGTCTCCAGGATTGACGACGTGAACTACTGACCTGATGGTTTCTACACGAAACTTCACCTTCCTTATAAATCGATTGAAATATCTCAGATCGATAATCATCCGGAGATCTCCTGAAGCATTGGGAACCAGAAAAACTGGTGAATAGATCCCTAGGCCCCGTTCTCCTGCCGGAACCTCCTCCAGAGCCCTTTTGCAAATGTAGTCCTGAATGTAGGCCTCTAGGATCGCCTCCTTGGCAGCTTGTAGAAGGTTGATCTTGACAAACCTGTCCAGTGGAATAGAGGTGTTGTTGACTAAATAACCGTTGAAAATGATATTCAGGACCCAGGGATCCGAGATCTCTTGTATCCATTCTTCTCAGAAGTGGGAGAGACGACTCCCGACGGGTACATGAAGCTTATTGGCAGGACGGCAGGAGTAACGGGAATTAAGCAAGAGCCTCAAAGAGGCCCGTAGTCAGGAGGTGGATTTTCCATCCTTGGCTCCTCCAAATAGAATATGGGCCGCCGATCTCAGGGCCATGCTATATATAGGCCGCTGATATTATTTGATAGTATTGTTACAGGGTGCCAAAGGCACACTTGGTCTCCCATGAGCCACAGACCTGCTGCTTAGCTTCAAGAGCAAGGATCTGTGTTTGGCCTCATACCCAGGACTTGCTTTGCTAGTGGGAAGCTCCCTCGCTAGCTTCAACTGGGGCTGTGCGGTATCGCACAAGAAGTCCGTAGCCAGGTTGATGGTCTTGAAAGCATCTGGTTCACATCAACTTGAATTTGATCCAGGCGAGATCGGAGGAACGTAGAGACTTCAAAAAGCCGCTATGGCTGTGGAAGCGGAAGCCGCAGCTGCCGTAACACCCCGTATTAGTGTGCACTCTGCAAGGGGGTCCTGCAGCAACCCCAGGTGTAGGTTAAGTCAACACACCCAGGGATTCCCAACTGGTCTCCCAAGCTGGTCTTAGCCCAGCCTAAAGCTGCTTAGCTTCTGCAATCTTACGAGTGCAGGTATGATCAGCTTACAATAACCGTTGACTGCTGCAATGGTAGCAGGATAGATGCTTCCTCTTGGAATCCACTTTCCTGCCTTCCGAATCCCGCGGAGGAGACATCACTGCGGGAAAAAAAGGGACAAATAAAACATTTGTAAACCACCTATCTACGCAGGAAAGGAAGAAAAACAGACCGGAGGCAGCTGAGGAAAAAAACACCACAAGTGGAACAAAACCAATTTTAGGACTCTGGGAGCTAGCTGAAAAAGCATATGTAGCCAGAGACTGAACTGGAGCACACAGCCTCCCAAAATAGGGGAAGGGGAGGGATAGCCAATCCACCCTTCCCCAGTAAATCCTCCACAGGAAGATGCATAAAAAATCGCATCTATGAAAAAATCGTGCCCGTGAAAAATCACGGCCGGATTACCCGGAGGTGATGCAAAGGAAAGTCCCGCGTCACCTCCGGAAGATGGCGGCGCACAGGGACCGGGAATCCTGGACCAAGGACGCCGCCAAAATACCCCAGCCAGGCGCAGCTGCGCGGGGCCGGCAGCAAATAAGCTGCCGGCCAAACTGACAAGGTACCTAGGAAAAAAGGCAACGCCGTTACCCAAACGAAAAGAAGGCTCCCCACACTTTCCATAAGAAAGGGGGGAAAAAACCGCCTAGTCCACCTGTCCAGGAGGACAGAAAAAAACACAGTGGGCTGGGGGTTGACTTCCTCCTTTTAAGGAGATACTTAATTGTTAAATTGAGTTATTAGTCTTGGGCTCATTAAACATTCCGCCGGTCCTGCCAGTCCACGGGGGTGGTTAACCCCATCTGTGCTGCTGGTAGGACGTAAGGGAATCAGTATTTTATCCAATTGTTCCCATATACATTGATAACATAGGCTGATCGCGTCCTTTTCAGAAACACTATCCAGTAGTTCATCCAAGTGTTTCCATATGCATAAATGTTGAATAACAATTGATGCTGAGGATAAGTTCATAAAAATTCATAAGTTCATTATATAATCCAATGTCTCATATATACTGAAAATCGGCAATGTGCACAGGCCATACAATAGGTGGTATATACCCCCAATGTGGAGCAATATATCAAAGTATGTTTAAAATACAGACGACTTTTTAACACCTGAAAATCTTCTTAAAAGTCAGTTGTCGTCATATACACCGGGTGTAAGGCAGCACAGGGAGAGGGAAGCAGTCCCTCCCCCTGTGCTGCTGCTGCCACCAATGAGTAGAGAGGGGCAGAGGAGAAGGGGCGGGTGCACCGCGCTCCAATGAGAACGAACGTTTAATACATTGCTGGCACCCGGCACCTCAAATGTCTGTGCGGCACATTGCTTAAAGTATAACTGTCATATATTTTTTTTTCAATATCTTAATAGAGACCATCTTCATGACATTAGTGGCCATCTTCATTTTTTTTTTTCATTTTCCCTGAACCCCTATAAAACTTTCATTTTGCTCCCCTCAGCGCCTATTTTTACCTTAGCCTAAAAACAGGTTGCTATGTGAGGTCCGTCTACCTCCTGTAGGACGGGAGACGCACAGTAACTTGTGCGTGTGCGGTCACATCCATTCCCGGAAGTGAGAGCTCTCTAAAATGCCGGTTTCAGGCTGCGATCTCCACTCGCGTTAGTGCCCCAGTCTGCTGCCATGCCCCCAGTGCCCAGTGCCCCCAGAGCCTTTTTATAAATAAATGCCCCCACTGCCCCCCACATGCGGCCATCATTGCCCCCATATGCCTCCATATGTCCCCTGCTGCCGTCTCCGTTCCTCCTCCTGGTTGTTCCCCCCCTCTGCTCCGCTCCTCCTGCTGCCGGCTGTATTAAGCAGCGAGCGTTAGCTGTGACTTACAGCTAACACTCTGCTGCTACACCCCAGATCGGTGCTGACACCGATCTGGGGTGTTTAACCCCATAGATGCCGCGGTCAGCAGCCGCCCGCAGCATCCATGGGGTTCAGAGGGAGGGAGCTCCCTCTCTCTTCCATCGCGCTGCTGCGATTGCAGCGGTGCGATGGTTGCCATGGCAACCAGACGCCTTACAAAGGTGTCCTGGTTGCCAAGTTACCTAAGGCTCATCAGCCTTAGTGTAAATGTAGCACTGACTATACAGTGCATTGCAATAGATGACTATTGCAATGCACTGTACAGTGATCCGGCCCACTGGATCTTCAGGATCCAGATGGGTCTTGATAAGTAAAAAAAAAAAAAAAAGTGAAAAAATAAATTAATAAAAATGTAAATGAAAATAAAATAAAAATGGTATTTTGTCAAATCTGTTTGTCATAAAAAATAAAAAAATATATACATAATTGGTATCGCCACATCCGTAAAAAACAGCTCTATAAAAATATCACATGACCTAACCCCTTAGGTGAACACCGTAAAAAAATAAATAATAAAAACCATGTAAAAATGCCATTTTTTGTCACCTTATGACAAAAATTCTAACACAAAGCGATCAAAAAGGCGTACGCCGCCCAAAATAGTACCAATAAAACCGTCACCTCATCCTGCAAAAAATGAGCCCTTACCAAAAGCAATGGCCCTAAAAATTAAAAAACTATGGCTCTGAGACTAAAACATGATTTTTTTTGTTTCAAAAATGCTTTTTCGTGTTGAATGTAAAAAAAAATTAAAAAAGTAGACATATTAGGTATCGCCGCATCTGTAAGAACCTGTTCTATAAAAATACCATGTGTCCTAATCCTTCAACTGAACACTGTAAAAAAAAACAAAAAAACACCATTTTCTTGTCACCTTACATCACAAAAAGTGTAATAGCAAGCGATCAAAAAGTCATATGACCCCCATATTAGCACCAATCTAACCGTCACCTTATCCCGCAAAAATGATACCCAACCTGAGACAATCGCCTAAAAACTGAAAAAAACTATGGCTCTCAGACTATGGAGACACTAAAACATGTTTTTTTTTGTTTCAAAAATTATATTATTGTGTAAAACCTAAATAAATAAAAGAAGTATACATATTGTGTATTGCTACGTCCGTAACGATCTGCTCTATAAAAATAACACATGATCTACCCTGTCAGATGAATCTTGTAAAAAATAAAAACAGTGCCAAAACAGCCCATTTTTGGTTACCTTGCCTCACAAAAAACGTAATATAGAGCAATTAAAAATCATATTTGCCCCAAAATAGTACCAATAAAACTGGCACCTTATCCCCTAATTTCCAAAATAGGGTCAATTTTTGGGAGTTTCTACTGCAAAGGTGCATCAGGGGGGCTTCAAATGGGAGAGGGCATCTAAAAATCAGTCCAGCAAAATCTGCCTTCAAAAAACCATATGGCGCTCCTTTCCTTCTGTGTCTTTCCGCCTGTCCTTACATCAGTTTACCACCACATGTGGGGTGTTCCTGTAAACCGCAGAATAAATATAGAGTTTTGTTTGGCTGTTAACCCTCGATGTGTTCCCATGACACTAATTTTGCAGCCCATGTATGTCCCCCTATCACACCAGTCATTCTGCACATATGTGTCCCCATGACAGTAATTCTGCCGCCCATGTATGTCCCCCTATCACAGCAGTGATACAGCACAAATGTGTCCCCATGACAGTAATTCTGCAGCCCATGTATGTCCCCCTATCACACCAGTCATTCTGCACATATGTGTCCCCATGACAGTAATTCTGCCGCCCATGTATGTCCCCCTATCACAGCAGTGATACAGCACAAATGTGTCCCCATGACAGTAATTCTGCAGCCCATGTATGTCCCCCTATCACACCAGTCATTCTGCACATATGTGTCCCCATGACAGTAATTCTGCCGCCCATGTATGTCCCCCTATCACAGCAGTGATACAGCACAAATGTGTCCCCATGACAGTAATTCTGCTGCCCATGTATGTCCCCCTATCACAGCAGTGATACAGCACAGATGTGTCCCCATGACATTAATTCTGCAGCCCGTGTATGTCCCCCTATCACAGCAGTGATACAGCACATATATATGTGCCACTATCACAGTAGATCTAAGGACTCGTTCACATCACCGTTTCTCCTTTCCGTTCTCCGGCTCCGTTAAGGAGCAGGAGAACGGAAAGGACGGATTCTGGAGATAACTGACAACTAACTGAGTGTAACGGAGCCTAAAGACCCCATAGACTATAATGGGGTCCGTTCCGTGTCCGCTCAGAACATGATTTTTGAGTGGAGATGAAAGTCCTGCATGCACTACTTTCGTCTCCGCTCAAAAATCATGTTGTGATAGCAGGAGGGGGGCGTGTTTCAGTGTGGAGAGCACCTATTGGTTGAGGTGCAGAAACTAGTGCACGAGGAGCTCAATGCATTGTGGGTAGTGAGGGCAGGCGGGATTAGCCTCAGGGTGAGGGCAGCAGCAGCCATCTTAACTGAATAAGGAAATTGCAGTTTTGTGCAGACTGGTTGCTAAGGGCTGGATCTTATGAAATATGGGGTGAGTAAGTCTAATAGTTATTGATTCTGGAATATCATGTTATTGGTAACTACATATATGAACATTGAAATTTGGGTCTAAATGTGACAGTTATCCTTTAAGCATAAGCAATGCGCCGCACAGACATGTGAGTTACCAAAAGAGGGAGAGCCCGGCGGCCACAGCACATACAGTAAGAGACCGGCCGGCCCTGTCTGGTGCTTTTTGACAGGGACCGGCCGGCAGATTTGCAGGGAGATGTTGATGGGAGCGCAGGAGCAGGCAGATGAGGGGCGGAGCAGGCTTTCCTGCCACACATGCCTGCTCCACCTCTAAGTTTTCATACTGCCTGCTCCTGTGTAAGGAGGGCTGATGAGAGGCTGGGGAGCTGATGAGAGGCTGGGGGCTGATGAGAGACTGGGAAGCTGAATAGCCAAACCCTATATTTTAACTGGAAAAGTTGGGGGGTCGTGTTATACACCTAGTCGTCTTATACGCAGGAAAATACGGTATAATATATGTATGTAATGCGGCACTACATATAAGTTGAAGCGGCACTGCATGTGAATTTAGGCCGCATTGAGTCAATTATCGATGAGCAGTAGCAATCGCAATACTTTCTTTAAGCCGTGTATAAATACACAAGTTGCGCTTATATTCATGTGGTAATTTACGGTTGTAGATTTGTTGTGGGTCTATTAGTTGTCTCCTTTAGCAAGTTGAAAAATGTTACCATCCATTAGCACTGCAGAATCGAGTGATCTCTCCTGTTACGGACATATGCAGCATGTCTAGGATGGCGAACTCAGTGGCCATGGCGTCCCACAGGGATGTAGAGCTCACGCCTCCTAACCTCTCTCACTGGCTTGCGTAACTATCAGGGTCCATTCACACGTCCGTGTGTGTTTTGTGGATCCACGGATCCGTGGATCCGCAAAACACGGACATCGGCGATGTGCGTTCCGCAATTTGCACTCTCATAGAAAATGCCTCTCTCACCGGCACTCTCATAGAAAATGCCTTTTCTTGTCTGCAATTGCGGACAAGAATAGGACATGTTCTATTTTTTTCGGGAACGCAATTGCGGACCCGGAAGTGCGGATCCGCAATTGCGGACCCGGCCGGGACATCGTCTGTCCCTATTGAAACTAATGGGTCCGCAATTCCGTTCCGCAAAATGCGGAACGGAATTGCGGACGTGTGAATGGACCCTCAGCGATATCCAAGTGCCGGCTTACTCAATATTATTACGGCTGGTCCCAGGTGCCGCATGCAGGGATTTGAATATAGATTGGAGCGCTCTCAATATTAATGGAAATGAGTCTTTCTTACTGGCATTATTTGATTAGGGATATTGTTATACCAGACGCGTTTCGGAGAAAGCGACTATCTCCTTCTTCAGTGGTTAAAAGACCCCCATATACAGTGAACTTTTTATAGTTGCCCAAAATCCTCCTCTCTTGCTATAGGGAAGTTTTGGGAAGCACCATACAACATTAATAAAATAGGTTATATAAAATATGTATATAATAAACATAATATATAAACACATCACGGATACTATAACAGCCATACAGTGAACATATAATATCTATTTACCCTCTTATACAAATCTAAAATAATATATGATTTTATTACTCCATTGCGTTTCTTAGTTATATATATAAAGACACAATATTTTATATAAATTTTTGCTTAGTTATAAATATGTATTGTAAATACAACATACAGAGTTGCTAGGTGAGGTGTTAATGATAATTAAATACTTGTGTGTAAAAACCACAGTGTAGAAACAATTTTTGATAGAAGATCAAAGGTTTGATTGATGGGAGAATGGGGGTCGCCCAACATCGAGGAGAGATAGGAGTGCTGGTAAGACAGCCTGACTGCTATTTCCCGTCAACAGAAGGGCGATCTGCATCATTCAGGAATTCAACGGGAAGTAAAGATTTTCTTCAGAGAAAGCCAAAAATTTCCAGTTCAGCATTAAGTCCATTGGGGAGGAGAGCGCCCAATTCGAAGATTCTTCTAGATTCGAGTCTGGACATTCTAAGTATGTGGTTCCCGCCTCTCCAATGTATCGGAACTTTTTCAAGTGCAACAAATAATGAGCCTGTAGGATCCTGATTATGTGATATTTTGTAGTGTTTAGATAGGGAATGATTTTCATACCCCTTCTTAATATTGTTAATGTGTTCTGCTACACGTATTTTAAAAGGCCTCTTGGTTCTCCCTACATATTGTCTTTTGCAGGGACACTGAAACATGTATATGACGCTGCTAGTGTCACATGTTAGAAAATCTTTTATTTTATGCACATGGCCATTAGTCGACGATGAAACAGAGTGGGTTGTTCTGGTAAATGTTAGCAACCTACATCCCACACATTTGCCACAGCGGCGAAAGCCCGACAAGCCCATCCATCTATCCAAGGTAGATGTCCCTTTATTTATGGTGTTTTTGTTGGCTCTAACTGTCGGGGCTACTGTTAAACCTAAATTGGGGGCTTTCGTAAATGTAATATTTGGTGTGTCCGGCATCAAATGCCCTATCGTCTTATCCTCCTGAATATAATGCCAGTGTCTTTGAATGATAAATTTAACCTTTTTATATTGGGAATTAAATGGTAATATCAACCTAATTATATTGTCATCGGTCTCTTTCAATCGTTCCTTTTTACTGTCAAAAAAAGACTGACGATCAAGCTGACAATTTTTTGGGGGGATTTTTCAGTAGTAGTGGTGGATTTTTTTTGTCTGAAATTGGTCTTTCATTTTTACTGCTTCTAGTTCAAACATTTCAATATTCGTGCAATTTCTTCTAATTCGTCTAAATTGACCCTGCGGAATGTTCAATAACCATTGAGGTGAATGGCAGCTGTCAAACAATATGTGACTATTTTTAAATACCTCTTTTTGATGTGTTTTTTACAGGATAAATCATTGTCACCCACCAAAATCTCGAAATCCAGGAACACCACAGACGTTTGACTAGTAACAGCAGAAAAACGTAATTGTTACGACCAGAGGATGTGGATCCTCTGTGTCAGCTGATAGAGGACTAGGAGTCTGCCCAATATTGCTGACTGCTGACTCTCAGAGTCAGGACACAGGTGTTTGCACCAGTCACCCAGAATGCAGCTAACTGCAGCAATGTGAACAGAGTCCAACAAATGCGGAATAAAGGAACAGAAGGTCTTTACTGGCAGACGGTTATTCAAAATTCACTTGAGATACAGGCAAAACAAAGTTCAGAGTAATGCAGTGTGCAGATTAAAGCTGTCTCCTTGTCAGGCAGTGCAGGGTCAGGAATCCAGGCAGACTTACAGGAGACGATGGACAGAAGCGTAGTCTGACGATGCAGTGGTTGATAATCCAGGTGATCCAACAAACAGATGGCAGGCAGATACGTAGTCAAACTGAGCAGGGGTCAATAGTCCAGGCAATCCAGCAAGTAGACAGTAGGCAGAGTCAGGGTCCAGCAAAGCAGAGGTCAGAATCCAGGAAATCCAATAAACAGACAAGGAGGGACGCCTCAGCGGGAGTCAAGAGGTACAACAACCACGCTTGGGCACTTCCTCCAGAGTGAAGCTGCCCTAAATACTCAAAGTCCCACCTATGGGTGGAAAGGATAATCAGGACCAGCTGCTTATCCCCTATAAGACAGGGAGAGGTGCACGCACGTGCTCTATAGCGCCTCAGATGACACCTGGTAGTGAGGATGGATGCGGCGATATGGCGGAGGACGCCTGCGTCTTTTATAAGGTAAGCCAGCCCTGGGACCCATGGTGCTGAGCTGTGCAGACAGGGATCTGTCCTCCTGCGGTGGGGACACAGAGCCAATGCTGACAGTAATTGGTTATCGTTTATTTCATTAATCTTTATTGTTTCTCCAAATGAAAATTATATTGTCGATATATCTTCGCCAGAGCACCAGGTCTGCCCCCAGCCTTGGCACGATAGTTTCGTCTTCCCACTGAGCCATGAATAAATTGGTATAACTGGGGGCGAACCTGGTGCCCATCGCTGTCCCACATGTTTGCAAATAAAAATTGGACTTATAATAAAAAGTTATGATTAAGTATGAATAATGCGCATTCCATTATATATTCAATTTGTTCTATCGGTAAAATACCTTCTTTTCGTAGCTGTTTGCCCATAGATTTTACTCCAGATTGGTGGTCTATCACAGTGTATAATGACTGGACGTCTAGTTTTCCAATAATCCAATCTGGATTGTAGTGAATGTTTTCTATTTTTTTAAACACTTGAGTGGTGTCCTTAATATATGATGGAATTTTTCTAACTGTAGGTTGAAGAATCTTATCTCTATATTTTGATGTTAGCTGTGATAGATCCTATTGCGGATACAATTGGACGTCCTGGTGGATTTTCAGCGTCTTTATGTAATTTAGGGAGACAATAGAGCACTGGAATACGTTGTGTATTTTTAATGTAATTAAATTCCTGTTTTAATATGATATTATGTTGTACACCCCTTTCACATAATTGTAACCGTTTTCTGTAGTATTCTTGGGTGGGGTCAGCTAATAGTTTTTTATAAGTGTCTATGTCTGATAGCTGCCTCAGACATTTCTCATTGTATTTATCAAATTCCATTATGACTGTGGCTCCCCCTTTATCCGCTGGTCTTATTACTATGTTGTTATCCCTTTGTAATTGTCTAATGGCAGCAATCTCATGTTTTGATAGATTATTGCGATAATGTCTGTCTTAGATTTTTTTAATATCATTTTCTACAGATTGACGAAAAGTTGACATTTCTGCACTAACTTCTTGTCTGGGATATTTTTTCGATTCAATTTTGAGATCTGTACGTCTGTAATTGTCAATCTTAAATGTGGATTCTGATGGAGTGATTGGGTTTTTTATATAATATTTTTTAAGACATAATTTTCTTATGAACTTTTCAACCCCAATATACATATCGAACTTATTTAATTTGTTGGTAGGGTGCAAACTTAAAGCCTTTGTTTAACAGATTTACTTGCGGTTTGGTCAAGGTTTTTGAACCTAAGTTAGTAATCGAGTTTAGTGGTTCTTCTATCGGTAGTAGTTGTTTCGATAGTTTCTGTCGTCCTCCCCTCTGTAATTTTTTATTCTGTATTGGTGAGACGCATTATTTCCCCTTGATGTTTGCTGATGTGTCATTTGTGTCTTTGTATTTCTCGAGTTTCCTGGTGCTGTTCTGTGATATGATAGTGGTCCGAACTGTTGTGATGTTGTCTCAAGTTGTAAGTGTGGTTGCTCGTAGGTGGCACTTGTCGTGTTCGTATCAGCGTTTTTTCGTGTTGGTGTCTGCTTTGATTTCTGTCATGTCCATGTTCTGTGATGGGGTGGGGTATAGTCCCAAAAATTATGCTCAGTGTTTCATATCGATTGGTGGGTATTGTGATTCTATCATGTGTCCCAGCGTCATATACACGTTTCAGTGTCCCTGCAAAAGACAATATGTAGGGAGAACCAAGAGGCCTTTTAAAATACGTGTGGCAGAACACATTAACAATATTAAGGAGGGGTATGAAAATCATTCCCTATCTAAACACTACAAAATATCACATAATCAGGATCCTACAGGCTCATTATTTGTTGCACTTGAAAAAGTTCTGATACATTGGAGAGGAGGGAACCACATACTTAGAATGTCCAGACTCGAATCTAGAAGAATCTTCGAATTGGGCACTCTCCTCCCCAATGGACTTAATGCTGAACTGGAAATTTTTGGCTTTCTCTGAAGAAAATCCGTTGAATTCCTGGATGATGCGGATCGCCCTTCTGTCGACGGGAGATAGCAGTCAGGCTGTCTTACCAGCACTCCTATCTCTCCTCGATGTTGTGCGACCCCCATCCTCCCATCAATCAAACCATCGATCTTCTATCAAAAATGGTTTCTACACTGTGGTTTTTACACACAAGTATTTAATTATCATTAACACCTCACCAAGCAACTCTGTATGTTGTATTTACAATACATATTTATAACTTAGCAAAAATTTATATAAACAATTGTGTCTTTATATATATAACTAAGAAACGCAATGGAGTAATAAAATCATATATATATATGATCATATATATATATCCGTGATGTGTTTATATATTATGTTTATTATATACATATTTTATATAACCTATTTTATTAATGTTGTATGGTGCTTCCCAAAACTTCCCTATAGCAAGAGGGGAGGATTTTGAGCAACTATAAAAAGTTCACTGTATATGGGGGTCTTTTAACCACTGAAGAAAGAGATAATCGCTTTCTCCAAAAGCCGTCTGGTATAACAAGACCCCTAATAAAATAATGCCAGTAAGAAAGACTCATTTCCATTAATATTGAGAGAGCTCCAATCTATATTCAAATCCCTGCATGCGGCACCTGGGCCCAGCCGCGATAATATTGAGTAAGCCGGCACTTGGATATCGCTGATAGAGTTTCGCAAGCCGATGAGAGAGGTTAGGAGGCGTGAGCTCTACATCCCTGTGCGCTCGTGGGACGCCACCGCCAATGACTTCGCCATCCTTTACATGCCACATATGTCCGTAACAGGCGAGATCACTCGATTCTGCAGTGCTACTGGATTGTAACATTTTTCAATTTACTAAAGGAGACAACTAATCGTGAGTAATAGACCCACAACAAATCTACAACCGTAAATTACCACGTGAATATAAGCACAACTTGTGTATTTATACACAGCTTAAAGAAAGTATTGCGATTGCTACTGCTCATCGATAATTGACTCAATGCGGCCTTAATTCACATGCAGTGCCGCTTCAACTTATATGTAGTGTCGCATTACATACATATATTATATGTATTTTAAACATACTTTCATATATTGCTCCACGTTGGGGGTATATACCACCTATTGTATGGCCTGTGCACATTGCCGATTTTTAGCATATGTGGGACATTGGATTATATGGTGAACTTCTGAATTTTTATGAACTTATCCTTAGCATCAACTGTTATTCAACCATGGGCGTAGCTACAGGGGGTGCAGAGGTAGCAGTTGTTAACGGGCCCAGGAGCCTGAGGGGGCCCAAAGAACTTTGTGCCGCATAAGAAGACACACAAAGCACTGAGGGAAGGGGGCCCAAGATGAACTCTTGCACCAGGGCCCTTGAGTCTTTAGCTACACCCCTGTATTCAACATTTATGCATATGGAAACGCTTGGATGAACTACTTGATAGCGTTTCTGAAAAAGACACGATCAGTCTGTTATCAATGTATATGGCAACAATTGGATAAAATACTGATTCCTGCCCATTGATATATATGCTCTAATCCATTGATATTCATTTTATACAGTTTTTTTTATTTATATAATAAATTGTTTAGATATACACATATTGTCTGGATACACAGCTATACTCCAGAAGGTTCTTGCTAGTGAGGTGTGCACGACCCCTCAATATTACTATTTTTACTCTCTCTCTAGCTATTAATAACTTTGTCTGCTCTGCGGATGTTTTTTACTGATCATTAGTATTTTTATGGTTTCTTTGCTGGCAGATTAGCACATACATGATGCATCTGTTCTCGTCATCTCTGTCTGCACTGTGGATGTTTTATACTGATTATTAGTACTTTTTTAATACTTTCAGATATATGATGCCGCCTGGTCTCTTTTTCTTCCGCACAGGATGGCGCTGTTCTGGGTATCGCTGATTCGATGCTGCAATCAAACGTAATTAGCAGAGACCAAAACAGTCCCCACTGCTGGATTTGGTGAAATGTGATGTTACACGTGACATAAGGGGAGCAGGTCACCACAGAGGACTGTGATTGGCCATGACACATGATGCCAGCACAGAAGTGAGTGGAAGTGCCGGTTCAGGAGCCGCACAGACCAAACCCAGCAGCGGGGATCAGGTGAGTATCATCACCAGTGTCTGCTACAGCTAGGGGTCTGTCTTCGTCTCGTATAACCCCCTCAGGACGGGACCATTTTCCAGGTTTGTTTTTTACTGCCAGCCTTCCCAGAGCCATAACTTTTTCACAGAGTGCTTTTATGGGTTTTCTGTCCATGCTTGCACACCGCAAACAAGTAGAGCATGCACTACTTTCTTTGCAGTGCGGACCATCGGATGGGTATTGCGTACCCCATTCAAGTGAATGGGTTCTGTCACCGGTCCGCAGCACGGGCCCAGCCGGCACATGTTAGTGTGCATGAGCCCTTATATAGTTTTTTTTTTATGGTGTTCCTTATGAGATAGAACTGACCTGATCTCTTCATTCCACTTATGAAATTCATAAGAAATTCACACCTCGTTTGCTGGTAAAAGGTGAATTGCGTTATGGATTGAGTTATGGAGTCCTCCCCTGCATAACGGAAACGGGACGGATCCCTTTTGCAGCCCATAGACTTCTATTATGACGGAATGAATAACGGAATGTCTCTAAAGGCATTCCGTTATAGAATTGCGTTATGGTCCGTGGTAACGGAATCCATAACGCAATTAAACTTTTACCACCAAACGAAGTGTGATTGAATTTCATAACATGAAATTCTCTCATCTCTAGTCAGTACGATTACAGCAATACCACAATGATATGGTTTTATGGCTTCTCTTTTATAGCATTCCCTATGAGATAAAACTGACTTGTTCTTTTGGGAGGGTGCGATGACAAAAAGCGATTTTGATGTTTTTTTCTCTCCCCATTATAAATGGGATAAATATTTTTAAATTTTAATAGTATGGGCGTTTTTGCATGCATTGATAGCTATGATGTTAGATTTTTTTATTATGTATATTAATTTTGGAAAAATAGTGTGATTTGAAGTTGTAGATATATATATTTTTTGTATACTTTTTTTTTAGTTGATAACTCGAACAAGCAATCATTAGATTGCATCTCTCATAGTCTCCAATGCACAGGTAGGGTCTTCATGGGAACATAGCTGGCAGCCTTGATCATTCAGGAGCACCAAGGGTCAGTAGGGGGAGCCGACGCATGGTCACATTTCACCAAGGTACCTGAGGGGTTAAATGTGTGCAATCAACATTATCGTCAATCACATACATAACCCTCAGGTGACTGCTGTTTAAAGCAGCACCCAGCAGCTTTGGTGCTCGTGGATGGCCACCATATTTAAATACCCACCCACCGATGTATATTTACGTTGGATGGTCAGGAAGGGGTTAAAGCATTGTACAATGCAGGGAGTCCCCTTGTAGCAGCAAATGCTGCTCCACAGAGATCAGCAGGGAGGTGTAATGTGTGTGTCTGTTAGGCTATTGTTGCTGTTGAGCGAAGCGAGCTTTGGTTGCTTCAGTCGAAGTCGCTTCGTTCAAAACTTCGGAATAATACTGTACGGAGATGCGTCTCCGTACAGCATTAGAATGTATGGGCTCCGATGAGCCGGTTAGTTCACGAAGTCGCGCGTGACTTCATTGAGTAACTAAGGTAGTTGAGTTTAAAAGTGGAAAAAACACTTCAAAATTTGAAACCGAACTCTGCTTCGGTTCAGAGGTACTAGACGGAACTGAAGCAGAGTTCGGTTTTAAGTTTTAAAGTGTTTTTTTCCACTTTAAAAATCAACTACCGAAGTTATTCAATTAAGTCACGCGCGACTTCGTGAATAACTAACCGGCTCATCGGAGCCCATACATTCTAATATTGTGTACGGAGACGGATCTCCGTACATTGTTATTCCGAAGTTTTGAATGAAGAGACTTCGGATAAAGCTTTCAAAGCTCGCTTCGCTTAACACTAGCCATTATAGACGTCTGCGCTTATCTCTATGCTCCTAGAAAACAGAAGAATGCAACAAACAAAAAATAGAAGTAGAACACATATTTTTGGGGTTCAACAATAAGTTTTTATTAAAAACAGTAAAACCGGCAGCTTTCACTTCGACTTGTACAGTTAAATATATATTTGAATAAACATCAGGTACGGAGAACATACTGAAAATCTGTTGTATTCAGTAAAACATGTCACATACAGTGTGATCTCCCCAGATGACAGCCCGCATACAAAATGACACAGTAACCCCCCCGGCATACAAAATTACACAGTGATCCCCCCCCCCCCCCCGGCATACAAAATTACACAGCCCCCCCCCCCCCCCTACCATGTACAAAAAAATTACACATTACACATCACCCCCCCCCCACCGTGTACAAAATTACACATCACCCCCCCCCCACTGTGTACAAAATGACACAGCACCCCCACCCCCTGTGTACAAACTTACACAGCACCGTGCAAACCCCCTGTACAAAATTACACAGCACCCCCCCCCGTGTACAAAATGACACAGCGCCGCCCCCTCCCCGTGTACAAAATGACACAGCACCTCCTTGTACAAAATGACACAGCACCAAACCCCCCACCCCCGGTGAACAAAATTACACAGCAACCCCACACACACTGGGCAGCCCCCTTCGCATACAATATTAAACGGCACCTCCCCTGCACACAATATTACACCTTCCCCTCTGCACACAATATTACACCCCCTTTATAAATATTACATGACCCCCTCCCTCCTGCACACATTACGCAGACCCCACCACCCTCTGTATACAATATTACACGGCACCCCCTCCCCCGCTGCATACAATATTACACGGAACCCCCTCCCCCGCTGCATATAATATTACAGGCTCCCTGCATACAATATTACACGGCACTGCATACACTATTACAATGCTCCCCCCTCCCATATTACATGGCCCCGCACCTCTGCATACAGTTCTCAGTCCCCCTCCCCACGACCACAGTGTAAACGTCCACCTCCAGCACTGACCGCTGACAGACACTCCCCGCCCCCTATGAATGATGAGCAGCCATCCGTGACCTGCTCTGCAAACAGCCTGAGCTCTCCTTCCGAACCTTCTATTCACGCTGCCCTATTCAGAGTCACGTGACCCAGTGACGTCAGGAGGTCCGTTTCCTGCGTGGAGTTTAGCCGCTAACAAAGAAAGGAGAAGACTCCGCCTCTTCCTCTGACATCATCATAGCTGCCAGGAGCAACTCCATTCTAGTCACTACTCTCTGCACGGATTGCTTATTCTCCGCTGGAGCCGCCACGGCGCGCTTAGGTTGGCTTTGCCGTTTTAATCGCCTGTGCATGACAGAGAAGCTTCAAACGGTAAGTACCGGCGACTACCGCAATTTCAGTGAATTCAACGGCCTTGTAAGATTGATATAATGCGTCCTGTAGGCTTCTTCACACTGGCATCGCCTCTGTGGGGTGTAGGCAAACTATCGTACATATATTAATGCAATTTGCATATATTAGCATATATTATAATTAGGCTGAGCATGCACATTATGCGTTTTGTGTCATTGCTGAATTATGTGGTAGTTTGGGCCATGGCGGTAGTTGTAGACTTGCATTATGTTGCTCTACGCGCACCAAGCCCATTTTGCTCCCCGCTGGCGCCTGGCCGTTGATGTCAAAGAGCAACAGTCGCGCCTTGGTGGTCATGGTCTTGGTGCCGTGCAAAAGTGGTGTCATGTGACTTGCGCAAGTCATCACGGTGGTCGAGTAGCTTTGCTGCCCCCCCCCCCCCCCATGGCATTGCCATGGTGCCACTTCCTGTCCCGGTTCGGGCTTGGTAGCCGGGGTCCGGTGCGGTCACCAGGGCGTGATTTGTAGGGTTAAATTGACCGTTCTTGGTAATAAAGCTTGTCACGTCCGGATGTAAATATTCAGCCACCTGCTGGGCGTCACGTGCTGTCATTGGCATACTCTAGAGGGGCGTGTGCTCCGAGTGTTTGCATGGCCCTGTTTATATGTGGTTGGTCAGGACTTACCTCCGCTGTTAACCCGCGCTGCGCCAGCATACATTGCTTAGTTTAAGAGCAGTTTATTAATCTTGACTTTTTTTTTTTTTTCTTTTTTAAAACCCTTAGCTTCAACCATGATGGTGCTAATGCACCAAGACAGCTTCCACGTCCTGGTGGGGCAGAGATTCGCCTGTGTGGTGGGCAGCGACCGCCAGCTGGACGTTGAGCAGATCAAGGACTGGCCATGGAGAAACGGCATCATCCGCGCCGCGTCCCATAAAGAATTCAGCTGCCCCGATTTAAAGGTATGTAACGTT
The DNA here is from genome assembly GCA_033119425.1 of Bufotes viridis. NCBI lineage: Eukaryota > Metazoa > Chordata > Amphibia > Anura > Bufonidae > Bufotes > Bufotes viridis. The sequence continues at coordinate 573,404,343 of CM065589.1, forward strand.
TCTCCAGAATAAGTCCCAGCTGCTGACCTTCTGATGGCTGATGCCGGGACTTTCTTATGTTGTCTGTTTTTTTGTGTTGTTTTTGCCCTGGTGCTCCTCGGATTACTGGAATGGCATCGGACCGTTTTATTGAACACCCTTTGATTGCTGGTTTGCGTTCATGTTTAGTTGTGTGGTACCGGTCCAATGCCTTGGACTTGCTCGTAGCTCGGTTTCCATCAGAATTATGGCATGGACACGGAGCCAATGTTCCAGCGGCAGCGACCACGTGGTGTCTACCTTTGTTTTCATTGGGAGGCAGGGGTGCGGACAGCCGCCGCTTAGTGCCACGGTGGGCGTTCACTCGCATAAATAGCAACCCCTTAATGTTATGTAGGCCTACGTTTTACATATATGAATAACTGCAGTTTTCGTACTCCTCCTCAAAAATGGTAAGAGGAGTATTTTTACTCTTCTGGCCAAAATGTGGTGCGACCTCTGACTAGAGCCACTCGAGCAGCGGGTAGTGTGCAGGTCGGTCTTCAACTCGTCTTCATGTAATGTCAAGTCGACATCTCGGAGAGCTCTCCGTGTTTCTGATTGGTGCTGCCGGCTGAGAGGACTTTGGAGGATGCACCGTCCCACCTCCACAGAAAGGGGAAATATCCTAGAGTAACCCTGAGGTTCAGGGGACGCCCATGGGTGTGGACGACTATTAGAGGACGTTCTTGAAGCTCCTTTGTATCATTAGTGATGCTCTTTATATCTTAGTGCGCCAAACCAAGCACATATGTGTCTGGGTCACAGGTCAGCGTGATCTGGCGATATGTCTGTGAATGACGTGTATTTTATATATGGGAAATGTAGCAAAAATATCATATGACCGTATCATAATTTTGATTTTGGAAAATTGTGCGGAATACAACTTGTTTGCTAAATTATTGGGGTCACTTCTGATGGGAGTCATTCCAAGAATGGTTACATTGGAGGAAGTATGGAGTCCCCTCACATGCTTGTGTAGGTTCTTCATTGGCTGGTAAATAGCTTTTTAAGGCCACGTGGCCGTGTCTGTACTGCCCAGAGCTTTGTGTGAATTTAGTATTTTTCTCACGTTCTTCAATAAAGAGGATTTTTCTCATCTTCAAATGTAGAGCAGAATACGACCTGCGCTGAGATTTGTGGATCTGCAAGGATTCACAAAAAAAGCTGTATGAGTGGCTCCCTAGAATTGAATGGGTCAGTGTGCTAGCTGTGGAAAAGCAGTTAGCACACTGAGGGAAAGATAGGGTCATGTGCTGGGCCCTAACATAGGCCACTGTAGTTGATGGCGGCATTGATAATGACCAGACATGGTGGCTTGCTGCGTTCACCTGATATCCTATAGACCAGGGTTGCCCAACCTGCCGCCCTCCAGCTGTTGTAAAACTGCAACTCCCAGCATGCCTGGATTAGGGCAATGCTGGGAGTTGTAGTTATGCAATAGCTGGAGGGACGCAGGTTGAGCCTCCCTGCTATAGACAGTCTCCTTACACTAGTGAGAACCATCTTGGTAAAATCTCCTCCAGATATATGTAATGACTCTGAGACTCGGAGCTAGCACTCATCGAACGCCTGGTGAGTTTGGTGGTTCACAAAATCATTCAAAGTAAGGGCTTGTTCACATTTACGTCAGATGATCTGCAGATTCCATCCAAACCAGCAGAGAGAAGACCTGTATGAAGGACTTTTTTTCTGCACTGGAAAAGTGGACCCCGTTGTAGTCAGTGGGATCTGTTTGGGTCAATAGCATTGTTGTGAACTCTGCCTAAAAGCGCCTGTTTAGTACCGATTATCACGTGAGATCTTGGAGGGTCTGGTCTCTTGGGTACTTGTTCTGCAGTACGATAGCAGTACCGTCTCCGGCTGCTGCTGCCTTGCTGCTACCCGCCTGTCCTCTGACTCCGCCTCCTTCTCCCCAGCTGTCAGTGACTTCCTGTTTTGGTCACCATGCTGTCTGTGCCTGTAGTACCACAGTGGACTGCTGCAGAATGAATCAAGATGGCTCCTGGTCAGGTGGGGAGGGGGACAAGTGCCAGAGATGGAGAGAAGACATGCAAGGGTGTAGTAGAGGCAAGAGGTTTTATCATTCTAGGTAAAACGGGTGTTTGAAGCTGTGGTGGAGGAACCTGTCTGCAGCCTCAAGGTGAAGTGGCCCAGTCCTACCAGTCCGGTTGTCGACGAGACCCCCTCATATGCAGATAGACCAGTCGTGTGCAGGATTCCTGTGAGGTCAAGGAGCCGGTGGGGTCTTCTAAGGACTACGTAGGGTTTGGCTCCGAGGAACGGCAGTCAGCAATATGTTTCATGTGTAACTGGGTGACTTTGGTGTTGGTCCAGCTGTGGTTACAGTTAATGGGGGTGTGGGGAAGCCATGGTATCTAGTTTTAGATTCTGATGAATCCCTCGTGTTTCGGTGACGTCACCGAGTGCCTTCTGTTTTGGTTCAGCCCACTAAATGATGGCTGCCTCCACGGCAGAAATTGGTGGGCTGGTGCTCCCGTCCAGCTGTATTTCACACTAATAGATCAGGATGTTCTGGCGATGTTGCAGCAGGTCTACCATCCGTGGGGGAATTGGCGCCTTAGTGTGCGTGTTTTTTGTTACTGAGCAAAATAGAGGAAATACGGAATTCTGAGATTAATATTGACGTCCTGATTTTGGAGCCGCACACCGCCCCCCCCCACTCTCCCCGGTCTTCAATGTTTTACATTTTATTTTTTCCTTCATCTCCTGCCTGGCGATTGGCTTTCTTTGCAATGTCCGTGGCACATGGCTGCATTCACTGAGGCAGTTCGCAAGCCATTGTCTCCCTCTGAATGTCCTCTGCTGTAGGGCGCCGCTTCTCTCCCCTCCCCCAGCTGGTATGCATTTGGAAGTTCCTCTGTGTACGTGCCGTCTGGGGGGGGGGGGGGGTTGTTATCTTGACTGTAAAGCTGGGACCAGCAGATTCTTCAGCTTGAAATGAGTCATGTTATGTGAGGGGAGTATCCCTGCTAACCGTGACATTATTGTATGTGACGGCGTCTTCTGTGCCTGCAGCTAATAGGGTGGTGGGGTGGTTTTATTTTTATTTTTTCTCACTTTGATCGTTGCTCTTCATCATCGTTCTAGAGCAAACCTTATATTACCAGATGGCACGCTGCCACGTCACGTCCCAAAGCGTCCTTGTTGCTGTGGATCAGACTTATCTCCTATATCAGACCTATATGTGGCTGCCGCCCCTGGGGTATTTGCTGGCAGGGCCGTCTCCATTCATGCTTTGGTTTTGGTTACCTTCACATTTAATTTGTTTAGTAATTTTGGACCAAAATGGAAAGAGAAATCTTAGTTTGTCCGTGGTTAGGTGAAGGTCTGATGATCTCTATAATTAGTGTCCTGGCCCGCTTCGTTCGCTTGTGGTTAACCCCCGAGTGAGTGTTCTGCATTTAGTGTTACATTGTTGCCATCATCTGGATACTTCCCAGTTGTTTATATCGTGACTCCTCCCACCAGACCTCCCAGCCAGTCCAAGCCATCCTTTCATTTTCAGCTTGCTGCTCATTGGCTGCTGACCCCAAGATGTAGTCATGTGAGCTCTACCATTGGACGTGTCGTTTTCTGTCTCCCATTGACACATTACAGGGTTTGTGTTCATTTCATCTACGCTGATGGTTCTTAAATTTGAGGATTTTAAGTTTGGTCCTTGGTTGGTTTCTGGTTGTCCTCCTATAACCTGTTGCATTGAAGCCCCCCCCCCCTTTTTTTTTTTTTTTTTTTTAAATGAAAGGGATTGAATGCACCTGATGGCTTCTTGCAGTGTCTTGGACTTTCCACTTTGCCTACTTTCGGGGGATGCTGTTTGGCCACATTGCAGGAATGGGTTGGGAGGAGACGGGAGTGCGTGCTGCTTGCTTTGCAAATTGCTTACTATAAAAGGAATCCATGCAAGGCGTTGTGCGGGAAGGGAGGCAGAGGGAGCTGAGAGGATTAAACTGGCAGCTGTGATCTTCAGTAGGCTTAAACATGGAGGCGTGTGTTTCACCCAGAATTTGCCATTGATATTGGGAGGAAATGGGGAGGAAAACGCAGCAGAGGAAGGGAGCCATAGATTCGCAATGAAGGATCATTTCGGTGGAATGTGAAATCTGCCGATAGATCTTGAAGCAGCTCTCGAAAAGCTTTGACCGACCACCTACTTTAGATGGCTGTCTGCCGACAGCTATTCCCACCTGAGTCCCCTCCACCACTGTGCTCATACAGGGGAGAAAGCCACTGCCAGACATTTGCTGAACGGCAAGGGTAGATTTACAGTTTTTTGGAATAGGTTTTGAGACAGATTTTCATGAATGTTGACCAAGTCCAGAAGTGGGTTTGAAAGGAATCAGAAATGTAAAGGAAGGACTTGTACTTGGATCCAGCAGTAATGAGAAGTAGAAGTCCTTTCTTTATATTTCCGATTCCTTTCAAATCCAATTTTGGCTTGAACTTAAAAACCTGCAAAAAAATCGGCCTCAAAATTTCCTCCAAAAAATTCCATGTAAACCTCTTCTTCTTTGACCCGATTTGACCTCATACATATTTGATTTAGACGATGTTCTTGTTCGGTGTATGGTCCACTTTAGAAGGACTGATGTCCCTCAGATGCATATTTTTCGATGTTCTCTGCGCTTTAGAGACAGACGAACCCCCTCCCCAGCGTGAAATGGCTGCTTACAGGGAACAATAGATTGCATCCAAGTGCGTAGCAGATGTAGGGAAGATGAATGCTGGGTTTTTGTCCTTTCAAGATAAACATGCAGGATGATGTAGTCTGAGTTTAGTGACCATGACTTACTGCATTGAGAACCATACCGTGCGCCTGTATACGCTGCCAAGCCCAGGCTTAAATTTTAATGGCTTCTCCTTTTGTCTAAACCCTAAGGGTGGTGCTTTCAGTAATTACTCAAGTTCTACAGCTATCATTGTGCTTCACCTAATAGTAGTGTTGAGCGAACTTGTTTTTTAAGTTCTGCATCTAAACTTCTAATGGATTCCAAATTCTGTTATGGTCCGTGGTAGCGGAATCTATAACTGGATTCTTCGATAACCCGAACTTTGGAGGCAGAACTAAAAACACAAGTTCGCTCAACACTACCTAATAGCGTTTGTGTTCGAGTCAACCAGAACATGTGACCTGGCCATACTCCATCTGATAATCTCAGTCCAGGAGCCTTGTTCAAGTGCTTGGTGGATGAGGTCAGGCGAGTTGTCTCTGATCATCACCCGCCATGGTTAGAGGTCTCTGGCTTTCATTTCTATATTCCCAGTTTGCGAGGATCATTGTCATTCTAGGTTTCTTAAATGTCTTGTTTTCTGTGAAAAGATGAGAAATGTTCACTTTGGGCATGAGAGTTTTTCACCGTATCCTGGAGAGAAGATGAAAGTATTAATTGTCAGGCTGAAGGCAGAGGCTGCCGTTAGTGTGTTGTGCAGGTGGCAGAGGACTTTCTTAAGCCAAGCCCCATCGTAGTCATGACTTTGTCACCTCCTCCCCATACACAGTTCATGTAAACATACTATCATTAGCCACGTGGTGGCACATCCTCCTCCCAGTAGTAAAAAGAGGGCGGTGGTGGCTGAGTGGCCGCCCTCACCATGACCGTGTGGAGGAGGAGGAGGAGGACTCGGGAGCCTAGACACAGTTCTTGCTGCTGTTTGGCTTGTAATGTGTCCACCACCCCGCTTCCCATCAGACCATGGTGACAGTGTGTGTGTGTGTGTGTGTGTATGTATATGTATGTATATATATAATTCCCTCAGTGTATTTTATCCTTCAGTGTTTTCTAGTTCAGAGCAAATAAGGTGGTCTTAAAGGGAATGTATTGCCTCTGATCCTGAAAATGGCTGCTGGGGGGGGGTCTGTGATGCAGCCATATGGCGTTTTAACGCACTGCACCTATACTATTCCTAGTGTGCAGATGAAAGCTTGGTATAATTCTTCTGCACTTGCACAGCAGGAAACTAGGGCAGGAGGATTGTTACAGGGGGTGGGGTCCAGTCACATCCCCCTCCTTAGCAGCAAATCTGTCTGTGGAGAAGACCCAGGTGGCAAGCCGAACAGTGCGATGTATTTTATTTTACTCACTTACATAGCCCAGACATATTCCTCAGCGCTTTACAGACATTATCCTCACTCATTCTCCCCAGTGGGGCTCTCAATCTAAATTCCCTATCAGTATGAAGCATCGGAGGAAACTGTAAGTGTATTTTTTTTATATACTGTATAGGAAACCAACTTTCATACTCCTCCTTGGCTAAAAATGCTCCGAGAAGTACTTTTACTCTTCCGTGCGTCACCAGACACCAACAGAGATGTGCTGCTGACGAACAATGTATGGAGACAAATGATCACAGTAGTGATTGTTCATCCCCATACAGAGATGAGTGCTGCACCTGAATGATGGAGAATGAAGGGTATTATTCTGACCCTTGCCTTGTGCATTCACCCTTGTAATACTGTGCCTTTCTCTAGGCTTCTAGCAATATAGCAGAGCTGTCTTCAAAGGGTGGGCCACGTTGCATGCAACATGTACAAAAGAACAGGTAAGGAGGGCAGCACGGTGGCTCAGTGGTTAGCATTGGTTCCTAGTTTGCACTGCATTCCTCTATGGTGGACTTGGGGTGGTGTAGAAAGCAGTATATTCATGCAGTGCTCTATGTTGGAGGTATGTATTGGAGGATACTTCTAAAATGTATACCTCCTATGAAGCGGAAAAACAGAATGTGGACAGAGCCAAACCTGTCCCTGCACCTTGTGCTTTCTCGGGTTGGTGTGTTCCAACTTCCATCTATCTTAGTCAGAAGTCCAGGCTGGGGCTACATGCCGGCAATACGCGTCATGTGACCATGGATTGCTGCGTATGAATGGAGGCGCAGCACTACTCGCAAGTTGATGCGATGCCAAACTAAAGGAGAGAACCGATAAGTGCCCGATTTTTCTGCAATTCTGAGGTCTTGCAACTCGCACTGTGACCCTGTTCAGTGACTGCAGCGCTACGCAGCGATCATTGATCGCTCAGCGGTGTCACAGCTAAGATCTCGGACTACGCACGGTCTCCATGCTTTATGCGGATGAGCTACATCTTAGAGGGGGCGGAGAAGGACTTCTGCGGTGACAGCGACTCACATTCATCTTCTGTCCGCAGGTTTGCGTGGAGTTTGAAGATGAGCCCTGGGAGAAGAGGATGTGGATCGAGGTGTACAGCTCACAAGTCCAGATGTTTCTGGTGGAGCACAACTTGGCAATTGCTGACCGAAAATGTCCCAGTAACCCTTCTGTGTCTGTGGTGTGCCCGGCAATGGTGAGTATGGCTTCATTCTGACTTGTTTCTGGGGCACCCTGAGGGGCTGATCTATAAAACATCTTGCAGTATCACAGAGGCATTGGCGTAAACTGTGCAGAGAGATCTGCTTACTGTCAGTGAATTGCAGCAATTCTATTTACACACAGAGGCTGAAATTCAGTTCAAACCTATTCCTGGTCACACAGCAGAGTGTTTGTTACAAATGCATCACGTCAAAGCAATTCACTACATTTAGCTTCTGCCCCTTTCTTGTATCCCGAACCTTTCTGTTCTGCTTTTTCGTCTGGGGTGAGTTCGAGGTATGGCGCTCAGTAAAGGAGTTTGAGCAGTGATTTGCATGTGTTAAAGGGGTTATCCAGCATTATATCAGCCCTCACCATCGGTGGTGATCACACTTATCTGGTCCCCTCTGCTGGGTTCGGTCTATTGTTCCACGGCTCTTCATCTCCCTGGTGCGCTGATATCCACATCCTGTTGATTGGCTGCAGCGGTCACTTGTCCCCAATCAATGGTCGCAGAGGTGGTCTGCTCAACTTGGGTGACGATAAATGGTCATGATTGGCTGCAGGGGTCGCATGCCTGTCCGTGTTAATATCAGCACACCCCAGGGAGATGAAGGGCAATGGAGCAATCGAGAGCGAACCCTGTGGCGGGGGCCAGGTAAGTCTCACGGTGAGATGGTCACTCTGTGAGGTCTGATATAAAGTTGGATAACCCCTTTAAACCTCTCCATTAAGTCATGTGATGTCATCCTGCAGGAGCTTGACTTCTCCTAACGGGAAATAAAAGGGTGGAAAAAAAACAGCCCTACTTTTTCTAGTGATTGTCGTTTCTAGCGGTACATAGGAAGGACAGAGACTTAATAAAGTGTATTCACTACATTATGGAACTATGCATCACGTGTATCAAGGTCTCTGCCTGTAGTAAGTGTAGTCTCGCGCATGCGCTGGCACAGTGATGATCTCATGCCGTCGTCCTTGCTTTGAGATCTTCACTGCACATGCGCCGAGAGTGCTGACAGGTGCAAAATCTCAGGGGTAGGTGTTGGAGCAATGAGGACACTAGACCCTGTCAATCTCGCTGGGAGGGAAACAGGGTTGAGGCAGAGCAGGAAGCGGTGCTCCAAGGCGCTAGGCCAGCCCCTTAGTGCTGTAAGTGCCTAATTTGCATATAACTAAAAATAAGAATTTCTTTGCATCAGTAATAGAGATTGCCGCAAGAAATTTTTTTTTTTTTGTCCACATGATCAACCCTACCATGCAGTAGTTTAATAGGGTTGATCGTGGTGACACTCATCAGTTAATGTTATTTAATGTTCTTTTTCTGTAGGGTTTGACAGGGGTTTCTTGTTTATTTCCTTGTGAATTCTTGACATTAGGGGAAAAATGCCATAGAGGTTTGGATATTTTTCTAATTTTATTTTTTTCCTTTTTTTTCTTTCCCGTGCAGCAATATAAAGTATTGTCAAGCAAGATATCCATAGATCCCATGACGTGCCTACAGTTTCTTGGAGACAGAAACAGACTTTTCATGAATCAGGATGCAGTAAAGGTTTTAGGGGTAATTGTCTTACTGCATTTCTTATATCATCTGTTTTTCTGTCAGTGATCTCTAAAGTAAGACGGCAAATGTAATGATGTTGGGGATATACGGGGATTAAATAATAAGAGAGGCAGCCCCAGTTGGTCAGTTTGAATGACTCGCTTAGCTCATGACTGCACCTTCTGGTTTTTATGTGGGCTGATGGTTTTGGGTTAACTGTCTTAAACGACCTTTATCCTCTGTTTCACTGGATGTCCACAGATCTTCACTGTTTCAGGCTTATTAAAGCTTAACTACTGTCAATCATTAAGATTGGACAGGGACCATTTTGTGGACATAGTTGCACTAGCTGTATCTGTGCAAAGCATTAGACTGCGTCGTCAAGTACTGTAAATTCATGTAAGGCAGGTTCTCAAAGGCTCTGGTCTTAAAAAGGACACTTCCCCTCTCCTGACGTGTATGTTTAATAACTATCTGCATTCCCCATGTAATAACAATTCGGGAGCATCTATTCTTATGACTCTATGATGAGCCATTGCTTTATTATTCCTACTAGAAGCTATGAATGAATTACTAGCTGTTTTCAATAAAGGGCCACATGGGGGTTACCAGTTGGGGGTGAGACCCCGCACATTGTGACAATACCCAATCAGTGCTGCCAGTGTGACTGTGCAGGGACACCCCGCCAACTGGTAACACCCATCTAGACCTTCATTTCAAAGTAATACCTTCATAACTTCTAGCAGGAATAATAAAGGAACCTCGCAATATAAAGTCATAAGAATAGTTGGTCCAGGATTGTTATTACATGGGGGAAGCAAGTAGTTACTAAAACAAACATGTCGGGAGAGGGGGTGACTCTTTAAATTTTTAAGCTATAGAGCCTACAAATGTGGCCTATTAATGCGACAGATGGACGTACAGATTTGCATCTTAGGCTATTTTATAACAATAAATCTTATTATTGTAGTTTTCAATTACAGTACTTATAAATAAAAGGTATAACAACTGATCCCTTTGACGCTAATGGGGTCAGTCGGGGTAAGGGCATTTTTGACTGCAGTTTTTGCCACAGATGATACCGAAGAAAAAAACATTTAATCCAAGTGTGTAATTAGCAGTTTTATTGTGTTGTTTGTGGTGTTTTTGTCATAAGAAAAACAAGGTATACTGATGAAAAGGTGGATATAACTGAGTACCAATGAACTAAAGAAGCTAAGTGAAAAAATAATAGAACCCTTAAAAAATTTACTTTTATTGATATCCTTAAAACTACCCTTATTGGTCAACCCTTATTCAAATAAACCGCGGGTCCAGAAGCAGGTATATGTGAGGATACAACCATGGAAGGCAAGGTCCTTTCCCTACAATAGTCCTAATTAATCATCAGCCCGGGGGCATCCCCTGATGGTGGGAATCCTCCGTCCCCGTATCTACCCTGGATAACCGTGAAATGCCCTAAAAAAAACTATTCGTATGCTCTTAACCTGTCGCGTTTTCCCCCACCTTTGGGTTCATCAGGGGATACAAACACAGGGTAAAGATAGAGCTAGTCCAAGGCAGTGACTGTCCCACCCTCCACTTCTCCAAAGTGGAACAAGTAACCCCTAAAGGTGGGGCTGGTTGATACCTAGATATCCGATATAGACATGTGATTCAATGTAGAAATGACCGGGTTCCTCACTTGTGTCCGTACCATCCTACGTCCAGCCCCACCAGAGGTGCCAAGATGTAGCCGCCCTGTGTTTTTATCATAGACTCCTATTTTGGACCCTAAAATCTGTCTGAAAAACACTAACAATTCATGGCATTGTTATAACAAGCATTTTGTGTTACGGAGCATGAGAGATCCGATTTAACATCATTAGGTCCTGGATTTGCCTGCCGTCCATACGCTGACTGTCCTCTTCTTCTCGTTATTACAGGATCGGGATAGCTTGAAACAGTTTATGCAGGGAAACCGAACATTTAATAAGGTCTTTCAGGAGCTCATAAGAAAGAGTGTGGATAAAAGTCGTGTACTGCAAGGTGAGCAGGCGAGGAGTGGTCCACTTTGGACGTTATTAGAAGATCCATCTTCCAGGGTCGAAGCTTGTGTCTTCTGGAACAACATTGCTTCCTTGTGTTACAGCGGCAGCCCTTTTATTTCAGAGGGTGTCATGTAATACTTTATTTTATCCTATTTTGCAGCCTATGTACGTGGGCATAAAGTGGAAATGAAGGATCATGCAGTATGGGTATTTCAATTGTTTTCTTTCCCTTCCATTTAAAGGTGCTAATAACTTAGTTGGTTCATCTGTAAGAGTGTATAGTATGAGTGAAGGCTATCAGTGGTTCGACGCCTCGGTGGTGAATTCAAGCAGCACTACCCGGACGCTGGAGATTAAATGTAAACAGGTAAAAATCCATTACTGCTTTTCTGGTGTGGAGGAGTCTCCTGGATGACCCTTAAAGAGAACCTGTCACCTGTAGTATGCTCCCCTCATAGTATAGTGACAGACTCACAGATTTCAGTGGTACTGACATGCTGAACCTCGCAGGGTGTGAAAGCACTGCGATGGCGATCAGTCCGATAAGACTTGCTGGCCCTGCCGTCTCCTGACTAGAACTGGCAGGTTTCTTTCCTGTTACGCATGGCAGTACTACAAAAGTTTTGACTGCCAGGTCAAAAGTGAAATAAATGTGTCTGTCTCTATACTATGCTGCCCTCAGTGACCGATTCCCTTTAACGATTTTAGTTTTTGGTATAAATATATGTTCGTGCATTCATTAACTTTGTGTTCTCCTTTAGGTTCCCAGTCTAAAGATTATTGATCCAGCACTGATACATGTTGAGCTTGTACATAACTTTGTCGATAAAGGTAAGATTTCACCATGTGCCATAGTAAAGCTTTACCTGTAGTGGTCATCCTACATAATGGCAGGCTTTATGGGTGACACATACTGACTGACTGGTGCCTGATTATTTCAGTGGCCGTCAAGAAACCTCTGAAAAGGAAGAATGAAGAAAGGACGGGGAAATCTAAAGCAAAGCAGAACAGAGTAGCGCAGGTATTAGACATGATGAAGTATGAACGTCTCTGATCACATGAGCAACACAGAATTAAGCTGTGTGTTGTGTATGTACAGAACCATAGGTGTGTATGTGCAGATAATTATATTTGTTAAACCTTTTTTAGGCATCTGCTAAGGGATCTGTTAAGAAGCCAAGCTTCATTACCTACTCCAGAGATGATGGGAAGACATTGGTCGTGGTGGACAACCCCAAGTCCTCAGGGAACCCTCTTTTGAATTTCATGAAAACACCACAGGAAAGTGGAAAAGTTTACCAAACAGTGAGTGGCAGTTTTCTACTGTTTCTTAAGGCTATGACTTCACTTTGTGCTAGGTCTCTGTGTAAGAAGGAGGTTTCTGACCCAGGACCCCACAATCCTGATATTGAACGGGGTGCATCACTGATTTAGAATAGCTGTGCAGGGGCAAAATAGCCAAGGTGGTGCATTCTTTCGATTTGCGGGGGTTCTGGAGTTTAACTTTCCATTGATCTAAAGTGGTTTTTATTGATAAGTGTTACTTTCATTGTAACATAGACCACACCTAGCCTGGCATCCAAGCAGTCTGTACCAGTTGGGTTTGGAGAAGCATTGCTAGGATGTACCACCACTACGCCTTCCAGTCAAAACCAGACCTCTTGTGCAACTCCACCACAAGCAAATTCTCCTCCAAGCTTTGGTGCTGCAACACCTCCAGGGTAAGAATATTTCAACGAAAAATTCGTAATGGATTGCTATGCACTACAAAGAGGACATGCCATCATAAAATGCAGTGCAACATGAAGGCATCACGTTATAGAGCTGTCAGAGATTGATATGTAGTTTTGCGGGAAAAGATTAAATTAAAATGTGTTATTTATAAGTTTTAATCTCTATTTCTGATTACATTGTACGCGGAGGAGGAGTTAGCAGTGACTGACAGCTATCTCTGTATACCCACTTACATAGGGGATGCTATCAATCACTGATAACACCTTCCCTGTGTGTAACTGAAGTCAGAAAGAGGAAAGATTTAAATGTATAAATTACAAGTTCTACTAAATCTTTTCCCACAAAACTATGCATCATTCTACTCAGCTCCTCCTGCTTTATAACATCCTGCCTGTAGATTCCAGGGTGGCGCTTGTACAGGAAGGAACAGCCATGCGTGCTCCTGCCTGAACATCACTCCTGCAGCCCTGGTGGGATCTGTACACCAGTACACTGCTGACACGTCAGTGGTGTACTAGACTATGGATTCCAAAGTGCAAAGATACCTTTACATTTTGCATGGAAAATTAATAAAAATATTAGAAAAATAAATTTAATGCCATTTGAGGTAGTTTTGAATAAAAGTTTAGATGCACATTAATGGCCGCACGATGTAGCTGTAGTCTTAAAATGGTGAGAGAATTGCACAAAATTTGCACGTGCCTCTTGACTTAAATTTTCCTTTTGCCCTTACTTTGAGTGCCATAAATTTTTACCTTTTCACCTTAATAAATTTGCCTAAACTGTGACTCCTGTGAGACCATGGCCACTTTTCGCTTCGCTTTACTGATTTGATGGTGAGAAAAAAAAATTGCAAAAAAATTCAGCAAATTTAGCACAAAGCTTTTAATACGTTCAAGAAAACGAAATACTTTCATGGTTGTAAGTCATTATATTTATTTATAGGCTACTAATCATGTCTGTCGCCTTTCAGTGGGTTCATCAGGGGATACAAACACAGGGTAAAGATAGAGCTAGTCCAAGGCAGTGACTGTCCCACCCTCCACTTCTCCAAAGTGGAACAAGTAACCCCTAAAGGTGGGGCTGGTTGATACCTAGATATCCGATATAGACATGTGATTCAATGTAGAAATAACCGGGTTCCTCACTTGTGTCCGTGCTATCCTACGTCCAGCCCCACCATTTATAGGCTAGTAATCATGTCTGTCGCCTTTCAGGAAATGTTCTCAAAACCTGCCTAGTGAAACATCCTCCATGCTGAACGGTGACGGAAAAGGGGAGGAGCAAAACCTGTTTCTCAGCGCCGCATTGTCGCAAGGAAAAGGTCTAGGATTTGGCCTGACAGATCAGTCCAGCCCTTTCGCAGCAGCCTTTTCATCCTGGGCCACTGGCGACAACGGACAGAAATCCGAAAACCTCTTTGCTGCCTTTACAAAACCCTCAACTGTGTTCCCGAAGGGCTTTGAGTTTTCTGTGGAACGATTTCCTGAGAAGAACACCTTGACGGTGAAAGACTCCCCACGGCAGGGAAGTTTTGAGGCATGTAAAAACGTAACGCAGCAGCCAGCGAGTGTGTTTGGTGCAACGACCGAGACCAAACCTGCTGTTCATTTACCACCCGTGAAAACTGAATTCAACTCTAAGCCACCAAACAGCATTTCTGTCCCAAAACCCAACAAAATAGAAGTTGCTCCCCACAAGAGTCCCATTAAAAATTATGGGGGTAAGTAGGCATAAAATACGTATTACTACTTCTCTTTGACCATTTTAAGTAAATCTGATTGTGACAAGTGTTGGCGACACAATGGATTGCATACAGAATGAATATACTTTGTTCTAGTTGATAACTTGTTTGACTTTTTCCCTTGTCTGCAGTCACATATCCCAGATCTATATTGCTGGACTCACAGAAGCTAAAGCGGCTTCAAGCAAGTGGTGATTGCTTTGTGCAGGACGGCTCTTGCAATGACATTGCTCCCCATTTGCACAAGTGTCGAGAATGCCGTCTGGACCGATTTGGACGCAGCAAGGAACAGCGAGATGCTGCAGTTTTCTGCCGCTTCTTTCACTTCCGGAGGTAAGGGTAATCAGCGTCTGTCGTTTGGTAGCTGAAGTTTACAGGGGTAATTGTGTGGTGGGGGCTGCTATATAGACACTCAACCCCAACACACTAGGGTCAATTTCATAAGAAGCCAATTTGCCTATATTTTTTGGAGTGTGGCAAGAAACCCACGCAAACACTGGGAAAGCGTACAAACTATACCCAGATTTTGTCCCTAGTCAGATTCATTCCACAGTGGTCCAAGGCACCACTGAGTCGGTCTACTGGGTTTTGAGGGGCGACTTCAAGCTTATGTGTTCATTGTAGACCAGTATGCATTAATGGGTTGTAACAAGAAATAAAACGTATCCCACATCCACAAGATGGGGGATAAAGCTTCGGATTGGTGGGAGTCCAGTCCCTGGGTCAAGTATGTACGTGCCACTGCTCCATTCGTTCTCTGTTGGTCTGCTGGAGATGGCAAAGTCTGTAGTATCTCTGCCATTTCCATAGAGAATGAATGGAGCTGGACCACACGTGCTTGATTGCTGCTGTCTTATGAATAGGGGAATTACCGTATTTTTCGCCCCATAAGACGCACTTTTTTTCCCCCAAAAATGGGGGAAAAGTGCCCCTGCGTCTTATGGGGCGAATGCTGTAATTTTTACATCGCCAGCTGCGATGTACGCGCGAGCGGGGAGGGACTGGGAGGAGGAGCTGGAGGCCGGCAATTGCGGAGGGGCCGGTGCAGTGACTGTACACCGCCCCGCCCCCCGCTCCAGTGCTGCACTATTGAAAAATGAAATATCTAATCCGATTGACAGTTCCTGTCATGCCCCCACCCCTAATATTACCGACACATGGCAGCTTGTTGAGCAGGCAGTCCGGGCGACGGCGCGTCACTCACTGACGTCACGTGCCTGCGCCGCCTACTTTATGAATGAAGTAGGCGGCGCAGGCACGTGACGCCAGTGAGTGACGCGACGCCGCCGACTGCCTGCTTCAACAAGCTGCCATGTGTCGGTAACATTAGGGGTGGGGACATAGACAGGAACTTTTAATTTAATTAAATATTTTGTATTTCTATAGTGCAGGGGGCGGAGTACAGTCACTGCACCGGCCCCTCCGCAATTGCCGGCCCCCAGCTCCTCCTCCCAGTCCCTCCCAGCTCGCTCAGTTTTATGGGGGAGGGGGTCTGAGGATGGCACTGTTATGGGATGGGGATCTGTGGATGGCACTGTTATGGGGTGGGGACGGTCTGTGGATGACACACATATATACAGTGCCATCCACAGATCCCCATAACAATGCCATCCACAGATCCCCCATAACAATGCCATCCACAGATGCCCCCATACAGTGCCATCCACAGATGCTCCCATACAGTGCCATCCACAGATGCCCCATAACAGTGCCAGCCCTGTTATGGGGGATCTGTGAAGGATACTGTTACAGGGGGCTGTAACAGTATCCTTCACAGATCCCACCCATAACAGTATCCTTCACAGATCCCACCCATAACAGTATCCTTCACAGATCCCACCCATAACAGTGCGTCATCCACAGATCCCCCATAACAGTGACATCCACAGATCCCCAGTAATAGTGCCATCCACAGACCACCATTAGTTCCAAAAGCACACCTTTTGGTTAAAAATATTTTTTTTCTTATTTTCCTCCCCAAAAACCTAGGTGCGTCTTATGGGCCGGTGCGTCTTATAGGGCGAAAAATACGGTAGTTTTATATCTTGGTACAAAACATTTAGGCTCCCTCTGGTGGTGGTCACAAGTGTCAAGGATGTTGGGTTTTAGGTCTGTGCTGGGCTATTGTCTCTCTGTATCATGAAGATGGAGCTCCAGCTGCTAAATAAAGATTTATTAAGATGCAGGATTTTCAGCTTTAGTGTAAAAAAAAATAATTTTTAAATAAATGTCCACCACTGTCTGAAACACTACATCTTTCTTTTGCTCTTAGGTTATTCTTCAATAAGCATGGATTACTGCGGGAAGGTGGCTTCCTGACTCCTAATAAGTACGATGCTGAGGCAATAAACCTGTGGCTTCCTTTAGTGAACAGCGTTGTGGATTTGGACCTTGATACAGCAAAGTACATTCTGGCGAACATAGGAGACCACTTTTGTAAGCTTATCATGTCCGAAAAGGAAGTAATGGCTTCTGTAGATCCGCAAAGTAAGAACCTTGTGCTGACGGCGATGAAAACTCCAGACTTTCTGTGACCATTCGGTTTGCTTGACCTATTTGTTTCCTGCAGAACAAGTGGCCTGGAAACGTGCAGTACGTGGCGTGCGGGAAATGTGTGATGTCTGTGACACGACCATCTTCAATCTCCATTGGGTTTGTCCTAAATGTGGCTTTGGCGTGTGTGTAGACTGTCACCGAATGAAAAAGAAGAGTATGAGCAGCGGTAAGTTCCAAAATCCAATATTCTCGCATTCTCGCACATTTTAATCTCTTCTTACTGGTATTTGCAATTCCTGCTTGGCACTGTTCATTTATGGGTTTTCCTCTTTCTCCCTTCTATTAAAGGTAATGATGGAGAAGACGTATTCTCTTGGCTGAAGTGCGCCAAAGGGCAGTTACATGAGCCTGACAATCTCATGCCGACTCAGATCGTCCCAGGAAAAGGTAACTTACTTCTGCTTTGTAGACAGCAGCACTTTGTTACTCCTCCTGTAGCCCTGGCATTGTGATCGCTAAGTATAAGCCTCCCCTCTTAGGTGTGCAGGCTATAACGTCCTTCTGCATCACAGTTTTAAAACAAAAAAAGATTTTAAAGGCTATAGACGCCTGGAGTATTTTTTTTATTATTGCATTCTACTTATTTTAGGTTGAAAATCATTTTTAATTTGGTGTTTATTCAAAATTTTCACCAGTTTTTTTCCTCTGAAGCTTTATATCTAGTTCCGTAACATCTTGGTCGGGGAACTAGAGATCAGATCAGTTCTTGCCGAGGAGGAGAAGCAACAGTCTGCAGATGCCGTGAAGCTGTAGAGGAAAAACTGTTGAAAAATCTAATAAAGGCCATTTGAAAAAATTATTTTAGCCCAAAATAACACTAGGGCGGTGTAAAGGGTACAGCTACATGGCAACATTTCGTGTACTGTATTTCAATGGTATGGCAATGTGACAAGCTGCTACTGCGACACGACTGTCGCAAAAAATCTGACTTGAATGTTCTTTTGCGCCTGCCACTGCCATTGAAATACATTGCATTAAATGTCGCGTGACACATGTTGCCATGTAGACCTAGCCTAAGTGGAATGTAATAAAAGATGCCCCAAGGGTGTCCATAGCCTTTAAATGTCCCCTCATGAGACACAGAAGGAAAGAAAAAGCATTGAACTTGGCATTAAAGGGGTTCTGCAGTTCTTTTAGACTGATATCTTATATTATAGATAATCAGCATCTGATCGGCGAGGGTCCGACATCTTGGACCCCTGCTGATCAGCTGTTTGACAAGGCAGCAGCGCTGGCATTCAAGTGAACAGAGCCCAGCTCCGCCCAGGCCAGTGATACTAGTCGTGACGTCACCAGGCTTGCGGTAAACAGGGAGAAGGCTGCGGCGCTAATGCCAGCGCTGCTGCCTTCTCAAACAGCTGATCGGCGGGGGGGTCCCAGTGTCGGACCCCTGCCGTTCAGGGGATAGATCATCAGTTTGAAAGAACTGCAGAACCCTTTTAATCATTAGGTTGTATGCACCTCAAAGTAATGTATGAAAAATCTTGCAAAAATCCTGCAAAAACAAGGCCCTGAACAGAGATGTAAAAATAGTTATGGATGATAGGATTGTAAAAGCCCAAAATTCATCTGGTCCTTACAGGGTTAATGTGGTCTCTTTTCCAGCTCTGTATGATGTCGGAGATGTTGTCCACTCTGTAAGGGGGAAGTGGGGTATAAAGTCAAATTGTCCATGTTCCAACAAACACCAAAAGCCTTTACCTAGACCGGTTGTGAAGGAAGAGCCAAAGCAGGTATTTATTTTTTTGGCTGCCATGTGTGCTGGTTGAGAATTTACAAAGAAATGCGTAGTTTCCCATAACTGATATTCTGTTCACAGACGTCTTCTAGCCCTGAAACCACAAACGGATCTCCGCAGCCGAGCAATTTACCCGCACAGGATCCACTGACGGCTAATGGAAAAACGCCTTCATCTTCCCTCCCCGGGCCTTTGAGTTGGCTAACCAATCTTCCTAACACAAACGTGAACAAGGAAAACAAAGGTACGTCAGGCAATAGAAGGAAGCTAGCGCCAAAAAGAGATCATTTTGGCAGTCCTATACCATCAAGAAACCAATACAAAATGGTTCTTCTGAAGCAGTCATCGCAAAGATATAAAACTGCTATATAGATAGGAATGCATTGTCAGTTTACTGCTCCTGTGAGGGGAAGATGGGATCTGCTAGTATAATAATAGATTAGTAGAATTAGGATAACAGTATGGTCTGTTCGATAGAGATGTCTAGACGATGACTGCTTTATCTATTTAACGAGTGATGCTGTAATTGACTTGCTCACTCCACTTTCCCTCTCTGATTGCAGTGATCCAATGAAAATTGTAAAAAAAAATAAAAAATGGAGAGAGCACGTCCAAATCGTGTGGTTTAATCCAGATGCAACGTTTCGGCAAGTCAGCCTTTGTCAAGCTGACTTGCCGAAACGTTGCATCTGGATTAAACCACACGATTTTGACGTGCTGTCTCCATTTTTTTTTTTTTGCAATTTTCTTTGGACTATTGATTTTCAAGGGGGCTTTTACCACCCCTGGAGGCGAGCACCCACCGCTCACAGTAATCAAGGAGTGCTGTTCATCTCTGTTTTTTTTTTTTATGATTGCAGTGATCGTCTGACTGAGAGAGTAAAGCTAGGCTGTATGACATGCTAAAAGTTAAAAAATAGAAATAAGTTATGGCAGGGCTTGACAAATTTCCTTGGAATGTAGGAGTAAGCTAAAAGTTAGGAGCCAGGCGGAGCCGCGTCATAAAGCCCCCAGTAGATGCCCCTGTAGTGCTCGCCCCCCCCATTTGTCCATAGAGCCCCCCAATAACGCATGCCAGTACATGGGGCCCCCATAGTGCTCCTTCCCCTCTTCTCCATAGTGCCCCATAATGTGCCCCCCAGTAGTCACTGCACAGGGTTCACTACCCCGTCGCCCCCCAGTAGTCACTGCACAGGGGTCACCCCACTGCTTTCTAGTAGTCACTGCACAGGGGTCATCCCACAACTCCCCAGTAGTCACCACACAGGGGTCACCCCACTGCTTCCCTGTAGTCACAGCAGTAGTACCATAGTGTTGGCATTCAGGAGCTTTAGAGAGCCTAGTGCTGCTGCCACACAGCTTTCCCAGGCACAGATTTCTATGGGCAGCAGGCTTTCCATCTGTATCTATGGCGGAGAGGATCCTGGCCAATGCCTCCTGGCCCTCCCCGGCCTCTAGCAGCTCGGCGATATCTCGGTGCTGCCAACTCTTTCCGGGCACACACTTGTAGGCCAGCTGCCTGAGCTGCACACAAGTCCGGCGGGACACGTGCCTCATGTCCCCCTGGCACAGCCGGCAGCGCTTCCTGGGCTCTCCCTGCAGACAGGGCCAGCAGTACGTGTGCCCTCACAACACAGTGACAGGGTCCAGCAGGAAGCGCCACACCCCGGGCACCACAGCGTACACTGCGCTTACTCCTGCACCATGACCGAGAATCGGTACTGCCGCAACAGACACTCCAGCGGAGGCTCCAGGGAGGCCACGGAGCGGAGAGTGAGAGGCTTCATTTTACTCGCGCTCTGTGGTCACGTGATTTAAACGAATCCTCAATGCAGGGAAATTTTTGTACTCTATTACATCGAGTAATCATTGCAGCCCTATATGGAGATGAACGCTTCCAAAATGGGGGCGCTCATCTCCACTCCTGCTGCCTCCGGACAGAATGGGCCACCCTACGGCGCTCCGCACCCGCCGCCCGGGCACCTTTGAAAACGGGCTGACAAATACCCAAGCACCAGGACCAAATTCCTGATTGCCGTGGCGATCTGGCGTCTGGGATTTGTCGAGCCCTGAGTTATGGTATGGTCTATTTAAAGTGCAGTTTTAGTAAAGTAGACCTTTTAGTGTCATGCTTCAGTGACCTCTTCTGCCTGGGTTCATAAGTGTCTATTCGGATCTTCCTACAGATAACCTCTTCACATCCGCACTGAAAACGGAAAACAAAGCACTACCCTCTTTTGCTAGTTTCGGAAAGCCGGCTTCCGCGTTGCAGACATTCAGTAGCTCAATTCTTTCTCCTATGAGCAGTAACAGTTCTGGATTCTTAAGGAACCTCCTCAGTTCTACAAGTGTGAAGGTGAGCTTATGTTCTTGTCTTATAACTGGTCGCTAATTATGGCTCTTTTTATGAGGTCATGGTCAACTTTATTTGTCTTAAGATGTCAGAAGGCGGCAGAATTCAGGTGTCCCTGTGGCCGCCAGTAAGAGCTTTAGAGATGACCAGAACCTGCTCTGTACTGACGAGGAGCAGAGACTCCAACATGGTGCTGCCTGCACATAGGTGTCTCTGGTGTGTCATGTTTCAGGTCTTTAACCCCTTAAAGCATAATGCCGTATTATACGACCACATTTGTATGGAGCTGGTCTCTGCTGTGAGCCACCACACCTGTCATTTAACTCCTCAGGTGCCACGATCAACGCTAATCTCAGCACCTGTGGCGTTAGGCAGAGAATTCGGCACCCTCTTCCTTGCGATCGGAGCCCCCACTGCTGAAGCCTTCCAGGCCTGCCATGACATTCTTCATGCTGAACTGCTCAGCATGCACAGTGTACAAAGTCCTAATCACCCTAATAGATCTCTATTGGGGTGAAAAGGGGAAGGGACCAAAAGATCCCATGTACTAGCACCCTAAGGGGGCTAATAGTTATTAAATAAAAAGATTTAAAAACACCACTATGGTATATTAAAAGTTTAAATCATTGCCTTTCTCCATTTTACATACAAAAATAAACATATTGGGTCCCCCCAGTGATCAAAAAGTCATACATACCACAAAAATGGTACCAATAAAAATTACAGTTCGTTACTGTGGTCGCAAACCGACCTTCTGATGTGATGCCGTGTCCAAATCTGAAGTTGAGTGAGCCGGCTCGAGGTCACGACACAGAGACACATTCAAGATGTGTTCCTCGTAATGCTCTCCTTTAGGGTCCATTCACATGTCAGTATTTTGTACTCCGCATCAGTTCTGCAAATTTGCTGAACTGAATGCGAACCCATTTATTTCAATGGCCCTTCAAAAAATGTGGACAGTACTCATCTGTTGTTCCGATCCGTTATGTGGATCCGCAAAAAAAAAATAGAGCTTGTCCTACTATTGTCTGCAAAATGCGGTCCGTGGTCCCATTGTAGTCAATGGGTCTGCAAAAATGTGGATGACGTGGAATGCATCGATGTCATCCGTAATTGCGGATCCTTTTCCAAGAAATAGAAAGATTTTTTAGTTTAATACCCTACCAACATATATTCCTCCTTTCTGTGTTTTTTTTTTTTAGTTACTATGTTTAGTTTGAGATAAGAAGATGAATGGTCGGCCTGGGTGGATTAGGGGCCCACTATGGAATTTGTACGCCTGCCTTCCAAGGCTAAATCCCCCTCTAATCGAAGTGCAGGTTATACATAGATATATAATGAATACATCTACAAAAAAACACACTATGGAAAAAACAAGCCATCAAACAGCTCTGTAGACCAAAATATTAAAAAGTATATCAGAATATCGCGAAACAAAGACATTTTATTTTATTTTTTTTTTATTTTTTTTTTAAGTAATTAAACAAAATAAAAACTATACAAGTTTGGTATCGCTGCAATCGTATTGAGCCACAGAATAATGACGTTGGGTAATTTTTAGCGCACAGTGAACGCTGTACTGTCAAAACCCTGGCGGAGTTCTGTTTTTGTTTTTTTTTAAGTTTTACCCCACAAAGAATTTTTTGCCCTTGTTTTCCAACACAAAACATGGTAAATTAAATGGTGGCATTAAAAAATGCATCTTGTCCAGCATGTGAACGGAAAAATAAAAAAGTTTTGGCTATTGGACCGTGGGGAGGAAAAATGCAAAAATGAAAATAGGCCCAATCTTTAACCCCTTCCCAACACATGACCTACTATAACGTCATGGAACGTTATGGTTAACTCCGATCACCACGCTGCATCGCGCGGTGACCGTAATAAGATGGCTGCTCTAATCGGCAGGCAGCCATGTTAGCTGAGGGTGAGAAGGAGTTTTTCCGCCCCCTGCGATCGCTGTGATTGGCCGGTTACCGAAGACCGGCCTATCGCAGCGCCGGCAATGGTATGGTGCTGCAGGGGGGCTTGGCTACATCAGCCCATGTCACCTCCTAGGTCAGGGAGGGGACACCAGACATCGGTGTCACCACCCTGACACTTCACTTTACACACACACCAATAAAAATGTCCCATCCATCCCAGAGAATGTACTCCGCTTGAAGAGGCATACGCCATCCCTGCCTCTGAAACGGAGTCTGCAAGTGAGGGAGAAGAGGATGCCACATTCCTCTACTCCTCTTCTTTATCATCGTCATCCGGTGATGATTGACCGTCAAGGAGACTCCCCAGGAGAGATGAAATAAAAGTCAGAGAGGCCTCCCTAGATCCCTGTACCAGGACAGCATTTCCCTGGTGAACCACAAACAGCTGAAGGGGGGTTCCCGGGATGCCGGGTTTTTACAAAGGGAAATACGAAAGGACACCATTTATCAGTGCGACACCTGCCCAGCAGGCTACAAGCACGTATGGGGTGTTTCCAGGTTGGGGAGAAAATTGGTAACACATACTGGGGTTCATTTTCTCCTTTTACCATTTGTAAAAGTGAAAAATTGGGGTCTGGTTGTATTTTTTCATTTTCACAGCCGAGTGCTTTTAAAGCCTTTGACAAGTGTTTCTGCCTTCTGTGAGACACCTGTTTGCTGAAAAGTACCCTTTCACCCTTAAATGTTCAGTACAGGGTGCACTTTCCAAAATGGGGTCACTTCTTGGGGTTTTTAATTTCTAGGGTTCTGAGGAATTTTAAAAATGCAACATGGCACCTAAAATTCATGTCTGCCAATTCAGGCCTGCCAGCAAAATCCCTATTTTGCAGTTTGCCTGCTGTGCGCTCATACAGCAGGCTACAAGCACATATGGGGTGTTTCCATAATGGGGAGAAAATAGGTAACACATACTGGGGGAGGGGGGGGGGGGCATCTTCTCCTGTTACCCCTTGTGAAATTGTAAAATTGGGGGCTGCTAGTCATTTTTCATTTCTCCTCCGTATCAAGGGGGAACCCAGGCTTTACCATGGGTATAGCTGCTGCCACTAAGAGGCTGACACTAAGCACAAAAGTGTGAGCTTCTCCCTTCAGTTATACCCTTCCTACAGGGACTAAGATAAAACCGTTTAAGCTTAGTGTCCGTAGGAGGCAGACCTTTGCAGGGCTGCTGATATATATATTTTTTCTTTTCTTCTTTGGGTTACAAGCAGCTCCAGCTACCTGCGTTCTCACCCAGGATAGGGGAGACCAGGGAGTCCCCAAGCCCGCTGCTCGTTCCTGCTCTCCAGAAGACAAGGAGGACCAGAGGTTTCAAATTCCTCTGCATCCCGCCAGCCTGAGGGTCACCACGGCGGCCCAAGTTAAGTCCCCTCTGTTCCGGTGTACCAGCCTTCCCCAAGCGGCCGCACACCGAAGGTGGTGACAAGGCTGGATCCAGGGGGGCAGAACACGCCAGACAGGAGTATTTTTGGCCCCCAAACTCCCTTCTTCCTCTTCCCTCTCCTTCTCAAGTTACCTTATGTGAATGAACCCCATCGAGGCCTTGTCCCCTCCATCCATCACAATCCTGTCTGGGGAAGGCTGGAGGGAAGCCTCTTGGGCACGCAATTCTCTCCTATCTACGGGGCCTTTTCTCTTTGTCACTGCATTCCCAGCCCTGTCTTCCGCCGGGGGCCGCTTGTCTTCCTCTGCGGCCTACTCCTGCTCCTGCTCCCCGCGGGTACTTTCACCTGGTCGGCATCTCCGTCCGGCTGGGTCTTGCAGCGGCAGCTCCGCTATAGTGACAGGGGGGGAGGCCTCTTTAAGAAGGATAGATGGATCGGCCCAAAGCTTCCCCTCATTATCGCCGAGGACAGACTCCATTTGTGGGGGCGGGGCATGCAGTTCTTCTCGCTCCTTCATTTGTATCCTGGTGCAAATTCTTGGCGCTCTTTCTGTGCTTCACCTACCTCCTGCTTCAGGAGGACCTCTGCGGGACTCTGGCACAAGGCACCTCCGGACAAGCTGCATTCAGGGACACAGGCTGGGTAAGCTCTGTCTACCCTACCTACAGGGTCTAACCTACCCCCCTCATCTCCCTACCTGTCACTACAGGGTACTTGCTATGTCCGAGCCCAGGCCCCAAAGCAGGTGGTCACTTCTGTGCGCCATTTTACGCAAAACGAGAGAAATGTTCTGTGGCACTCAGAGATACACCCAGTATGCAGCTGTGGTGTGTATGGACAACTCCCTCACTCCCTATACAAGGATCGCTTTCCAATGGTGCTCAGTCCCAAAAGTGAAGACGATGCATAAAGTATATGTAATGGAGAAGGAATAGCCGGGACGGCACTCACCACACGAAACTTGTTTGGACGATGCGTTCTTTTATTAGTAATGCGCGGTCTTTCCGACCTAAACTCGGCAGCGGGGCAGACAGTGCCTTGGCGTGGGCGTCCGCAGCAGGCGACGGCCGTTTCGCGCAAATGCGCTCCTCAGGCACTGACGTAGGAGACGTACTACCTCCTCCTCCTTATGTAGGCAGGTCTGCATATTGCTGAGATCCACAGGCGCTGCCCCACCGTATAGAGGTAAAAACATACAAGCGGACATACACATTAATAGGAGACAACACAAACACAACTCTGCACAAATATACAATTTACAGGAACATGTTCAGATCTATTTTATCGCTTAGACCCAGATCACCTGTAGCGTGAGTACACAGTATCCAGCGTGCCTCCCGTTGTAATAGGAGGCGATGTCTATCGCTCTCCTCACGTGGGAGTTTAACCACTTCTAACCCACAAAAAGGATAAAGTTTTAAACTACCCCATGTGCTGTGCGGAAATGGTCAATAACTCTGGGGCAACCCTTGCCAGAGCTGATAGAATTTACATGTTCTCTAATTCTCTCAAAGAGACATCGTGTTGTTTTACCAATATAAAACGTCCGCATCCTGCAAAACAAGGCGTACACTACTGAACGTACTTTTACAATTGATAAAACACCTACCCTGTGGGTGACCCCAGAGATGCAGACCATTCTCCTTGATTGTTATACCTGCACATGGAACAACTCCCACATTTGAAAATTGCCTGTCGGGATATTACGGGTTAGCCAGATTACCAGAGGTATCAGGTTGGGATATGCTGATACCAATTTTATTTCTCAAGGTTGGACTCCCATGGAATGCAATTATGGGTCTGGAGCTAGTAACAATGTCCAAATCAGTGTCCTGTTTCAAAATGTCCCAGTTTTTATAAATCGATGCACGTATATGGTCAGCCATGGGAGTATAGGTTAACCGACAGGACAAACCGGTTATTTCCTTTTCTCCTTTTTCCTCCATCTTCTATTCCCTTGGACATCTCCACTTTTTCAGCTTTCTTACCATACAAAGACTCAAATGTGTATGCTCTCCCCTACTCTCTCCATATCCTGTATGATTCCTTTTCAGGATACCTCTATTCATGAGGCGATCTTTCAACTCCGTAGCTTGTCTTCAATACCCATTATCTGTGCTGTTAAGTCGGCGTAGCCTCAAGAACTGGCCATACGGTACAGATTTTTTCACGGAGTATGGATGGTGGCTGTCGTGGCGGAGCAAGGAGTTGTCGCTAGGCTTCCTGAAGCCCTCCGTGACCAAACCGTCGCCTCCCAGCCCGGACAGCCACAGCCCAAAAACTCCAATTGATTACCCCGAACTGCATGGTAAATCTCTATACCCATGTTCGCTCAATTCAAAATGATAAAAATTCTTACATTGTACTCTTGGGCCTGACCATATCATAAAGATATCGCCCACAAACGGAAAAGGCTTTTATATAACTCACATACGGATTCCTAGGAGAGAAAACATACCGATCTTCAAGTCTGGCTAAATACAGATTCGCAAATGTGCAAGATACGGGGGTCCCTATGGTCAGTGCTAGTCTTTGTCTATACCATTGGGCATTAAACATGAATACATTGTTCATCAGGATAAACCGAAGGGAGTCACTCACAAAATCACAAAAACGGTCACTTTTGCCATTATTCTGTACAATGACGCGGATCGCCTCCACACCCGCATCTTGTGGGATGCGGGTGTAGAGGCTCTCCACGTCAAATGACACCATCTGGTCCCCCTCCTGCCACACCACCGCTTGTAGGGATCGGCTACAAGTTTTGGCTATTGGACCGTGGGGAGGAAAAATGCAAAAATGAAAATAGGCCCAATCTTTAACCCCTTCCCAACACATGACCTACTATAACGTCATGGTTAACTCCGATCACCACGCTGCATCGCGCGGTGACCGGAATAAGAAGGCTGCTCTAATCGGCAGGCAGCCATGTTAGCTGAGGGTGAGAAGGAGTTTTTCCGCCCCCCTGCGATCGCTGTGATTGGCCGGTTACCGAAGACCGGCCTATCGCAGCGCCGGCAATGGTATGGTGCTGCAGGGGGGCTTGGCTACATCAGCCCATGTCACCTCCTAGGTCAGGGAGGGGACACCAGACATCGGTGTCACCACCCTGACACTTCACTTTACACACACACCAATAAAAATGTCCCATCCATCAGAGAATGTACTCAGTTGAAGAGGCATACGCCATCCCTGCCTCTGAAACGGAGTCTGCAAGTGAGGGAGAAGAGGATGCCACATTCCTCTACTCCTCTTCTTTATCATCGTTATCCGGTGATGAGGGACTGTCAAGGAGACTCCCCAGGAGAGATGAAATAAAAGTCAGAGAGGCCTCCCTAGATCCCTGTACCAGGACAGCATTTCCCCGGTGAACCACAAACAGTGAAGGGGGAGGGGGTTCCCTAAAAAGATGCCGGGTTTTTTACAAAAGGGAGATACGAAAGGACACCATTTATCAGTGCGACACCTGCCCAGCAGGCTACAAGCACGTATGGGGTGTTTCCAGGTTGGGGAGAAAATTGGTAACACATACTGGGGTTCATTTTCTCCTTTTACCATTTGTAAAAGTGAAAAATTGGGGTCTGGTTGTATTTTTTCATTTTCACAGCCGAGTGCTTTTAAAGCCTTTGACAAGTGTTTCTGCCTTCTGTGAGACACCTGTTTGCTGAAAAGTACCCTTTTCACCCTTAAAATGTTCGTACAGGGGTGCACTTTCCAAAATGGGGTCACTTCTTGGGGTTTTTAATTTCTAGGGTTCTGAGGAATTTTTAAAATGCAACATGGCACCTAAAATTCATGTCTGCCAATTCAGGCCTGCCAGCAAAATCCCTATTTTGCAGTTTGCCTGCTGTGCGCTCATACAGCAGGCTACAAGCACATATGGGGTGTTTCCATAATGGGGAGAAAATGGGTAACACATACTGGGGGGGGGGGGCATCTTCTCCTGTTACCCCTTGTGAAAGTGAAAAATTGGGGGCTGCTAGTCATTTTTCATTTCTCCTCCGTATCAAGGGGGAACCCAGGCTTTACCATGGGTATAGCTGCTGCCACTAAGAGGCTGACACTAAGCACAAAAGTGTGAGCTTCTCCCTTCAGTTATACCCTTCCTACAGGGACTAAGATAAAACCGTTTTAGCTTAGTGTCCGTGGGAGGCAGACCTTTGCAGGGCTGCTTATATTTATATATATATATATATATATATATAGCCCAGGCCCCAAAGCAGGTGGTCACTTCTGTGCGCCATTTTGCCTGTGCTTCTGGGGCATTTGTCTGCAAGGCCGTCCTCTGACCAGTCCAACTCTGGGGATCCTGGGGCTCAGTCCCGTCGCGGCCATCCCGCTATACCGGCCAGACCACCCTCCCCCAGAAGGGTATCTGCGTCCCCCGTTTCTTCTGTCTCCCTGCCACCTCCCAGAGAGTCTCACTCCGACGTGTCCTCCTTGGAAGAGGGATGTTCCGAGGGAAAGTTTTCAGATACGGACTTTCTCTCCTGAGAAGCAGTCTTCAAAACTGTCCTCTATGGTGGACAACCTCATTACAGCTGTTATAGAAACCTTACAGGTTGCATGCTCATCGGCCAGCTTGAGTTTTTCCTTCATGCGTTTCAGTCGTTCGGCTAAATGTTTTCCCAAGCACCAGGATTTTGATTCCTCTTTCAAAGGAGTGGAATTTTCCTGACAGATGTTTTGCTTTGCCAAAACGCTTAAACGTCCTTTATCCTTTCCGGAGGATTTGACTAAGAAGTGGTCGCCCTCGCCTATTGTCGACCCTCCGTTATCCTACTTTGCAAAACATACCACTTTGCCTATAGCAGATGGAGCCTCATTCTCTGATCACAGGGATAAAAAACTTTTGCAAAATCATCCTTTGAAGCAGTGGGCAAGACACTGCGCCCAGTTTTTACCTCTACATGTGTGAGCAAAGCTATGGGTGAGTGGGCAAACAAACTACGTCAGGCTCTCTCCTTGGGGGATCCCTTGGAGGAACTTTCCGATATTGTCCTGCATGCCAGTTCGTATGTTTGTGAAGCCTCTTTGGACTCGGCCAGACTAATGGCCCACTCGTCAGCCTTTTTAGTGGCTATTTGCCGTACCCTATGGCTCTCTTGCTGGGCGGCAGATAATTCCTCAAAGCGGGCCTTGACGGCCCTCCCTTTACCCACAGCAGACTTTTTGGCACACGCCATGATGAGATCATATCTGGAGCTACAGGTGGTAAGAGCTCTCATTTACCACAAAACAAGGCGTGTTTAAAAAAAAGTCGAAAAAACGTAGGCCTCTTTTTCGCCCCTTTTGGAGGTTTTCCAGCTGCAAGCGACCATTCGACAAGTCTACTCCGGATCAGAAGCACAAGCCTTCCTTCAATCCTCGCCCTTCCTGGGGTCCCAGCCAACAGGGCTCCAAGTCCTATACCCCCAAGACCTACTCTGCAAGAGGTGCGGCTTTTAACACCCTCCGAACGTTCCATCCCATTCTGGACTTCAAAGCCCTCAACCACTTTCTTTGGCTCCGCCACTTCCAGATGGAGTCCCTGAGATCGGTCATTGCGTCCATGTTCACATTTGCGTCAGTCACCAAAAATGTATCCGGTTCACAGTGGGTCCTTTTCATTACCAGTTTGTGGACCTCCCGTTTGGCCTAGCCACAGCTTCCAGAGTCTTTACAAAGATTCTGGCGGTGCTCATAGCTCTGCTCCATGCCAGGGGTATAGTAGTGATTCCATATTTGGACAATATCCTGATAAAGGGTCTGTCATTTCGGCCAACGGCGGACAGTCTGCGCTTCGTGCTGGACACCCTTGAACGGTTCGGATGGATCCTGAACCGGCCAAAGTCATGTCTTTATCCATCCCAGTGACTAAGTTTTCTGGGCATGTTACTAGATACCTTTCAGGCCCAGGTACTCTTGCCCCGGAGAAGCTATCCACTCTCCAGCTTCAGATTCTTCCCTTGTTGCGGCCATATCCTCTTCCCCTTCGTCACCGCATGAGGGTCACATAGTCTGCCTTCGAAGCATTACCCTATGTTCGGTTTCATACCAGGACTCTTTAGCGAGCAATTCTGGCAAATTGGGACTGATCCCCAGCCTCCCTGGATCGACTCATACGTCTTCCTGCCACGACCCGGTGATTGGTTTCCCTGATGCTGACGTTGAGCTGCTCTTTCCTTGCCCTCCGCTGGGCGGTGTTGACAATGGACGAAAGCCTTCGGGGCTGGGGGGGAGTTATGGAAAATCTATCCGTTCAAGGTGTGTGGTCACGCGAAGAACGCTCCCTCCCAATCAACATTCTGGTATTGAGGGCGATTCGTCTCTCTCTGCTTCATTAGAGCGAACACCTCCACGTCCGGTTCGAGTTCAGTCCGACAACTCCACGGCGGTGGCATACCTCAATCACCAGGGTGGCACCCGGCAGCTATGGCGGAGACATCACTGATTCTCACCTGGGTGGAGAGTCCTGTTCTGGCGCTGTCGGCAGTTCACATCCCCGGTGTCGACAACTCGATCGCCGACTTCCTCAGCCGGGAGCGCCTAGATTCTGGCGAAAGGTCTCTTCACCCGCAGGTTTTTCTAGCCATCTGCGAGCGGTGGGGTCGGCCAGACAACCACAAGTTCAAGAACTTCGTCACGTGGTTCAAGGATCCTGTGGCCCTTGCGTACGACGCCCTTGTGATTTTGTGGGGTCGGTTCACGTTTCTGTAAGTGTTCCCCCCTCTTCCACTCATTCCGCATCTCCTCTGGAATATCAGGTCCGAGAGTCTGCCCGTCATTCTTGTGGCCCTGGATTGGCCACGCCGAGTGTGGCACGCATCTCTAGTCGCCCTCCTCACCGACGAACCCTTGCATCTTCCTCTTTGGAGGACCTCTTGTCGCAGGGACCGATAGATGGGGCATAGACTTGAGGTTGGGTCTCCATTTTCTCAAAGGGCAAGTTTTGGCTCTTTTCATCATGTTTCAGCAGAACTAGGCTTCGCTTTTGGTGATTCAGACCTTTCTGCAGGGGGGTTGCCCACGCTGCGACCCCTTACCGCCCTTCTTTGGATCCTTGGGACCTTAATCCTGGTACTCATTGCTCTCCAGTCTTCACCGTTTAAGCCTTTGCAGCAGGTGTCCCTTTGCTTCCTGTCTTACAAGGTGGCCCTTTTAGTGCCAATCACTTCCATCCGTAGGGTGTCGGAACTTGTGGCTCTTTCCTGTTGGTCGCCCTTTCTGATTCTCTATCAGGACAAAGTAGTCCTCCACCCTGTTCAGTCCTTCCTTCCGAAGGTTGTGTTGCTATTTTATCTCAATAAAGAGATCATTCTGCTTTCCTTTTGTCCTGCCCCATCTCGTCCTCGTGAGCAGTCACTCCACAGTCTGGATTTGGTACGAGCCGTTCGCATCTATCTGTCTCAAACATCATCTTTCAGACGGACGGATTCACTGATCGTCATTCCAGAGGGGCTGAGACGATAATTGGCTGCGTCAAGTTTCCATTTCTCGATGGATTAGTTTGGCCATTGTGGAAGCGTACTGCATCAGTGATCGGGCCCCACCATTCCGGGTCACGGGGCTTCGGCCCTTCAGGTATGCACGGCGGCTACCTGGTCGTCTTTGCACACTTTTTATAAATTTTACAGAGTACACATCTTTGCGTCTTCTCACGCTTCTCTAGGGCGTAGAGTTTTGCAGAGGCGGTTCTCTGGCCAGAAGATTGTTTCTTCGTTTCTGATCCACTCTTGGGACTGCTTTGTAACGTCCCATGGTCAAGCCTGTGTCCCCCAATGATACCGATGAGAAAACTCGATTTTTGTACTTGATGTAAAATCTGTTTCTTTTCATTTTCACAGCAAAGTGTTTCCTAATTCTGTGAAACACCTAATGGGTCAAAGTGCTCACTACACACCTTGAAATATTCCTTGAGGGGTGTAGTTTCTGGAATGGGGTCGCTTTTTGGGGTTTTCTACTATAAGGGTACCTCAGGGTATCTTCATATGCAACATAGCTCCCAAAAGCCAATCCTGCAAAATCTGTCCTCCAAAAGCCCTATGGCTCCTTCTCCCTTTTGAACCCTGCCATGCGCTCATGCACTCACTTTTGAGCACATGTGGGGTGTTGCCGTATTCGGTGGGAAATGGGTTACAAAATGTGGGGTGCATTTTGTCCTGTTGCCCCTTGTGAAAGTGAAAAATGTGGGCGCAAACCAACTTTTTCTGGAAAAAATTGTAATTTTTCATTTTCACAGCCAATTCCATAAATCACCTTTGAGGACAAAGTGCTTACTACACATCTTGAAAGATTCCTTGGGGGGTGTAGTTTCCAGAATGGGGTCACATTTTGGGGGTTTCCACTCTCGGGGTACATCAGGGTGTATGAGATAGTGCCTGTCAATTATTCAGGAGAAATCTGCCTTCCAGAAGCCATTTGGTGCTCCTTTCCTTCTGACCCTTTGTGGTACGCCCATATAGCAGTATACAAGGACATATGGGGTATTGCCATAATCAGGAGAATATGGGCGACAAATTAGGGGGTGCTTTTTCTCCAGTTCCCCCTTGTGAAAGTTAAAAATTTGGCTCTAAATTCACTTTTGTTAGAAAAAAATATAATTTTTCATTTTCCTAATTCAATGAAACACCTTAGTGCTCACTACATGCCTTGAAAGATTCCTTGAGGGGTGTAGTTTTCAGAATGGGTCATTTTTTGGGATTTTTTACTGTAGGGGTGCATCAGGGTGTCTTCAATAGTGACATGGCGCCTGAAAATTATTCCAGTCAAATCTGCGCTCCAAAATCCATATTTTACTCCTTGCACTTTGCGCTCTGCTGTGTGCCCATACAGCAGTTCACGGCCACAAATGAGGTAACATAGTAACATAGTAACATAGTATATAAGGCCGAAAAAAGACATTTGTCCATCCAGTTCGACCTGTTTCCTGCAAGTTGATCCAGAGGAAGGCAAAAAACCCCTGTGAGGTAGAGCCAATTTTCCCCACTTAAGGGGAAAAAATTCCTTCCCGACTCCAATCAGGCAGTCAGAATAACTCCCTGGATCAACGACCCATCTTTAGTAGCTATAGCCTGAAATATTATTACGCTCCAGAAATACATCCAGGCCCCTCTTGAATTCCTTTATTGTACTCACCATCACCACCTCCTCAGGCAGAGAGTTCCATAGTCTTACTGCTCTTACCGTGAAGAACCCTTTTCTATGTTTGTGTACAAACCTTCTTTCCTCCAGACGCAGAGGATGTCCCCTCGTCACAGTCACAGTCCTGGGGATAAATAGATGATGGGAGAGATCTTTGTACTGACCCCTGATATATTTATACATAGTTATTAGATCTCCCCTCAGTCGTCTTTTTCTAGAGTGAATAACCCTAATTTTGATACCCTTTCGAGGTACTGTAGTTGCCCCATTCCAGTTATTACTTTAGTTGCCCTCCTCTGAACCCTCTCTAGCTCTGCTATGTCTGCCTTGTTCACGGGAGCCCAGAACTGTACACAGTACTCCATGTGTGGTCTGACTAGTGATTTATAAAGTGGTAAGACTATATTTTCATCACGGGCATCTATGCCCCTTTGATGCAACCCATTATCTTATTGGCCTTAGCAGCAGCTGCCTGACACTGGTTTTTACAGCTTAGTTTGTTATTTATTAAAATTCCTAGATCCTTTTCCATGTCAGTGTTACTGAGTGTTTTACCATTTAGTATGTACGGGTGACTTGCATTATTCCTTCCCATGTGCATAACTTTACATTTGTCAGTGTTAAACCTCATCTGCCATTTCTCTGCCCAAGCCCCCAATCTATCCAGATCCCTCTGTAGCAGAAAACTGTCCTCTTTAGTGTTAATTACTTTACACAGTTTAGTGTCATCTGCAAAAATTGATATATTACTGTGCAAGCCTTCTACAAGATCATTAATAAATATATTGAAGAGAATAGGGCCCAATACTGAACCCTGAGGTACCCCACTAGTGACCGTGACCCAATCTGAGTGTGTACCGTTAATAACCACCCTCTGTTTTCTATTACTGAGCCAGTTACTTACCCACATACAGATATTTTCTCCTAGTCCAAGTGTTCTCATTTTATATACTAACCTTTTATGAGGTACAGCGTCAAATGCTTTGGAGAAGTCCAGATATACGACATCCATTGATTCGCCGCTGTCAAGTCTAGAACTTACCTCCTCATAGAAACTGATTAAATTAGTTTGACATGACCGATCCCTCATGAAGCCATGCTGATATGGTGTAATTTGCTTATTTTCATTGAGATACTCCAAGATAGCATCTCTTACAAAACCTTCAAACAGTTTACCCACAACAGATGTTAAACTTACCGGCCTATAATTTCCAGGCTCTGTTTTGGACCCTTTTTGAATATTGGCACCACATTTGCTATACGCCAGTCTGGTGGAACATTCCCTGTCAGTATGGAGTCCGTGAATATCAAAAATAAGGGTCTGGCTAGGACATCACTTAATTCCCTTAGGATACGGGGGTGTATGCCATCCGGTCCTGGCGATTTGTCTATTTTAATCTTTTAAGTCGCTGCTGTACTTCTTCCTGGGTCAGACAGGGCACTTTTAAAGGGAATTTACTTTTACATTTTGCATTTCATCTGACAGTTTATTTTCCTCAGTGAAAACAGTGGTGAAGAAAATATTTAATAGCTTGGCTTTATCCTCATCGCTTTCTGCAACTCCCCCTCATTGCTATGTAGAGGGCCGACTCCTTCAGGTTTATATTTTTACCATTTATATAATTGAAAAACATTTTAGGGTTAGTTTTGCTCTCTTTGGCAATTAATCTCTCGGTCTCTAGTTTGGCAGTTTTTATTAGTTTTTTACATATTCTGTTTTTTTCCTTATAGTTTATCAGTGCTTCCTGGCTCCCCTCCTGTTTTAGTGATTTATATGCTTTCTTTTTGTCATTTATTGCTTTTTTTACGGTTCTATTTATCCACATTGGTTTCTTCTTATTTCTTAGCCTTTTATTTCTATAAGGTATGCATCGATCACAATTTGATGTTACAATGCTTTTAAAAATCTCCCAGGTGTTTCTATAAACTGCAGAATCAGGGTAATAAATATTGACTTTTGTTTGGCTGTCAACCCTTGTTGTGTTACAGAAAAATATACCGTATTTTTGGCTTTATAAGACGCACCTGATAAGACGCACCTAGGGTTTAGAGAAGGAAAAAATATTTGAAACCAAAAGGTGTGCTAAAATATGTGCAGTACATGGGTGTATTCCTATGGATGAAGGGGGTTATGGTCACATTTAATAAAAAAACTTAGGCCAATTACAGTACAATCCCTGGACAGTGTTTATGTTAAATGTGACTATAACCTCCCGCATCCATAAGAGTGCACCCATATACTGCAGTACATGGGTGTATTCCTATGAATGAGAGGCTTAATAGTCTTATTTAATGCATATTTAGGCTCCTGAGTTCCCCTTCATATACTGGCTGTCACTTACCCAGGAACTTCAGTTTTAGACAGTCCAGGAGTCTCAAGGGATAGTACTGCTGCTGGGGGATCAGAGGGTCAGTAACACTCCCTCCCTCCTTCTTCCTCTTATGCTACTGCAGCAGCGAGTGGCCGGGCGGGGGACAGACTAAGCCGATTGGTTGAAGCAGCCAAGCAGCAGTTTGCTGGCGCTTACCAACATCAGCTCAACATGCAGGGTGGCACAGAAGAGGAGCGGGAGAATCGCTCCTCCTCTGCCTTGGAGCGTGATCCCGGCTGCAGAGGACAAGACATGCAGGCTGGCGGCATTCAGCTTCAATGGCTGCTGCCTGCCCCACGCTCCTCCTAGAGAGCGCTGCTTCACTTGCTGGTAGTGTGCTCCTGGTCATAAGCCAGCAATGTGCCACTACCCTGCCTTCTTTTTCAACAGTGCGCCGGGCCCGCACGCACGCTGGATCCTCACTCAGCCCATCCGTTCTGCAACTGTTTCTGGGCAGGTTCGCTTTATAAAACGCACTGACGTCTTATAAAGCGAAAAATACGGTACAGGGCTCCAGATGGCGACCAAAACGGTTGCCAATGCGCCTTAAAATTTGCAGATGGCGACAAGACTTTTTAGTCTTGTCGCCATTTGCGACTGGACCGCTGCGGTGCCCAGTATCGGTTAAAGAACATGGAACAGGCCGCTCTCAGCGCTCCTGTTCTCTTCTAGCACAGTGGAGAAGGAGGAGTCCCTCCCGCCCCACTGTGACGCGGCAGCCGCTGCCACCAATGGGGAGATAGCAGGAAGGAGAAGGAGGAGCTGTGGCCACTGCGCCACCAATGGATGTAAAACCTAATAATACAAGTGTCGCAGCGGTATCACGGACTCGGCCTCACTAGTAACAGGTCATGCGATCCGCGGCAATTAACCCCTCAGATGTGGCACATCTGAGGAGTTAATTGCCGCAGATCGTATGCCCTGTTATTGAGGTCGGGTCCGTGATACCGCTGCCGACATTTGTATTAATGTGTTAAAGAGGACCCAAGTATCAGGCTACATACAGCGGCGCCCAGGGATCTAAGTGCACTTACTAATCTTCCTGGGCGCCGCTCCGCTCGCCCGCTGTGGCCCCCGGTATATTCAACATTGAGAGCAAGGAGGAGGAGACGCCAGTGTCTCTCCTTCTCCCTGACAGCAGCGCTGTCCAATCAGAGCCAGGGAGAAAAAAACACCTCCCTGGCTCTGAGCTCTGATTGGACAGCGCTGCTGTCAGGGAGAACGAGAGACACTGGCGTCTCCTCCTCCTTGCTCTTAATGTTGAATATAACTGGGGCCACAGCGGGCGAGCGGAGCGGCGCCCAGGAAGATTAGTAAGTGCACTTAGATCCCTGGGCGCCGCTCTATGTAGCCCGATACCAAGTTCATATTCTTTTGACCCATGGAAGGTCTTTAATTAGATTCATTGGTGGTGCAGTGCGCCATTCCCTCCCCAGTATTAGTATCATTGGTGGCACAATGGCCACAGGCTCTCCACCCCCCTCATTGTTATATGGTGGCCACAGGGTCCCCTCCATTCGTGGCAGTGGCAGATTACACTGCTGGGGCTCTGACCGGTTACCATGGCAGCCAGGACGCTCCTAAAGCTCTGGCTGCCATAGTCAGCTCCCTGCTGCTGTGTGCACTATGCACAGGGCAGCCAGGCGAGTGTCAGGTCCTATTCACCCTGATAGAGATCTATTAGGGTGAATAGGACAAGGGATGAAAAGATCCCAGGTTCTAACCCCTAAGGGGGGTGTGAACTATTAAAATATTTCCGCTGCGGTGAACGCCGTAACAGAAAAAAAAATCAAAACCGCGCAACTCGCCATTTTTAGTCACCTTGTCCCCCAGTAGATGTGGGATATAAGAGGTATGTGCTGCTGTATTCTCCTATGTGTAGAGTTGGCTCATTACTGTGACCTGCCTCTCATCTTCTCCTCCAAGTCCTTTTTTTTTTAATTGTATGCATTTTAAATTTGGCGACTAAAAAAATTTGATTTGGCTCCTAAATTTTTTAGGTTAGGAGCCAATGGCTCCTGGTTATTTTTTTTAGTCTGGAGCCCTGCGGTATATGAACTTGGAAAATCTGCCTAAAAAAGCAAAATTTAGATTTTTCATCTCCTTTTAATTTCATTATTGTGAAACACCCAAAGGGTTAACAAAGTTTGTTAAATCAGTCTGAAAAACTTTAGTGTAGTTTCTAAAATGGGGCATTAATAGTCAATTTATATCATGTAAACCCCTAAAAGTGACTTAATAACTGAATTGGTTCATTAAAGAAACAGGTTTTGGAAAATTTCTCGAAAATTTAAAATTTGCATCTAAATTTCAAAGCCATCTGACATCCTAGAAAAAAAGAAAAAAGACATTTACCGAATGATCCCAAACTAGACATATGGAGGATGATGATTGATAACTATTTTATTAGGTATTACTATCTGTCTTAAATGTAGAAAATTTCAAAAATAGTGAATTTTTCAGAATTTTCAGTAAATTTTATCACTTGCATAAAGTAGATCTATCAATCAGATTTATCACTTGCATAAAGAACAATGTGCAATGAGAAAACAGTCTCAGAATCGGTTAAATAAGTAAAAGCATGCCAAAGTTATTACTACATACAGTGACACAGGTCAGATTTGCAAAAATAGGCCTGGGCAGGAAGGTGAAAACAGGTCTAGGGTAGAAGGGGTTTAGGGGTTAATGAGTCGCACATAGGCTTGCAGGATAGCTACCTGTGGGTGGTAGTGGATAGTTTCCTTCCATCTGGAGGAGAGCTAGTTTGTGTGATGGTTCTTCCGAAATCAATGACATGGCATTCAAACATGCACGTGATTGGTGAACATAACTAATATTTTCATAAATATATTTTTATTTTGTTTTTAATAGCAAATTTGTTATACCTTTCATTTTTATGTATTTATTTGACAAAACAAGAACAAGGGACTACGATCCCAATAAGATTTGCAAAAAATCTAATGTTCTGATTGATTATAATTGAAAACTTCAATGTAGAGAATCTTAAAGAGTTTTTTTTGTGTGTGTGTGTTTGTTTGCAGCCTGAGGGTGGTGGTGAGAAGAGCACACCTAAACTGCTGGATGACATATTTGCATCTTTGGTTCAAACCAAGCCTTTGACTGACCCAGTAAAGAGGCCACAAGGCCTTGCTGTTCAGCCCAGTCTGATGGGATTCAATACGCCGCACTACTGGCTCTGTGACAATAGGTTGCTTTGTCTGCAAGATCCTACCAATAAGAGCAACTGGAACGTCTTCCGTGAATGTTGGAAGCAAGGACAGGTAAGCGATATTGGAGTAAATCAGCGCCCTTGTACTCTTGCTCTCTCTTCTCTGGCCAGTGCTTTTATTGCTTGTGGTCCATTGTCTGTGGTTCTTAGTCACCAGAACGTCTTGTACTGCAAGCAGGAAAAGAGATGCTGCTTTTGTTTCTGGTTTACGTGTTCATCATAAAATTTCTGTCTTCCAGCCTGTCATGGTATCTGGAGTGCACCATAAATTGAATTCTGACCTGTGGAGACCCGAATCCTTCAGGGATGAGTTTGGGGAGCAAGAAGTTGACTTGGTGAACTGTAGGACGAACGATATCATCACAGGAGCCACTGTTGGAGACTTCTGGGACGGCTTTGAACATATATCAAGTAAATATGATTTGATCTCTTTAAATTTGCACTTCAGATCCTTGTAAAAAGTGAAGGGGTTGTTGTCCAGCTGTAGGCAAACATTGTTGCGCCAGAAACAATACCACAGCTGTCCATGAGTTGTGTCTGGTATTGCCTCTCTGTTCCCTTGATGAAAATAAGGCAGAGCTGCGGTATCATAGATGTGGAACTTGTTTTGGATGTAAGCGGCCATGTTTTCTAATCCTGGGCAACTCATAACTTGGTCTTATGAGATGTCTAGACGTCTGCTTTTCCCCAGAACTGGCACCACGTCTGTCCATGTGCTGTGTCTTGTGTCACCGTTAAAACCCTGTTCTAGTGAATGAGGCACAATCTGCCTTTGCACAGATATTGCGCTGTTCCTGGAATGAAAGTCAATCCTTAAAAAAATTAGTGTCAGCTCTCCTGCCATCTTGTAAGTTGTTTTCCAGTACTACAAAATTGATGACTTACCTTTTGATAAGTCCTCAATAGTAGATCGGTAAAGGACTTCTGACACTTGCGGATCAGCCGACTCGGCACCTTGTCCCTTCATTGGTTACCAGGCACCGCTATGTGTGGCTGTGCCTGGTACTGTATCTCAGTACCATTTACTTGAACGAGACTGAGCTATAGAACGTGCATAGGCACTGGTAAATAAGTGTACTGCCTGATACAGGAAGAGGACGTAGCGCATTCTGGAGTGCTGTGGTTACTTGAGTGAGCTGATCGTCTGGGGTCTCGGAGATCTGATGTTTATGGCTAAGGCTACTTTCACACTGGCATTTTTACTGGATCCGGCAGGGTTAATCAAAAATGCTTCCGTTACTGATATTACAACCATCTGCATCCGTTATGAACGGATCCGGTTGTATTATCTTTAACATTGCCAACACGGATCCGTCATGAACTGTGAAAGTTAATGAAGGATGGATTCAACATGTTGCGGTTTGCTCTCCGGTATGGGAACGCAACTAAACGGAACGGAATGCATTTTGGAGCATTCCGTTCAGTTCAGTTTTGTCCCCATTGACAATGGATCTCATTACCGGAAAATATTAGCACTAGTGTGAAAGCAGCCTTATCCTTTTTGTAGTCACAGAGAACACATCACCCGTGGTCTATAGTCCCCAAGGCCGGATCAGCCCTTTAAGGCTAGAAAGTTTGACGGTAAAAGTCTTTATAGGGATTTCCATCAGGAAGTCCAGAAAAATATATCTTATTGAAAAATCTATTCTGCTGAGCACCTCCCAGATAGGTTGACAGACCAGCGACCTCCCCTATTCAGCTGTTTGCACAGACACATAGCTGTGGTTCACCTGATTAAAACTCTATTTTTCTTTTGTTGATCCAAAGCTCCCGAGTTATGATATGTTTTCTTAATATACAAATTTGAGCTTTAGTGCAATGCGGACGTCACCATTGCTCTTGTTGCGCCCAAGCTCCACTCCTTTCTGCGGCCAGATACTGATGGAGGGCCAGACAGTGGCACAGCAGCATGCGAGGGGCGGAGATGGGTACAACAAGAGCAATGGTGATGCACTCAAAGGCCTAATTTGCATATTAAGATAAATTGTCATAACGGAGCCTCGGATCAACAAAAATAAAGCCGAATTTTAATCAGGGAAACCACAACTAGGTGTCTGTGCAAACAGCTGGATAGGGGCGCCGCTGGTGACAGATTCCCTTTAAAAGCCACGGGACTGATTAAAATCTGTGAGGTTTAGACTTGAGGTTTACTGTATCTGTAAGATACGTCTCCTTCTGTTACAGGACGTCTTAAAAATGATGCTGGAGAACCAATGGTGCTGAAATTGAAGGACTGGCCTCCTGGAGAAGACTTCAGAGACATGATGCTATCTCGGTGCGTCCTCTGCTTCTTGTTTCCCGCATTTCACTACATTTATGTGTGAGAAATGCTTTCCACTATGTTGTTCTGTAGATGATAGATGATCCGCATGTAGTAATCTTATTATTCTCCTCCCACAGGTTTGATGATTTAATGAACAATATTCCACTGCCCGAATACACAAAGAGAGAAGGCAAGCTAAATCTCGCCGCTCGGCTTCCTCCTTACTTCGTTTGTCCTGACTTGGGGCCTAAAATGTACAATGCTTATGGTAAGACGTCATTAGAATTTTATATTGGGAATATTATTTATGCTCCGTATAGAAGGTTCTTGCATATGTTTTAACCAAATGGATCAGACAACTTGGTAAACAGCTCTGACACAATATATATCTTTTTTTTTTTTATTAATTTAGGTTTAATTACTCCAGAGGATCGGAAATATGGAACAACCAACCTCCACCTGGATGTGTCTGATGCGGCTAATGTGATGGTCTATGTAGGAATCCCAAAGGATGGCGGTGATCAGGAGCAAGGTAGAGTTCCTGTTTAGTCCACGTTTGAAGGATATAGTTTTTGTAGCTGCTAATTTGAGATGTTAATCACTCTTTATGGGTTTCTGTTACAGAAGTGCTTAGGACCATACAGGACGGAGATGCAGACGAATTGACCATTAAGAGATGTGTGGAATTCCAGGAGAAGCCTGGAGCTTTGTGGCATATCTATGCAGCAAAGGACACTGAGAAAATCCGGCAGTTCTTGAAAAAGGTATTTAAATGAAGTGAGAGAAATGGCTTAAAAGGGGTTAACCCAAGAAGCAGAACAAAACTCTGTATTGGTTGACATTCATGATCTAATAAGGCAAACATGCAGTTAAGGGGGTTGTCTCACTTTAGCAAATGGCATTTATCATGTATAGAAAGTTAATACAAGGCACTAACTAATGTATTGTTATTATCCATATTGCCTCCATTGCTGCCTGGAATCATTTTTTCATCACGTTATACACTGCTCATATCCAGGGGTTACGACCACCCTGCAGTCCAGCAGCAATGGTCGTGCTTGCACACTATAGGAAAAGGCACCAGCCTGTCTGGTGGGAGCGCACATAGGCACACATCCAGCAGTCCACGTCCTGGCCACCTCATGTCTGCACTGCAGTGGTGGCCATAACTCCTGGAAACGGGCCGCGTATAATGTGATGGCAAAAGGAATCAAGGAGGCAATATGGACAATCGCAATACATTAGCAAGTGCCTTGTCTAAACGTTTTCTACATGAT
Source organism: Bufotes viridis (assembly GCA_033119425.1). Lineage (NCBI taxonomy): Eukaryota > Metazoa > Chordata > Amphibia > Anura > Bufonidae > Bufotes > Bufotes viridis. Next base: position 573,447,011 of record CM065589.1, read on the forward strand.
TTGTCTACAACTGAAAATGATGAAATTCCCCAAAAATGTTGAATATGTCTATAATAATCTACTTATTTGACCACGTTACCCAATTATGCCAGGCTACTTGTAAATAACATGTTTTTAATTTATTAGAACTAGTAGCAATTTGGTATAGACATGTTCTGGTGAATGTTGACTTACTCATCTGATCAAAGATGGGGATGTCTGCTTGGGGACCTGTGAGCCACCCGACCCCTGACAGATCATTGTAAAGACTCTTTCACACAAGCGTATTTGGACTCCGCATATCATCTGGATTCTATGTACTGTAAATCCGCTGCTAGTGTTAAAGAATAGGGCTTTTCACATGGGCGTATAATTTGCGTTAGTATTTGAAATCTGCAGTGAGTCCTAGTTTTGTGCGTATTGCTTCCATGCATATTATATGCATATTATAGTTTATGGGAGTGCATCAAAGATGTGGGAAGGAGGGAATCCGCATGTAAATCCAGATGAAATACTGATTCAGTACTGAGGACAGTCCGCAGGGTATATCATCTGTAATCTGTGTGTATTCTAGAGGCTGAATAAGTACCGATTTCCATATGCTCTTGTTAAACGGCCTAGAGCAGTGGTGACTAACCTCCGGCACTCCAGTTATGGTGAAACTACGACTCCCAGCATGTTCTATTCATTTCTGTGGAGTTCTGAGAACAGCCAAGCAAGTGTACATCTTGGGAGTTGTAGTTTTACCACAGCTGGAGTGCTGGAGTTCTTCCATCACAGACCTAGAAGGTAAGAATGCATGTGGGTAATTTGTGGTGGTTTTCTTGGCCTTTTTAATTCTTGTTAAAACCAGATGTTAGCTGAAAAGTCTATGGGAAATATGTAATGCAGAGCAAACAGGCGTTTTTTGCTTAGCTTTTTATTTTTATTTTTTCCTGGTGTTTTGTCATTCCCCTGAACAAAACTTCCTTCCATACATTTTTTAACATGTCTGATTTACATGCTTTCCAAGCATAGCGCCATATATTGTTTAGTGGCTGTGATTGGTATCCCGCTCGGCTCCATTCACTTCAGTGGGGCTGAGCGCAATACCAAGCACAGCCGTTATACAGTGTACGGCGCTGTTCTGGGAAGGCAGCGGAGCTCACGAGCGCTAGTGCCTTCTCAAACAGCTGATCGGTGGGGGTCTGACACCTATCATACTGATGACCTATCCTGAGGATAGGTAATCTGTAACAAAATCTCAGAAAACCCATTTAATTAGACTAAAGATTATCACCAGTAAATAGCATTACTGCCTGTGATACTAGTGACCGATCCTGTTTATTTACTTGACCCAGATAAATAAATGTCCATTGTTTTTTGTTCTTTTGTCTTCCTTAGGTGGCAGAAGAACAAGGCCAAGAGAACCCTCCAGATCATGATCCCATCCATGATCAGAGTTGGTACCTGGATAGTACGTTAAGGAAGAGGCTCCTCCAAGAACATGGGGTTCAGGGATGGGCTATTGTACAATTCTTGGGAGATGCTGTCTTCATTCCAGCCGGAGCCCCCCATCAGGTATGGGTCCTCTAAACGCTTAGAATGTAGGATCCCTTCTTCCCCCTCACTCCTATTGTTACACTGACATGCTTGATGCTGATGTGTGCTTGATCTAATACCTTCTCTGATCTTCTCAGGTTCACAACTTGTACAGCTGCATAAAAGTTGCCGAGGACTTTGTTTCTCCGGAACACGTGAAGCATTGTTTCTGGCTGACTCAGGAATTCCGCTATCTCTCCCATACGCACACAAACCACGAGGACAAGCTTCAGGTACCTATCCGCTATGCAGAGTCAGTTATGATAGATTGTGTGATGTCCAGGGCACTGAGAAATGAATGTCCATCTTATGATCACTTTTCCTAAAAACTGGATGTAAGAATAAAGGGGTTGTCCGGGAATAAAAAAAAATAGCTTGCCTTTGCTATTTAAAGATAGACTTAGCCTTAGCTGCCCCGTTCCGCTCTGGTCCTGTGCACTGGCTCCTGCATCTTATGGTCAATGGCTAGTTTACTTCCTCTGGGCATGGGCTTGGTCTCCTGCCCTGCTGCAGGACAACCCCTTTTAAGAGCTCATGTATAGAAGCGATATTAAACTTGTAAGTTCTATCGGTGAAAAACTGATGTTTTCCCCCTCAGTCTGTCTTCAATGTATTTTCACGGACCCATTGACTTGAATGGGCAAGTGCTGCATGAAAAACACAAGATATGGTATAAACCCGTTGACTTTAATGGGTCAGTTTTAAACATGGATGCGATCTGTGTGTGATACTCACTCTGCTGCATGAGCCTTAAGTTTGCCTAAAGGGGTTCTCACTTCAACAAATAGCATTTCTCATGTAGACACTTGATACAAGGCACTTACTAATGTATGGGGATTGTCCATATTGACACCTGTTCTGGCTGGATTAAGTTTTTTTATCGCATTATACACTTCTTGTATCCAGGGGTTACGGCCAACTGGCAAAAAAGGAAAAAGTATCGGCCTCTTTGGTGGCTGGGATAGCGGGAGCGCTTACGCAGCAGCTCCCGTCCTGGCTACCGCTGCAGCACCTTAACCCCTAGACGCGAGCAGTGTATATTGTGTTAAAAAAATGAATGCAGCCAGCACAGGAAGCAATATGGATAATCACAAAACATTAGTAACTGCCTTGTATTAACTTTCTCTACATGATAAATGTCATTTGCTGAAGTGACACAACCCCTTTAACGAGTGTGAATGTGTGTGAGGCTCTGTCTTAGATGAAGGTTGCTCCAGACCCTGTAAACATGTGACCTGGTGGACCGGTAGTGAGAATTTGGCTGACAGATATGTATAATGAGGTCTGTGTTCTCCCTGCAGGTGAAGAATGTGATCTACCATGCTGTGAAGGATGCGGTGGCAGTGCTGAAAGCAAATGAAGCCAGCATAGGGAAGGTTTAAGACTGATGCATGGATTCATAAGATTGTCTTCCTCTGGCAGCTTTTTCCTCCCCTTCTACTCCAATCACTAGCTCTTTGAACTTTTACCTCGTACAAGACATGAACTTTTTAGGAGATGTTTACAATCCCAGGGATCGATCCATTTGATAAGTCCAGCACGACTTTGGTCCAACTCTTCAGAGCTGCATTGTTCAAACTACTAACAGCTCCTCTCTTCAGAGGTGCCATACTCTATGACGAAAAACCAAAACAATTTTTAGACTGTACAAAAGATACCTCTGGTTTTTGGAAAGTCTCTAAAAACATTGTGTAAATCTGATTTAAATATGCTTTTTTTTTTCCTGCAAATTCGTGGCTTGTAGGACGATAACAATAGAAAAAAATTGTTAAAAATTTCTTTTTAAATGAGAACTTATTGTAGCCATGATGCGTTGCTAGAATGCACGTTCTAAGTAAAATGTAAATAAGCAGGCTCTTATAATTTTACATTGATTTAGAACTAGCACTGACGTGCCTGGAATTGTGTAATTAAATACTTTTATTTAGATTTTGTTACGCTTGTTTGAATTTAATTTAATTAACAATTCGATATGGGTTGTTCTCTTTTGACCATATTGGAGGAAGAGAGAGGGTGGGAGGGATGAGGACAGGCCCATTATTCATGGGTCTTTCAGAACACTTGTAATTTTTTTTATTTTCTTTTTATTACTTCAATACTTGAGAAGAAAATAATAAACTGTAATTTGTGTTCGTATAGTTTGTGTTATTGCTTTGAGTATTACATCCACCGCTAATGATCTTTCAATTAAACCTCTTCAAAAGACCGCTGTTTTAAAGGCCCCCACCTATAGAAATGCATTTTTGATAGTGATGACCGAAGGGAGCTTTTAATCCTCGAAGTGGCTTCGCCCAAAACTTCGGATTAATGCTGTACATAGATTCATCTCTGTACAGTATTAAAATGTATGGGCTCCGATAAGGCAATTGTTGAATAACTTCAGTATTTGATGCTGCTGCTGCCACCTCCAGACTCTGTCGTTGTGCCACTCTGTGGCCTACTCATGCTGCTGCCACCTATAGACTGTCATTGTGCCACTCTGTGCCCTACTCGTGCTGCTGCCATCGCCACACAGTCATTGTGCCATTCTGTGGCCTACTCATGCTGCTGCCACCTCCACACTCTGTCTTTGTGCCACTCTGTGGCTGCCTCCTGATGCTGCTGCCGACACGTCCAGGCTGACATTATTCCACTGTGTGGCCTACTCATGCTGGTGCCACCTACACACTGTTACCTTGCCACCCTGTGGTCTCCTGATGCTGCGGCAACCTCCACACTCTGTCATTGTGGCTTCCTCATGCTGCTGCCATCTCCAGACTGTCATTGTGCCATTCGGTGGCCTCCTCATACTGCTTCCACCTCCAGACCCTGTCATTGGGCCACTCTGTGGTCTCCACATGCTGCTTTTACCTCACCACTATGTCATAGGTCCACTCTGTGGACTTCTCATGCTGTGCCCACCCTCCCCACTTCATGACTGGTCCACTATTTTGGCTTTCGGCCTGGCTGACATAATAATTTGACACTTCTTCGGTTCTGTCAGAAGGAAGGAAAAATGAGACGCACAATGGATCCTGTCTGTGTAGCAGCTTTAACCACTTAAGCCCCCCTAGCTTAAACACCCTTAATGACCAGGCCACTTTTTACAATTCTGCACTACACTACTTTCACCGTTTATTGCTCCGTCATACAACTTACCACTGAAATGAATTTTACCTCCTTTTCTTCTCACTAATAGAGCTTTCATTTGGTGGTATTTCATTGTTGCTGACATTTTTACTTTTTTTGCCATTAATACAAATTTAACGATATTTTTGCAAAAAAATGACATTTTTCACTTTCTGTTGTAAAATTTTTTAAAAAAAACTACATTTCTATATAAATTTTTCTCTAAATTTATTGTTCTACATGTCTTTGATAAAAAAAAGTCCAATAAGTGTATATTTATTGGTTTGGGTAAAAGTTATAGCGTTTACAAACTATGGTGCAAAAAGTGAATTTCTGCATTTTGAAGCAGCTCTGACTTTCTGAGCGCCTGTCATGTTTCTTCAGGTGCTAGAATGTCAGGAAAGTATAAATACCCCCAAATCACACCATTTTAGAAAGAAGACACCCCAAAGTATTCGCGGAGGGGCATGGTGAGTTCATGTATCATTTCATTTTTCACAAGTTAGCGGAAAATGACACTTTCTGAGAAAAAAAAAAAAAGTGTCAATTTCTGCTAACTTCTGGCAAAAAAAAAGAAATCTCAGACAGACTCACTATGCCCCTCAGTGAATACCTTGAGGTGTCTACTTTCCAAAGGGGTCATTTGTGGGGTGTGTTTACTGTTCTGGCATTTTGGGCGGGGCTAAATTGTGAGCCGCCATGTAAAACCTAAAGGTACTCGTTGGAATTTGGGCCCCTTTGCGCACCCAGGCTGCAAAAAGTGTCACTTATGTGGTATCGCCGTACTCAGGAGAAGTAGGGCAATGTGTTTTAGGGTGTATTTTTACATATACCCATGTTGGGTGAGAGAAATATCTCTGTAAACTGACAACTTTGTATAAAATTTTTAAAAGTTGTCGTTTACAGAGATATTTTCACACACAGTATAGGTATATATAAAAATACACCCCAAGCTCATCCTACTCTCATAGTCTGGCGATACCATGTGTGACACTTTTTGCAGCCTGAGTGCGCAAAGGCCTAAACAATGAGTACCTTTAGAATTTCTAGGAGCATTTTTACGCATTTGGATTCCAGACTTCTTCTCACGCTTTAGGGGCCCCTAAAATGCCAGGACAGTATAAATACCCCACATGTGACCCCATTTTGGAAAGAAGACACCCCAAGGTATTCCGTGAGGGGTATGGTGAGTTCATGTAAAATTTTATTTTTGTCACAAGTTAGTGGAATATGAGACTTTGTAAAAAACAAAATAAAAAAAAAAATATATATCAATTTCCGCTAACTTGTGCCAAAAATAAAAATTCTGTGAACTCGCCATGCCCCTCACGGAATACCTTGGGGTGTCTTCTTTCCAAAATGGGGTCACATGTGGGGTATTTATACTGCCCTGGCATTTTAGGGGCCCCTAAAGCGTGAGAATCCAAATGCGTAAAAATGGCCTGTGAAATCCTAAAGGTACTCATTGGTTTTAGGGCCCCTTTGCGCATCTTGGCTGCAAAAAGTGTCACTCATGTGGTATCGCCGAACTCAGGAGAAGTAGGGCAATGTGTTTTGGGGTGTATTTTTACATATACCCATGCTGCGTTTGAGAAATATTGCTGTAAGCGACAACTTTTTACATTTTTTTATTCAAAGTTGTCAATTTACAGAGATATTTCTCACACAAAGTATAGGTATATGTAAAAATACACCCCAAAACACATTGCCCTACTTCTCCTGAGTACGGCGATACCACATGAGTGACACTTTTTGCAGCCAAGATGCGCAAGGCCCTAAACCAATGAGTACCTTTAGGAGGGCATTTTTACGCATTTTTCTTCTCACGCTTTAGGGCCCCTAAAATGCCAGGGCAGTATAAATACCCCACATGTGACCCCATTTTGGAAAGAAGACACCCAAGGTATTCTGTGAGGGCATGGCGAGTTCATAGAAGATTTTTTTTGGCACAAGTTAGCGGAAATTGATTTTTATTGTTTTTCTCATAAAGTCTACCTTTCTGCTAACTTTTGACAAAAAGTAAAATTTTCATGGACTCACTATGCCCCTCAGCGAATACCTTGGGTGTCTTCTTTCCAAAATGGGGTCATTGTGGGGTGTTTGTACTGTTCTGGCATTTTGGGTGGGGCTAAATTGTGAGCAGCCATATAAAACCTAAAGGTACTCGTTGGAATTTGGGCCCCTTTGCGCACCCGGGCTGCAAAAAGTGTCACTCATGTGGTATCGCCGTACTCAGGAGAAGTGGGGCAATGTGTTTTGGGGTGTATTTTTACATATACCCATGCTGGGTGAGAGAAATATCTCTGTAAATTGACAACTTTGAATAAAAAAATTTAAAAAGTTGTCGTTTACAGTGATATTTCTCACACACAGTATGGGTATATGTAAAATACACCCCAAACTATGCCCTACTTCTCCTGAGTCTGGCGATACCACATGAGTGACACTTTTGCAGCCAAGATCGCAAAGGGGCCCTAAAACAATGAGTACCTTTAGGATTTCACAGGGCATTTTTACGCATTTGGATTCTCACACTTTAGGACCCCTAAAATGCCAGGGCAGTATAAATACCCCACATGTGACCCCATTGTGGAAAGAAGACACCCCAAGGTAATCCGTGAGGGGCATGGCGAGTTCACAGAAAAAAAATTTGGCACAAGTTAGCGGAAATTGATTTTTTTTTTTTACAGTCTCATATTCCACTAACTTGTGACAAAAATAATATTTTACATGAACTCACCATACCCCTCACGGAATACCTTGGGGTGTCTTCTTTCTAAAATGGGGTCACATGTGAGGTTTTGTACTGCCCTGGCATTTGAGGGTCTCCGCAGTCATTACACGTATGGCCAGCATTAGGAGTTTCTGCGATTCTCCGTATATTGAGCATACGGGTAATGAGATTTTCCCGTTCAGCCTCTGGGCTGAAAAGAAAAAAATGAAGCGGCACAGATTTTTCATTCGCATCAATCAATGTGGATGAAAAATCTCTACTAAAATGTGCAAAAAAAAAGTAGTAAGGCCCCATTCACACGTCCATAAAAATTCTGCGGAATAGATGCGGACCCATTCAGTGTGAATGGGGCTGGCGGTGATGCGGAGAGCACACTATGCGCTCGCCGCATCAGCATTTGCGGAGCTGCGGCCGCAAACTTCGGGTTTCGGCCCCAAACATCCGGCCGCAGCTCCATAAAAGATAGAGCATGTCCTATTCTTGTCGCAATTGTGGACAAGAAAAGGCATTTTCTATATAGTTCTGGCAATGTGCGGATCCGCAAAATGCGGAAAGCACATTGCTGGTGTCCGTGTTTTGCGGATCCGTGGATCCATGGATCCATAAAACACATACTGGACGTCTGAATGAGTCTTACAGGGGGTAATTAGTGTCAGGGGGTGACATGGGGTGATCGGGGTTAATCAGGGGTTAATCAGTGACGGGGTGGGGGTGGGGTGGATGGGTGGGGGGGTCTGTGTGGTGTTTTGGTGCACTTACAAAAGTTTCTTTGGTGGTCCCAAGCAAAGGGACCACCAAAGGAACGATCAGCAAGCATATCAGACGCTGTTAACAAAACAGCGTCTGATATGCCGACTTTAACTTCTACAGCCTGCCAGCGCACGATCAGCGCTGGCAGGCTGTAGCTTACCTTCTCCCCGACGTGATCGCGTTCACAGGAAATCTCGCCTCTCGCGAGATGACGCGCGGGCGCGTCAAAGAGGAACAGACCGACCGCCTGCAGGACGCAATCCTGCGTGAGGCGGTCGGCAAGAGGTTAAGGCCTGTATGGTCCCATCAGAATTGGCTTATAATTTGGTAGCCAAAAGCAGGAGTGGGTAAAAAAAACAAGACATGCAAATATTCCATTCATGTGTCATCTTCGTTTTAGATCCACTCCTGTTTTTTTGGCATTACCGTATAAACATCACTAAAATTTAACTTTTATTAGGATTAGTTAAAAAACCATACTCAATAGCTTCAAAGAGAGATTACACCTCCGTATAACATAGGTGGGTATTGGCAAAGGAAGAAACTTATCCCTACTCCTTGCCCTATTCCTATATGACCCTGTCTAGGAGAATAGGACCCGACACTATGGTGCAATTAGACAGGTAGGTCAATAGTCCGTCAATCTATGACCACAGAAAATAATAAACAAGGTATAAATCGCACCGGATAGTTCTTTTCTCAGTGCAAATAGATATACAAATATATAACCGGTACTGTTATAATAGTATGGAAAAAGGATATATCCTTTTCCGGACTATTGACCTACCTGACTATTTGCACATTGGTGTCGGGTCCTATTCTGTGTCAGGGACCGGGTAGGGATCCCAGGAGGTTCCTGACACGGGATCGCCCCTATCGGCGCGGCCATTCCGTTTCCTAGGCAGGGTCATATAGGAATAGGGCATGGAGTATGGATATGTTTCTTCCTTTGCCAATACCCACCTATGTTATACGGAGGTGTAATCTCTCTTTGAAGCTATCGAGTATGGTTTTTTAACTAATCCTAATAAAAGTTTAATTTTAGTGATTGACTAGTTTTTTTCACGTCACTTCTGAAAATATATTTGACCTGCTGACGGTTGACATGTTAGAACGTATGTGTTTTTTTGGCATTAGCAATACTGATGGATTATTGAACAAATGCTGACCGAGTAAAGGAGTATGCTCCACAGACACGATCCTATTTTTCTGGGTTATTGTTCTGACTAATCAGAGAATGGGCAAAATTAATCAGTGACGTCAACACAAACTTGCTGCTGACACCCTCTCCACTCTACTTGTATAAGCATTTAATAGAACAGGTTCTGTAGACCTCTATGTGGAATCAGCTAACGCTAACATCTACCTATAAGGCTGAGTTGATACTTCAGTTATTTGGTCAGTTTTGGCCCCAGGACTGCCAAAATTAGTGAAGTATGCAGTGATTCTAAGAGTGACCCCTGTCATCTGCATGTCATACTGACTCACAGTACTTTCTCGCTTGTATCATTGGGGGACACTGGACCGTGGGTATAGCTGCTTGCTGCCACTAGGAGGCGACACTAGGCTGAATGAAATGTTAGCTCCTCCTCTGCCAGCTATACCTTTTAGTCTGCAGAGAGCATTCAGTTTTAGCTTAGTGTCTGTCAGGAGGCAGACCTCCCTGCCTTTCAGGGCGCCTTTACTTTTATTATTTTTACTTTTTCCCTTTTAGGTTAGGGGAAACAGAGTCGCCTAGCCACTCTGTCTACCCCGGGACCGAGGCTGGTGTCTAATTCCCTCATCGCTCGACCTCCCACAAGAAAAAAAGGTGGACCCCCCCGCCCAGGGTAGTTTGGTTAATAGTTCTCACTGGCCCACGGGCGAGATCATGAGGGGTGAGACTGTGCACAAACGAGCCAGTGCAGGACTTTCTCCTCCTCAGACACCTCCAGACGCTCAAACACCCCCTGGAGAGGTTTAGTCCGAGGGGGATATCAATGGTTCAGGCGCTTACACGGCTCTGGATCAATCTCTTAGATTGCTTCCATTATAGTCAGCCTAGTTACAGCTGCTAGTGACACTTTCAGGGCAGGATGACTCTCCATTCATGAGTCATCACTGAGTGTCTTTTCTGCGCTCCAGGAACTGCTCCTTGAGCCTTGCCAGTACATTGTTTTTACAGTGGTCATCACCAAGCCATGAGACCATCAAGATCGTCACTCGACTACGTCCAAGTGGCTTGATCTTCTTTACCCTCTCACAACGGAGAGGTTGACAAACTGGTCCTCTCCACCTAAGAGTCCACCGGGCGCATGCCTTACCAAGAGTACCGCCATCCTGGTGGCTGTTGGATCGTCCCTTAAGATTCTGCGGTTAACTGCATGAGTCCGTAGCAAGTCTGCTGTTACGGTAAGGGGCTCAGCGCTTCGGCCCATTTTTTCTTCTGCCTGAGTGTCCAAGGCGATCTCAGGATCAGCAATTAGATTATATCTCTAGCGCAGCTCCAGTCCTTGTCCTTATAAGGCTCACACACGGAGAAGTATCTCTGTGAGGCTTCACGAGATGTGGATACGCTGTGGCCTTCTCATCAGCTCTCACAATCACCTACTGGCGCGGACTCTGGCTTAAGGTATCGGTGGCAGCCTCATTATCTAAACATTTTCTCCTGCGGTCCCCGTTGTACGGAGCCCGGCTAGACTTTTTTTCTCTAAAACTATGGGCAGCTACGGTGCTTGTCTTCCACAGGGCGGAACCAGGCGCACTTTTTGAACCAGGTCATCAAATGCCCAAGCCCTTTCCATTCGCTGCATTTCGGCTACTCGTCCACCGGCAGTAGCCCCTCCAAGTTCTCAGTGCCATCCCTATGGCAGAAGCCTTTTCTTAAGTCTATGCCAGCCTGATGCCTGCGGGCCCAGTCCGTATTTTTCACAACAAACAACCCTCGGATGCGGGTACGCTCATTTGGGAGGTCGCCCCCTCCTTTGTCAATCCGGCTGATGGGCCCACATTTTAGGCGTATTGACGCTCTCGATGAGTACCTCAGGCTACAAGATCAGCCCTGGGACTCGAGTCAGACAGTCGCCCGCTTTCTAAGGTATTCAGAATCTCCTCACCCGAGGAGTGATTTCCCTGGTTTCCTTTGTGAAGAGTTTTGTAAGTGTTTAGTCGGATCTGTCTCTGGCCGCCAAGGACAGGGAAACTTGCGCCGCCTGGGCTCTTGATTTGCTAAATCGACGTTGCCTCAGCGCATCTCTATACTTTTGCCGGCCCTCCTTTCGGATTGGCAACAGGACAACGAGTCTTCCCAGACCTAATCACTCCCATACTTGCCTTTCTCAGAACCACAGACATCGAGGATTATCTGCGCATCACTCCGGATACCCTGACACAGTTTTGCTGGCTCAGGAATTGCCAGGGGTCTTCCCTATGTCCAGCCAGGCATTCCTGGTTCTTGGCATGCGCCTCGATTAAGACGCGGCGGTGTTCCCCTGCTCCTGACCGAACGACTAGCCACTCGTTGGTCGTTTTGTCTTCTCCTCTGGCCCACATACCCATCAATTCACAGTGTCACGCAGGTCCCGGGCGCACTGATCGCCTTTGCTGAGGCGGTTCTGTTTGAGCAATTCACACTTGCTCTCTTTACCGGGATATTTTGTCATCCTGGGACATCTCACTGGCATCCTTGGACCGTCGTTTTGTCCTGTCTCCAAGGATACGTTTGGCATTCAGGGAGCGGCTCTTGGCCCCAGCCTGCAGTTGGGGGAACATCCTTCTCCCGGTCGCAGAGCCGATCATCTTCACTGATGCCAGTCTTCAAGGTTGGGGCGGAATCTTTTACCCCGGATTGTCCAACACGTGGGATCCATGCGAATATTCGTGATACACATCAATATCCTGGATTTTGTGGGCCTCTCCTCAGAGGCCGGCCGCTCCGGATTCAGTCTGGCGACGCCACAGCTTCAGCTAGTGTCGATTTTCTCGCCCAAGGTCCGGTTTTCCTCCAGCTTCTTTGGTCGCCACGTTTCACGGTGCGGCCGTTAACCCGATGTAGTCAGACACCTGTCGGTCTAGGCATTGCCTGAGGCTGGATCCGGAGGGCGGCTGTCAATGGGTTGGCTGCAAGAATGATCTCATATCCGAAGTGACCAATACATTTTCAAACCGCCCTATTCTTGCAGGCACCGTAGGATTGGTACCCGCACCTGTTTCGCTGTGGGTGGAAATTCCTCTGCCAGTGCCTGCAACAGCAGCATTCAGCATCTCTCACATCAAGGTCAGGAAATGCTGCATTCTGCCAGCCCTCTGTGATGCTGGTAACTTGTCCGCCATTTTGTGTTTGTACCGGGGGTCTAAATACGTTGCCACCCAGTACTGTTCCTTGCCCTTTATGCTTTTTATACAGGGTCCCTCTTCAAACACTGGAGCATGAAGGCCCCCATTTGCACTAAATTAGAAGCGGTGGAGCTCCCTGGCTCCTGTTCATTGCCCAGGAGAATGTCGTCCTCGGTCTCCTCCCCCCAGCCACGGACAACACCAGGGATGCAGGAAAAGTCTAAAGTCCCCTTCAAAGCCTGCACTTCTTGCTCCTCCTCCCAGCCACCATCCTCTTCAGACTCCTGCTGACTTGTCTCAGATGGAGTAGTCCCCCTGGGAATTCATTCAGCATTGCAACTTCCTCATCTTCCAGCTCCTGCTCCTCGACTGCTTGATCAATGACATGACACAATGCACACTCCAGAAAGAAGGCCCAAGGTACGATGTCACTGATGGCGCCCTGGCTGCGACTGACCAGTTTGGTGATCTCATCAAATGGCCGCAGAAGTCTGCATGCAACGCACATGAGCATCCACTGGCATGGTGAAAAGAAACCAAGCTCCCCAGAACCTGTCCTGCTGCAGAATTTCGTACAGGTAGTCGTTAACGGCACATTGATGCTGGAGCAGCCTATCAAACATATACAAGGTAGAGTTCCAGCTCGTCGGGCTGTCACAAATTAGATGTCTGACAGGCAGATGGTGTCACCGCTGAACATCAGCAAAGCGAGCCATGGCCGTGTAAGATCTTCTAAAATGGCCAGAGATTTTCCTGGCCTGCCGCAAGATGTCCTGGACAACGGGGTATTTGGCAACGAATCGCCGCGCGACTAAGTTCAAGAGGTGTGCCATGCACTGCACATGTGTCATTTTGCCTTGTTTCAGCGCGCTCAGCAGATTGGCACCGCTGTCACACACCACTTTACCAACTGTCAAATTGAGCAGGATTAGCCACTGATCGGCCTGTGACCGCAGAGCTGAAAGCCATGCAGGACCGTTGTGGCTCTTGGCTTCCAGGCACAACAGCCGCAGCACAGCAAGGCGACGTCGTACCTGGCATTTCGAATAGGTTCTGGGGAGCTTGGGAGGCGCAGCGGAAGAGGCAGTAGCAGTGGAACAGGAGGAGTCAGCCGAGGAGGAGACGGAGGATGGAGTAGGAGGAGGAGAAGAGGCAGGCCTGCATGCAATCCTTGGGTAACTCCAAATCCACACGGGAGCCACGGGTTACATGCTTGACGGCCGTCAGAAGGTTCACTTAGTGGGCAGTAAAAGTCATGTACCTTCCCTGTCCGTGTTTGCTAGACCACGTGTCTGTGGTCAGATGTATCTTGGCACCAACACTGTGTGCCAGAGATATATTCACTTGCCGCTGAACGTGGCCATATAACTCTGGGATGCCCTTCAGGGAGAAATATTTCCTTGCGGGGACCTTCCATTGCGGTGTGCCAATAGCCACAAATTTTCTAAAGGCCTCAGAATCGTCCAGGTTATATGGCAGTAGTTGGCAGGCTAGCAGTTCCGACAAACCAGTGGTCAGCCGTTGGGCAAAAGGTTTAACCGGCATCATCATCTTCTTACGCTCGAACATTTGGGCCACAAAAGCCTGCCTTCTACCCAATGAACGCAACGATGGCACAGTGGAAGGTGGACTGGAGGACAAATGGGAGGAGAGAGGAGAAGAGGCAGGACGTGGAGCGATGGGAGAGTGATGGGAGGCCAGGTGCCGTCTTAAGGCGGTCGTCCATAGGTGAGTGTTGGGCTTACCGCGACTAATGTGTTGACAGCACAGACTGCAGATGGCAGCTGACACGTTAAAAAAGCCCACACTGCGGAGCCATGTGCCGGCATCCTGGGAGCACCAGAAGTTACCGTGCATGGCTTGCTCCAGATACATTTGCAGGCTGCTTTTTGCCTCCTGTGCCCTGCGAGCTCTACCTGCTTCTCCTCCCTCTCTGTTGCTCCGTCTCTCCCTCTGAACTCCCCTCCTCTTCCTCTCTTGTGGGCGTGACATCCTTTGACACATCATGATCGTCACCTTCACCACCACTGATATTTGAGATCTTGGAGTATGCAGCAACAGCTGCCCTCCATTTAGTATAATGATCGCCAATGACCCTTCATTCAGTATGATGACCACCAGAGCCCCCATTCAATATAATGACCCCCAGTGCCCCCTCCATACAGTATAACCCTCAGTGTGGGGGTATTATTCTGAATGGGGGGCGACTGGGGGTTATTATTCTGAATGTAGGGCCACTGTGGGGTCATTATTCTATGTGTGGGGCCATTGGGGTTCATTGTACTGTGTTTGCGGGCATTGGGGGTCAGCGCGGTTCGCGAACATTTGATCGCGAATGTGCGTTTGCGAACCGTCCCGTCCGATGTTTGCCCATCACCATTTTCAATCTGAGCCAGCATAAATCTGGTCGGCTTATCGCCATGCACATAACGTTTGTATTTTGTATATAGGTAAGCTTTGGCTGACCAAAGATTAAAGATATTTTTAAACTCGTCTCGGAGTGACGTTAATTCTGATAGGTGTGAGGCTAGCAAGGATCTGTTGTGCAGACACTCCAGTTGCGAGATTTTCTGCTGAAGATGTTATTTTCTTTTTTTTATGCACATATGCAGAGAGAGATATCAATTCTCCTCTCACGTGCGACTTGTGTGCTTCCCAGAGTGTCTGCAGAGAGACTTCTCCATTGTAATTTATTTCAAAGAATTCTTTTAGCTGTCGCTTTATTTTGTGGGGATTTAAGGAGAAGGTCATTTAGCCTCCAGCATCTAGAAGGTGATGGGGACACGGGTTGCGTGTAAGTTAATTCCACTAGTGAATGATCTAAAGGAACCTGTGTTTTAATACCAGAGAAATTGCAATGTTGAATATGGTTATTGGGGATAAATATATAGTCTATCCGTTGGTAGGAATTGTGAGGAGCTGAGTAGTGTGTGAAATCCTTAACTGAGGGATGTAAGGCACGCCATGAGTTAGCCAGTCGTAGTGAGCAGAGTAGTTGTTTCAATTTCGCTAAGGTTCGGAATCGATAGGACGATTTCCCATTTCATGTGTCAATAAGTGGGTTTAAAGCTACATTAAAGTCCCCGACCAGAATCTGGGTCCCTTCTGAGAAGCGAGAGAAATTTTTTAAAACCTTGATAAGCCAAGGGATTTGGTCCTTATTGGGGCATAAACATTTCCTATTGTGAACATAGAGTTACCTATTTTCCTTAAAATAAAAAGGTAGCGGCCTTCAGTATCAATTCATTTAATGAACTAATGCAAAGGCAATATGTTTGCTAATTCTTATACTTACGCCCTTTGACGCACCACTGTCCGAGCCATGTAGAAAAATGGAGTCTGTTCATAATGGGAATGTTCGTTTTCTTAAAGTGTGTTTCCTTTATTAAACAAATGTCTGCTTTATTCTTTTTAAAGCAATAAATTACCTGTCCTCTTTTAGATGGAGAGTTTAGACCTCTCACATTGTAGGTTATAATATTAAGTCTTGTCATTTGTGTATCAAGAATAGGGGGCTAAAAACCATTTAGCCAGATTGCTGTCATTGGCTCTTGAAGAAAAACCAGAAGAGTACGTGCCAGAGAGAGGCGACGTGTATACCAGAAGGGCGCACAATGACAACCGGGTCCTCTCAAGCAAAAATAAGAAACCCTTTATTGGCAAAGACTACGCGTTTCGGGGTTCTTGCGACCCCTTTTTCAAGTCTAAAAAACATATATAGCAATATATTTCACATAAAATAAATACATAAAATCAATAATGGATGTAAATATGTATATAAGGATATGTTTAAAATTCATAAAAAATTGATAATTAATAATTAATAAAGGTTATTAATAAAGAATTAATAAAGAATTAATAAAACGATTGGTGCTTAAGCGAATATAGCAAATTCTTTCAAAGCGTATCTATACATATGCACATACACAAAATATGGATGCAATAAACTCATATGAAACATCGTCGGGCCAATTGTGGTAATTAATGAAAGAATATGAAAAATAATTTTTACCTGAGTAGATGGGTTTGATCCAACGTACGGTGAGGTGTACGAGGAATTTCTATTTTGCTGGTGGAAAAGAAGTAACATAAGTATTTTGTATATCAGATGTTTGTATAATGAAAAAGAGGACTCAAGTAGTGTTAAATGGCGCATTTTGCCGTAAGTACAATCCCGTTGTTGGATAAGGAACTGTGTTTAGTTAGTAATTATGGAATAAATGATTAGGTGCAATATTGGCCATTTTAGATGGACATATCCAGGTCAGCATAAGTGACCAATAGGTGTCCCAAGACCCGTTTGGAGTACAGTGAAATCTGTGGAATCTCTATATGGCAGTATACATTTTTTTGGGGGATATGTGATATCTGCTATAGATATTATGGTGATGAATTGGACTTTGCAATTATATTGTGGTGAAAATACTATAATATGTAATCCAGAGAAATGGGCAGTGAGTCATGAAAACTGAGCTGCTCCATAACAATAGATAAATGTGTCTATTTTCATCTGCTGGTGCCGCAGATTGAACCTATTAGTGTGTGCAGACCGCAGCAGAAATGATACTGCTCCTGCGATCTGTTTTGCTTACCTTGCTGTGTGGAGCAGTCCTGATGCACGTGGGACGCTCTCACTACAGCAGGCGCTTGAGATCGAGAGGTATGAAGAGGGAGTTCACTCCTGATTGGTGGAGTGAGAGTGGAGGGAGGAGGGGCTGGCTATACTGTTCGGCAGTGACAACTGCCGTTCTGTGGATGCAGGGAGTGGGGGAATGAAAGAAGAAGGTAATAGTGAGGGACAGATGCTTAGAGTGTTGATTGCTGGGGCTGGATATGTGAAAGGAATCGCTAGTATGAGAATTGGATGGTTGATTGCTAAGTATTGGGGATGTGAGTGGAAACTGGAATTGAGGTGAAAGAGAATCACATCACCACCAGAGGCAACAGATGTATATAAGGAAATTGTATGTGTGTGTGGAATCAGGTTAAGGAGAAGGAACTAAAATGCAGAGGATTAAGGAGTGGATGTATAATAAGTCGCAGTTTATATGGTGAAAATAAAAACAGGGGGAAAATTACTCTGATGAAAACATATGGATTATGACTTTAGGGTATAGGTAAAAAGTGGAAACAGGGGGAAGGTCTGTAGTGTAGCCTATAGGATCTGATTTTTTGGGTATACACGGTGTATAGAGAGTATGTAGAGAAAACAGGGTAGATGGTAGTCCAGAGAGGGGACCTGGCAAGGGGTATGTGCAGTCGTAACATAGCAGGGCTTATTGGCAATGCAAATAATCCCTGTCTAAAACCTAAAAAAAAAAAAAAAAAAAAAAAAAACTTAGGGGAATAGTGTCGGAGTATGGATATTGCATAAGCCATGGGCACGCGTTTCGCGCCGAGCTTCGCGAACTTGTACATGGGAAAGTTTGAGGAGGAATACGTATACAGAGGACACACGTGGGTAACCAATAAGCCCTGCTATGTTACGACTGCACATACCCCTTGCCAGGTCCCCTCTCTGGACTACCATCTACCCTGTTTTCTCTACATACTCTCTATACACCGTGTATACCCAAAAAATCAGATCCTATAGGCTACACTACAGACCTTCCCCCTGTTTCCACTTTTTACCTATACCCTAAAGTCATAATCCATATGTTTTCATCAGAGTAATTTTCCCCCTGTTTTTATTTTCACCATATAAACTGCGACTTATTATACATCCACTCCTTAATCCTCTGCATTTTAGTTCCTTCTCCTTAACCTGATTCCACACACACATACAATTTCCTTATATACATCTGTTGCCTCTGGTGGTGATGTGATTCTCTTTCACCTCAATTCCAGTTTCCACTCACATCCCCAATACTTAGCAATCAACCATCCAATTCTCATACTAGCGATTCCTTTCACATATCCAGCCCCAGCAATCAACACTCTAAGCATCTGTCCCTCACTATTACCTTCTTCTTTCATTCCCCCACTCCCTGCATCCACAGAACGGCAGTTGTCACTGCCGAACAGTATAGCCAGCCCCTCCTCCCTCCACTCTCACTCCACCAATCAGGAGTGAACTCCCTCTTCATACCTCTCGATCTCAAGCGCGCCTGCTGTAGTGAGAGCGTCCCACGTGCATCAGGACTGCTCCACACAGCAAGGTAAGCAAAACAGATCGCAGGAGCAGTATCATTTCTGCTGCGGTCTGCACACACTAATAGGTTCAATCTGCGGCACCAGCAGATGAAAATAGACACATTTATCTATTGTTATGGAGCAGCTCAGTTTTCATGACTCACTGCCCATTTCTCTGGATTACATATTATAGTATTTTCACCACAATATAATTGCAAAGTCCAATTCATCACCATAATATCTATAGCAGATATCACATATCCCCCAAAAAATTTATACTGCCATATAGAGATTCCACAGATTTCACTGTACTCCAAACGGGTCTTGGGACACCTATTGGTCACTTATGCTGACCTGGATATGTCCATCTAAAATGGCCAATATTGCACCTAATCATTTATTCCATAATTACTAACTAAACACAGTTCCTTATCCAACAACGGGATTGTACTTACGGCAAAATGCGCCATTTAACACTACTTGAGTCCTCTTTTTCATTATACAAACATCTGATATACAAAATACTTATGTTACTTCTTTTCCACCAGCAAAATAGAAATTCCTCGTACACCTCACCGTACGTTGGATCAAACCCATCTACTCAGGTAAAAATTATTTTTCATATTCTTTCATTAATTACCACAATTGGCCCGACGATGTTTCATATGAGTTTATTGCATCCATATTTTGTGTATGTGCATATGTATAGATACGCTTTGAAAGAATTTGCTATATTCGCTTAAGCACCAATCGTTTATTAATCTTTATTAATTCTTTATTAATAACCTTTATTAATTATTAATTATCAATTTTTATGAATTTTAAACATATCCTTATATACATATTTACATCCATTATTGATTTTATGTATTTATTTTATGTGAAATATATTGCTATATATGTTTTTTAGACTTGAAAAGGGGTCGCAAGAACCCCGAAACGCGTAGTCTTTGCCAATAAAGGGTTTCTTATTTTTGCTTGAGAGGACCCGGTTGTCATTGTGCGCCCTTCTGGTATACACGTCGCCTCTCTCTGGCACGTACTCTTCTGGTTTTTCTTCACCTGAACCGTTGGGGTGGCTCCCACGTAAGGTGACCAAATCTGGCAGCACCAACTGGTCCCCCTCAGCTCCTCTAGCCCGGTTGCATTCACCTTCCTCCTCCCACCTACAAAACTTTGAGAGGAACAGCACAAGGTGAGCACAACTAAAATACAAGCTAACCAAACAAATTCTAAACACACTCACCCTATGAGCGCCTTTCTTCTTCTCTTCATGCCATATATGGCTCTTGAAGAGGCAGGGAAGAGCAAGGGTAGAGGGGGAAAGGAGTAGTTGTGGTGGTAGAACAAAACATAAGCAACATGTCAACAAAACATCAACTGTAATTATAAGATAGTGAGGCATATAATCACGGTAAGTTTTGCAGCACTACTGGAGGTGTAGCCAATGACGGTGGTGTAATAAATGTCATGGCTGTAGAGACCCAACTACGCGTGTTTACATGACAGTGTAAACAGGAGGAAATAAAGAGTGGAGTATTGTTCATAGTTCGAAAGAAGGAAATGACAGTACTACAAGAGAGTAGCAGAAATCTACAGAAAGTGAAAGATCACATTTAGCGGAGAGATGTGGATTAATAAGTTTCTAGTATGTGTGCGTCCCTCTATTGGTAGAAGGATGACAGATATGTGTAGTAGTTAGAAATGTAACAAGGTGAGAAGAAGAGCTGGTAGGAGATATTGTATTGTATGTTGTAAGGCAAACAAAGGCCCATATTAGAAGGAATCAGGGGATAGAGCTTTATAATAGGACAGTTTGCAAGAGAGCAGAATGGAATATAGAAAAAGATGAAGAGAGGAAGAGGTGGGAGCATGAGTTCCCATTAAGCAGACCTATAGATAGCAGTACCGTTATGTAGTGAGGTACTGATAATTAGAAAGAAATTCCTTTTACTGACATTTTGGTTCAGGTATTGTCTGTGATAATGCTTTTGGGGGTCAGTCGGCAGCCCTTCTTTCTGGACTTTGCGGAGCGGCCGTGTGTGACCTCTTCCCATGGGGTAGGTGGCTGTAGATGTGGTAAATTTGCCAAGTCTTTCACTAGAGCCCAGTCAGGGATCTGGAGATCTGGTAGATCCAAGGCAGTGTATACATCTGGGAGGTCTGCGACTGCCTGGACTAGGAATCTTTTGTTGTCTTATGTGAACACGAGTCCAAATGTGAATTTCCAGCTGTATTGGATGCCTTTAGACCTAAGACCTTTTGTTAATAGCTTGAGAGCTCTTCTTTTCTGTAGTGTCTGTGGAGATAAATCCTGGAAAATATTCAATTGGGTGCCCTCAAACTCTATCTGAGTTGATGATCTAGTGATGCGCAGGATCTCTTCTTTAACACTGTAGTTTAGGAGGCTGCAAATGATGACCTAGATTCTTTAGGTTTCCTCCGTAGTGCTCTGTGGACTCGTTCTATTATAATATCATCTGTATAGGAGTCTCCTAAAATAGAGCGGAAGATTTGTAGAACTGTCGAGTTAAGAGCTGTTGGTAAGATGGATTCTGGGAGGTCTTTTATTCGCAGGTTGTTTCTGTGACTTCTGTTCTCCTGGTCTTCAATAGCTTCAAAAGCCGCATTGAGTTAATTTTGGCAGGACGACAAGTTAGCCGTGACAGCTGTACTGTAACTGCATATGGCTGCTTGTGTCACTTCCAGTTGCTCAACTCTTGCTCCTATATGTTTTACATCTTGTTTTATATCTTGTAAGTCCTTAGATAGGGGATCTAGAGCTTTAGCTAGGGCTTTGTCCAAGGACTTTTGCAGAATGGAGCGAGAGATTGGGATAGAGTCTTGATCGGAAGGTATATCTAATTCACGGTCTGATTCTTCTCCAGTGTCAGCGTGAGCCAAGGTGATTACATATTTAGACGGTGTGGACATTTTCTGAGTGGGAAGGTTAGAGTCTTTCTTTGTCATGTATTTGTCCATTTCTCCTCGTGAAGCAATGGATTTTTGGGTGTTGTTAGAGTCCTTAGAAGTGGCTTGCCCAATTTTAACCATTTTATCACAGGAGATAGGCTTTAGAGGTGTTGGGTCTCTTGGAAGCCCTGAGTGTATCCTACATCAAAGACACTGATATATCACTTAAGGGTGTTATAGCATATATTAGCTACATAAAAATTAGGTCAGGTTTCTGAAGTTAGCAGTAATGCACCAATAAAACCACAATGACAGTTTAGATTGTTGGGGCAATCCCAAAATTTTTTAGATATGCTCTTATATGTGAGGGGGGGGGGGTAGGGGGCGAGAAGCCCTTATCTGTTGTGCAATAAGGTGCCTTTATTAAAGTGCAGTGAAGCCAGCAATTATATATCAGAACAGAGAGCTAAGAGATAGTAGTGTCGTCTGACTACTGTGTCAGAGAGGGGTCCGCAGTATACAGCCGGGCAGGTCAGCGCGGCACTTCATGGAGCGGGCTGAATGCCGGGCCGGTGGGACTTGGTGTAGATTGACTCTAGTTTAGGTCTCGAGCACAGCAAGCAGGAGGCCGTGGGATGTGTCTCTTACCGGGACCTCCTAACTTGAATTAGTTTGCAGTGGAGACTCAGAGTTGGAAGACAGATCGCAGGGCCCGGGGGATTCAAGGTAGGCGACCGCAGGCTTCTAGGCCACGCAGGACTTAAATGTAAAGGAGGCGAATCCACAGTCCGCGGACAGTTCAGTCGGTCCGAAAGCACAAATATAGTGTGTACTGGTTGATATAGGGGAGTCAGGCTGTTCTTTTAAAAACTGTCAAAGGCCAAGTATGTACAATTTGAATCAGAGAGCCCTCTGAAAGCACACTATAATTAGGATATTTAGATATCAATGTTATATACTTATGAAAAAGCACAACAAATCCCCCTTAATTACAATCTAATCCATTGAAATAAACTAGATTATATTGGAATGTCAAAAGGGCTTTTCATACGAGTTCCTTTATGAATATAAGTTCTTGTTTAAATTGTTCGTTATTCTCATGAAGAGTTATTGAGTGAGTCAGTAACTTTGTGGTAACAATAGTGCCTTCCACAACGAAATATAAATCCGATAAATGTTGCTTCTGATTTTCCATCTATGCATGAATAGTCATCAGATTCCTTTTTAGCGAACCGATCTCAAGTTCCAATGTCTTAATAGAGATGGAATTAGCAGCTGATATACCGGTGGCAACGACAGCGCCCACTACGCCAAAGAATATGGCAGCTGCAATCGCAGAAATGAAATGCTTCGGTCATTGACTTGTGGAAAACTGTTCCCTGGTCAGGGTTTTTCTTGCTTGTTCCAGGATCTGTGTAATCCGTTCTTGGGAATAACAGACATGTACTTGATACCATATCTTTATCTCTGGAGACTGAATCTCGGAAACATTGAACTGCCTTTCAACGGAGATGCGTGGATCCAAACTTGTTTGGGGTAGAATCCTCTTATTCGTCAAGATAAATCCCGTGGTATTCTGTAGCATAATCCCAGATGAAGGGCCTGGTACAGCGATCGGTTCAGTGTGGAACTCCTTCCCCAAGATTAGGACAATGCAGATTACAGCAACAATTTTTGATGTCATCTTGTGCCTATAATACATCGTATGAAAAATATGAGCACATACATCTTTCCACTTTTCTTTTTATCAATCACTAGTGAAATGACTTCCGCGATCGAACTTGATGTGTTGGGGAAGACCAAACCGGGAAAATACGTGGTTAATGAGTAAAGAAGCGCACACACTTGAACTGCATGTTCTGCAAGGCAAACATTCCACTCATTTCGTGAATAAACAAGTTACGGTTAACATATATCTGTTGCCTTTTGATGAAGTTGTTACTGGTCCAATAAAGTCAATTTGGATGTCTGACCATGGCATGCACATCCCCCTTTTCATCAGAAAGTCCGCAACTTTGTAATTTCCCCCTTCAAGAGAAATAGTTAACACATCCCCATCCAAGGTTACATTTTCAATTCTGTCCTTCTAGATGGTTATGGTATAAGTGGCACCATTGACAGCTTCCCCAGGCTTACCATTTTTCAGGATCGTGGCATCCGGCATCCGATTGTTCCTAAATGAACTTCAACAGTGGCACCATTGACAGCTTCCCCAGGCTTACCATTTTTCAGGATCGTGGCATCCGGCATCCGATTGTTCCTAAATGAACTTCAATAGAGTTAAGCCTTTCTTCAATTACATGAGAAACTACGTTTGGGTTGTGCATTGCAAGAGTACTCATAGGCAATAGGTGCCTTTACCTGAGTCCAGATTGAATGATGAAGTCTACTATGGAACTCAATCTTTTCAGGAGGTCGATTCCTATGATCAGCTGATCATAGGGAAGGTCCACAATGAGTGTGGGATGTCTAGTTATTTTCTTGCCTATTTTAAATTTTAACAATGCTGTACCTTTTACCTGCAAAGTGTCTCCACCTACACTTATCAAAGAGCCATCAAACGATTTCAATTTTGGCCTCTTTGCTGTCTCATCCATAACCTGTTGGAAATAACTATATGACACTATAGTGGCTTGTGATCCCATGTCAAGTAAACCCCTAATTGGCCCGATAAGTTCACCTTGGAGATAAGAATCAACAAAATATCAGCCTTCAACCTGAAACAAATCACATAAGAATTTAGGAGATTCACTCATCTGACACTTTTTGAGGATTTGATTCTTTTGCAGCAATGCAACTTCTGGAGAAACCCAGACAATCTTACTGCACACGGCAGCAGCCCCCACCTTGTGGGAAAACTGGATTACACCACAGCTTACAGACGGCAGCTCACGGGTTTACACAGAGATGATGGGATCACTGATTGGAGAATACACATTAGTGTGCAAATCTACATGGTTAGACTGCAAGATAGACAACAAGTTAGACACCTCCTCTCTGTCCTCAATTTTACGGTCAGGAAGACTGCAAGGCAAAATAGGATTAGGAATCAGATTAGATTCTTCTACAACCAGATTGGTAGCCTTGCGTTGGCCTGGGCTCTGACCCCGCCCTGCCTGCTTTATAAGGCTGAACTGGGACCTGCAGCCCATCCCTATAAAAGGCTCAGGTTGTTTTTCAATGGACACCTGGGACATCTTATTAACTATTTCAGTTAATTTAGTCACTTGATCTGCCAACTGATCAAACCAATCATTTGATTTGCGCACAGTTTGGTTTCGTGGTGTACCCTTACTAGAAGTGGGTGACTGACTTCTAGGTGAAGTTGAGGGCTTAGGCCTACCTTCCTTCTATTGTCTGGGCCTGTAATCCAGCGCCTGTATCCAGTGGGACCCCTATTGTAATATTGGGGATGGTAGTTAGACCTTTCATCACCATTATTATCACCCTCTGACCCGTTGGGGCTATGAGGCTTAGTTTGCTTGGGTCCTACCTGTCGTCGCTGGGTTTGTTGGAAAGGTCCTGTAGACTGAGGGTACCTGTGTGACTGCGTTTCAAATCCAAAGTTAGGGTTTACCTTAGCTTCTGCTACGTTTTGTTCTGGGGATCTTCTGTATCTTCTCTCAGCCGTAGCATGGCATTCACTAATATTATACAGTGAAGTGGCAGCTGTCACATACCTGTCCAAGGGAGCTTTAAGATCTATGGCTAGGCTAAATTTAATTTGCATGGGCATTGCATCATAAAACCGTTGTTTGAGTTCCTCAGATTCCCAATTTGGGGACATATACGCTAACCCATAGGCATTTTTAAGGATAGAGAGGAATTCCCGGGGACGTTGATTGGGTCTACATGTAAGTTTATAAATATCACGTTTTACAGCAGTAATAGTACGGTAAGGGCTGAATTTTAATTTTAGCTCGTGCAAAACATCCTGCCAATCCCGGATCCCCCTGTCCCTGAATGAAATAAAGTAATGGCGATACTTATTTTCAAATGCCCATGGTAGGAATCTGATACTGTCCACATCAGAATACAATTTTAAAGAATCCATGGTGGACTGGTACAGTTCTAAGTGATCAGCAATTTCAGGAGAACCTTTCTTAGAGAATTTAGGTACAGTGGCATTTAGAAATTTAATGATACCCAAGGAACTCTGATCCCCTTCTGAACACTGAGCATTTTTCTTTCTAGAGACCACCTCAGCATATGATGGTCGCCTGGAACTCTCATCCCCTTTGTGGGCAAACTCATGTCTGCTCGGTAATGAATAAGCCACTTGGCACAGGTGACTTTACCCGAACATTCCTCTCTAGGGAAAGTGTGTATGTGTATGTGTGTAGGCACTTCTGTGGCCTTTTGTGTTGCTAGCGCCTAGTAAGGCGGTTACAGCTTGACGGGTCGGACTTAATTGGGTTAAGGCCTCCTGTGTATTCATGCCATCACCCTTGGGTGGCTTAGGGTCTTGGATGGATTCCGCTTTAAGAGCATGTGATGATTATATATCTATATTTTGGGGTGTGAGAGCTGGTGGATCCAAAAATCTCTCATTATCATACAGATCACTTTCAACATTGAATATAGTCTGGCTTGTTTGTCTGGTTGCTGAAGTCTGCAATAACAGAGATTCAACTTATCTGCCTCTCTTTTTAATTGTTGATATGCATCATGGCTGAGATCAAGCTCCCGCTTTAAGTCCTTGATGCTTTTTCAGATTCTAACTCTGTCTCTATACAGGATATATAGGCCTACATGTCTGCTATGTGCATATTTATACTCTTTAAGAGGGTACTGACTTCTAATATTGCGCATAGAACTGGTGGCAACATCTTTAAGAGGTGTTGGTCTTTAGTGGCATTATTTTTAAGTACACAAAAATAGGTTAGATATCTCCTGACTGTACCATGTGATGTCCATACATCCACACATTCCCTCTTGGCTTCTGCTTGCAGCTCACTTAACCATGCAGTTACATCCTGATCCAGACACAACTGTGAATTCACATATTCAACAATGTTATGGATTAATTGTTCCGGGCTAGATGGACTACCTCCTGTAGCTTCACCAGAACCCGCTTCACTACTGGCTGCGCTTATTTTCTACCAATAATTAATACACAGATATATGAACAATCTGGTTAGCCAAGAAAGTTCTGGAACATTTTACTATTTGCACAATTAATTAATGAATTAACTCAATCTCAGCAGTGCCTCCAATTTATGTCGGTGATATAAAGCAAATGCTTTTTATAAAAAAAAGTGGATCAAAAGAATAAAAAAATTCAAAGGGGATTGATCCTAGAGGTGGACATATAAAACACCTCAAAAAGAGTTTGATTGGTATTTAATTATATTGTACAATCAGTAAAACTTGGTACAAGCGTCTGTGCAAAAATATAAATGATTTATTATACAATAACTTACAATACAAATCAAAGATTAATCAATTTAAAAGTCAATGATATGCAATAATACACAGTGATATGTAGTACCCTAAATTCACCATCAGATGGCTGACAAAAATACCAGCGTATCAGATTCATAACACCTCTCAAACAGAAGAATGAAATACAACGTCCCGACCACACTTATCAGATACACTTATCAGTTAGTATAAAAACTCAATAATAATAAGGATGCATACGAACCCTTGCTCTGCTCAAACAAATCTCGGATAACGGGTAGTATTGCTGCACAATTTATAAATTATCAAGCCTGGTATTGACTATGGAATTAAATATTCCAATCAGAGTTTTCTCCTGATATCAATATTAGATCTTTTATTCAGTAATATGCATCTTTACTGAATAGTGATAATATTGATGTAGCACTTTGAAATACTATACATCCGCCCTACAGCGGGGAGTTTTCTAAATATCAGGCTAATTAATTTATATCAATACTGCACTTAAATATACAGAGTTTAAGGGAAGTCAGCTCAAAAGTCTGTTCTGGTCATTGGGATTTTTCTTCTGGGGTGTCTTTCTTTCTACTTTTTCTCGTTCTTCTCTTTCTTTCTCTCTCCTTCCCTTGTGTGTGGTTTATTATCCAAAAACTTATCAGTTAGACACACCTTCCTAGATTGGAGTTTTCGAATCACTGTTGGTTAGGCGTGTACATATGGTAATGTCACTGTATTACCCAGAATGCATTTCTGCTGCGGGTATAATGTTACTTATGCATCCCTAGGTGGCACAATTGCATAAGCTGTTAACATCATACTAGTAATGGTTAAATGACCAGGTCTGATTTCATCCTACATTCTATACATATAACATATGGAGACCTAAATCAGTGCTAAGGGATCATCTTTGACACTTATACAATTAAATCCCAGACATTTAGGTACCAACTGGATGTTTCTCACACTGTTAATTTATGGTGCAGATAATAACATAACGGACCTTGTTTTACCACAGATATATGCATCTCCTCCCTCGTCTCAATGGGTGATTGATAGTTAGTTAGAATAACACTATCTTTCCCTGAACGGAGTCTATACTACAATTCTTCTCATTATATTTTAAGAGTACATGCGTTCCTAGTGAGACATAAATAAGATAATAAATGCATTGACGTCCTTCATAATATTCAACAATATAAAAACAATACATACGTCATATTCATTATCTTATACAAACAAAAGCTAAGGTTGATTATATGTGTATATAGATATTACAGATTTTCTGCTTCATTAATTGATACCAAACTGTAGAGGTAATTAGTACCAGCTACTTCTAGAGAACATCCTTATCTCAGTCAAATTTATAAGGAGACAAGAATGACTCTTTTCAGACTGGTACATCTGTAGAAAAGAAATTAATGAACAGTGTCCTTCGCATGAACTCCTTTCGGCCAACTTTAAAATACATACAACATATAACAATATGGCCTCTTATAGGTATAATCAAATCCACTATTATTAGGATATTTAGATATCAATGTTATATACTTATGAAAAAGCACAACACACCTTTATCAAAAGCCAAGTCGATGACCTTGAGTCCATAGAAGCCTATGTGAACATCCAGCGTTTTACCAAAGCCGCCGAGAAAAAGGTCCTGGACTACCTTGAGGATGAAGTCAGGATGCTGGGTAATTGTATTATTACTATTATTTCTGTTTTATGAAATCTCCAGATAAAGCCATGATAGATAGATAGATAGATAGATAGATAGATAGATAGAGCCTTGATAGATAGATAATTATTGTACCATTATTTTCCTTTCCAGATAAATATGCTATATCCGAAATTGCGTCCGAATATAAAAAATCTGTGGACATCATCCAGGATATAGATTTTAAGGGCAAGTACAATATTTTCTATGTAGGTGGAAATTCTACTTCTCTTATTTAGGGTCCATTCACACGTCCACATAATGGGTCCGCATCCGCATTTCTGTTCCGCGGCCCTACAAAAAAATAGAACAAGTCCTATTCTTGTCTGCAGCCACGGACAAGTAAAGGCATTCTATTATAGTGGCGGCCATGTGCAGTCCGCAAAATGTGGAACGCACATGGCTGGTGTTCGTGTTTTGCAGATCCGCAATTTACGGACCGCAAAATAGTTGCGGACGCATGAATGGACCTTAATAGGAATTGTCAGTGTGTTGGGGGCTCAGACTAATAGATGAGAGGATTGGACTCTCATTATTCTCCTCTTTATATATTTTAGAGCAGTGTTTCCCAACCAGTGTGCCTCCAGCTGTTGCAAAACTACAACTCCCAAAAGGCTGTGCGGGCATGCTGGGAGTTGTAGTTTTGCAACAGCTGGAGGCACACTGGTTGGGAAGCACTGCTTTAGAGATCCAGCTTCTTCACATCATTGGACTCCATTTCCAGTGACTCAAAGAAAAGCTCAAGGTTATTGTCCAGGACTCAAACCAACGTAAGTGAAATCTTCTACCTGTCTACTATTGTACTTGTGTTCTATGTGTCTGGTAGGTTGTCAAAGAGGATGTTTTCTGCTAGTTTTCCTTTCTCAACAGCCTAGTGACAGGAGGGAGTGACTATAATAAAATGTCCTATACTGGGAATTGCTATTTGTGCAGTTTTCTCTTGTATTTTTGCAGTGTTACACTGGGTTCAGACCTGAGCGTTTCTGAGACGCGCGTTTTCGTCGCGCGTTTTTGGCAATAGTAATTGTATGATTGACTGCAGTGTTGGCTTCTCTCCAAACTGTGCCTAGCACCTGGGGATATGGCCTTTCCAGCATGTTGCAAATTCATAAATGCGCGTTCGAACGTGCGTTTTCAGTGTCAAAAACGCGCAAAACACAAGCGTTGCGCGTTCCCATTGAAGTCTATGGGCCAAGACGCGCGACAAACACCCCAAAAAAGCTCAAGTACTTGTTTATGCGTCGGGCATTTTTCAGCGCTGTAAAACGCGAAAATGTGAACCAGTCCCATAGGGAAGCATTGGTTTGCATCGGTTATGCATTTTACAGCATGTTCAAACGCACTTTAAAACGCGCAAGTGTGAACTGAGGGTTATAGATAGAGCCCTCATATACAGGTAGGCTTGCCACCTGGGCAGTATCTCACCGGCAAGGCCGGTAATTTGGTGGCTCTGCCAGTGCTTGTAATTTTTTTCTACCATTATTTTCCTGTGTGGACTGCTACTAATGAGCACGTCCATTGTGGAGCGCTCATTAGTGCAGCCTCTACCTCCCCTGCCATGTTAATAAAAAAATTTAAAAAAACACCCACCTCCTCCATTTGCTCATGCTGCTGACTGGATGTGCAGAACAGGACCTGCAAGACGTCATCACGCTTCAGCGCAGGTCCTGTCCTTCCAGTCAGCAGAGGGCGTTACCCACAGCGCGAGCAAATGGAGGAAGTGAGTGCTTTTTTTTTTTTTTCTGCAGAAGAAAACTGGGGGCACTAATGGGTGGCATTATTTTTCCAGCTGGGCACTAAGGGGTGGCATTATTCTTCCTGGGGGTCACTAATGAGGGCACTATTCTTCCTGGGGGCACAAATGATGGGCATTATTCTTCCTGGGGGCACAAATGGGGGGCATTATTCTTCCTGGGGGCCCTAATGGAGCCATTACTCTTACTGGGGGGCACTAATTGGGTCATTACTTCTGCGGTGTACTAATAGGGTCATTAATATTACTGGGGACACAAATGTGGACAGTATTAATTCTGGGGGCGCTAATAGGGGCATTACTATTACTGGCGGCACTAATGAGGGCATTATTTATTCTGTGCAGCACTAATGGGGGCTTTAATTCTAGGATGCACCAATGGAGGCATTACTTTTACTGGTGGCGCTAATGTGGGCATTGGGGTGTGGCTTAACTTGGCCGGTATTTTTTGTTGGGAAAGGTGGCAACCCTATATATAGGGGATTTCTATTGTTTTCTATTATCCAATAAATGATGGCGTAGGCAGCATGTCCAGTGAGTGTCCCTTTATTGGGAACTGCTTATATGTGCAAACGTGAATATAAATTGCTACGTTTCGGCTATCACCAAGCCTTTCTCAAGCATAGTATGATCCCCATATAGGGTTGGGCAATATACCGGTTATGATGATATACCGCGGTATTAGAAAACAGCGATATTGCGATATGGCTGTTTCCTAATAACCGCGGTATTCTGTGACGTCATGCGCCCTGTATATTCCCCAGTCTGCGGCGCTGTACATTTAACTAGCAGCGTGGCTCAGGATTAGGAACATTACACTTGATCCCTGGCTCCGCTTCCTCCTACCGGCTCCCTGGCTCCGCCTCCTCCTACCGGCTCCCTGGCTCCGCCTCCTCCTACCGGCTCCCTGGCTCCGCCTCCTCCTACCGGCATATTTACTGACAATCTCCGGGGGAGCCCGGGAGGGTTAAACGTTTCCTGTGGCTGCCTCACTCCCATGTTCAAAGTCTCCGCCCCCTAGACAGAATCACCACACGATGAAGGCAGCCGAGGGAAAAGTCCAGACGCCACCACCCTCCGTGACTCACTGAGCCCTGTGTTGTCCTGGCCTACGAGGGCTGGAGTGTTCAACAACTCCAAGGAGCAGCCACAGGTGTGTGAGATGAGACTGAGACCCCTAAACTAACACAAACTGTAATAAATAAAGGTGGATAGTGAAGTGTCTCCTGTGGCCCTGGGGCTGCCTGGCCTTCCCTTCCTGCCTGTAGCATAACCAGTAGTAGGCAAGGCATTAGGGAATAAACAATCATGAGTCCCCCTCCCCAAACATAAGCAAGAAGACATTACTGTATGGTGGCCACAGCCACATTATACTGAGGAGGAAGGAGGCACAGTATAATATCTCCTTGTGGCCCCATAATATCTCCTTGTGTGGTGGCTGCTGCCCCCATACAGTATAACGTCTCCTTGTAGCTGCCCCCATACAGTATAACGTCTCCTTGTAGCTGCCCTATACAGTATAACGTCTCCTTGTAGCTGCCCCCATACAGTATAACGTCTCCTTGTAGCTGCCCCATACAGTATAACGTCTCCTTGTGGCTGCCCCATACAGTATAACATCTCCTTGTAGCTGCCCCCATACAGTATAACGGTACCTTGTGGCTGCCCCATACAGTATAACGTCACCTTGTAGCTGCCCCATACAGTATAACGTCACCTTGTAGCTGCCCCATACAGTATAACGTCACCTTGTAGCTGCCCCATACAGTATAACGTCACCTTGTAGCTGCCCCATACAGTATAACGTCACCTTGTAGCTGCCCCATACAGTATAACGTCACCTTGTAGCTGCCCCATACAGTATAACGTCACCTTGTAGCTGCCCCATACAGTATAACGTCTCCAAGTGTTTTTTTCTTCTAAATAGGCATTTATCGTGATATATATCGTTATCGCGATAAATTTCTTAATATCGTTATCGTGGCAATATTTTTGATATCGCCCAACCCTATCCCCATATGATCAAGTTTAAATAGTGCAAGACACACCCCCAATCAGTAAAGGTGGCCAATCAAACAATGTATCCAATTATGACAATATAGATTCAATGTGAATATGTAATCAATACAGATCAATCTGATCTCGATCAACATGTGTAATAAGTGACATTCTCACCATACAATCCCGATGAGCTCAGAACCTTTGCGATCTCACCTTATTGCGCATCCCGCTGCACTCAGAGCACATGTTCGGGGAGGGGGAGTATACAATCCTGTGTACGGCCCGCATCACCTGACCGCTGCCTCACACGTCAGTGCAATCATGTGACAAGCTAAAACATCTCCTCCTCCTCAATATACACTGGCTCTGTTGCTAGGAACGCATGATCAGCTACCCGCTTTGCTTACTAGCTATCTCAATCAGTAAATCCAAGGATCGCAATCAATCCAAATCCGCCGAGGAAGAATCGCAAGGCTGAGTTCACCAGAGATAACCATATTCATATATGTGTCCCTAAAATAGTGAAAATTAAAAACAAGAACATATTCAGAGTCACAACATTGAGTACAAATACCTCTAATTATCATGGTTACATCAAATACTACCTACATTGAACTCAATATTCATCCCATAGGGTTGAAGTGCTTTTAGTTCAAAGATCCATTTAAGTTCTTTTTTCCGTAGGATCCGATCCTTGTCGCCTCCCCGTCTCATTTTACTCACTGAGTCAATAATTCGGAAACGTAGCTGGTTAACAGAGTGTGCATGCTCCACAAAGTGCTTTGCTACAGGTTTTTCAAGAAGACCCTTTCTGATATTACTCTTGTGGGAATTGATGCGCTCTCATGCCTCCATTGTGGTCTCACCTATATAGAGGAGGCCACAAGGGCACGTGATCATATAAATAACATGTCGGGATCTACATCTTGTATGATTTGCCACTATAAGGGTGGGCAAAGGTATCCCCCTTAACCATATTACCACAGTTACAGCACCCAAGGCAGGGATAACATCCTAACTTTCTTGGTGCCAGATACCTTTGTCCATCACCTTGGGATTCCATACCATCTGTTCTCACCAATTTGTCCCGCAAGTTGGCGCCTCTTTATACGCCATCATGGGAAAATCCTCAAATTCCTGTATTGTTTTCCTGTATTGTTGGTAGGCCTTTTTGTAAAATATGCCATTCTTTGCGTATAATCCGTGCAAACTCTCCACTGCAAGGACCAAACGCAGAGATAAAGGGGATCCGTTTGTTCTCCCTATCTCTCTTTTAATTTGGAGCATGCACTCGCGGTTAACCATCGCCACTCTGTTTAGTTTTTCTCACCAATTTCTGGGGATAACCCCTATCTAGGAATTTTCTCCCCATCTCATCAACTCTCTTCTCAAATTGATCATTATCCGATACCACCCGTCTCACCCTCAACATTTGACTCCAGGGGAGAGACTGAACCATACGACATGGATGATTACTATCATATCTCAATAGATTGTTTCTATAAGTTGGCTTATGATAGATGTCGGTCCTGACTATCCCATCCTCAATATGTACCATCACATCCAAAAATTGTAATTGCGTTGGAGAAACTGTGATCTTAAATTCCAACCCGGGGACCATAGTGTTAAGATCCTGGTGAAATAGCTGTAATTCCTCTGGGGTACCCCCCCAGACCACGAAAATGTCGTTGATGTAGCGCCACCAACACCGGGCTTCCCCAAAGTGGGTCGACCTGTATACAAATCAGTCCTCCACATCCGCCATGAACATATTATCATACGTAGGTGCCACGTTCGAACCCATGGCAACTCCACGCTGCTGCTGGTAAAAAGTGTTCCCAAAGCGGAAAACAAGATTGCTTACCGGTAAGCGTTTTTCTCGATACCCATGACGGCACCCCTGCGACTCAGGAACCTGCCACTGGACAGGAAAGATGAAAGATAAAAATGTGACACCCTCTACCAAGCACCAGTTAGTGAAAATAACCTGTCCCGGAAGGGACCATGTGGAATAAGATAAGATACGGACAATCTCTATATTGCTTCATATAGATCATGCCTCATCAGGTATTTCCAAGTACATCTGTCATCACTTTTTTGGGGGGGACGGGAATTAAGAGGTGTGCCGTCATGGGTATCGAGAAAAACGCTTACCGGTAAGCAATCTTGCTTTCCCCTCACCTCATGACGGCACCCCTGTGAGATAAACTATAAACAAAACTTAGGGCGGGAGTACAGCCTGGAGCACCCCCTCTCTAAAGGATGCATCCGAGTGAAGCAGTAACCTGTAATGTTTCAAAAAAGTATGGGGAGCACTCCAAGTAGCTGCCCTACAAATTTGTGCTAGGGATACGTCAGTTCCCTCAGCCCAGGAGGCAGATACTGCCCTTGTCGAATGAGCTCCAAATCCCTCTGGAGGAGAAAGCCCCAAGGAAACATACGCTTTAACCTCTTTAGGACACATGACGTACCGGTACAGCATGTTTCCCGAATCCTTAAGGACACATGACGTACCGGTACGTCATGAGTTGTTCCGATCACTGCTGCTCAGCTGGCAGTGATCGGAACAAGGTACCTGCTGAAATCATTCAGCAGGTACCTTGTTACAATGCCCAGGGGGGTCCTGTGACCCCCCCATATGGGCGATCGCTGCAAACCGCAGGTCAATTCAGACCTGCGGTTTGCAGCGCTTTGTGCGATCTCTGATCCCCGCGGTCTGTGACCGCGGGGATCAGAGAGTTAATTGCCCCTGAGTCTTGATTTTTAACCCCCCCCTGCAGCCACTCCCTCCCCATCACCCCCTGCTCAGTTATGGCAGCGGGTGATGGTTGCCATGGAGACAGGACGCTTTCAGAAGCGTCCTGCTCTCCATGGTGCTGAAAGTCTGAATAGACCTGCTAAAGGTCTATTCAGACTTTGTAAAGTACAAAATACAGCACAGTGCACTATATAGTGTACTGTACTGTACTGTATTATACAGACACCAGATCCACTGGATCTTTCAGAACCAAGTGGGTCTGGGTCAAAAAAAATGTAAAAAAGTGAAAAAAAGTAAAAATGAAAGAAACACATATCACTGAATAAAAAAAAAATTAAAAAAAATACACTACACATATTAGGTATCGCCGCGTCCGTAAAAACCTGCTCTATAAAAATATCACATGACTGAACTCCTCAGGTGAAGGCCATAAAAAAAAAAATAAAATGGTGTAAATAAGCAATTTTTTGGCACCTTACATCACTAAAATTGTAATACAAAGCGATCAAAAAGGCGATTGCCTCCCAAAATAGTACCAATCAAACCGCCATCTCATCCCACAAAAAACGAGCCCCTACCTAAAACAATTGGCCAAAAAATAAAAAAAACTATGCCTCTCAGACTAAAACATGATTTTTTTTGTTTCAAAAATGCTTTTTAGTGTTAAATGTAAAAAATAAATAAAAAAGTAGACATATTGGGTATCTCCACATCCGTAAGAATCTGCTCTATAAAAATATCACATGACCTAACCCCTCAAGTAAACACTGTAAAAAAAAAAATTAATAAAAACTTTGTCAAAAAGCCATTTTTTTGCCACCTTACATCACAAAAAGTGTAATAGCAAGCGATCAAAAAGTCATATGACCCCCCAAATAGTGCCAATCTAACCGCCACCTCATCCCGCAAAAATGATACCCAACCTGAGACAATTGCCTAAAAACTGAAAAATATATGGCTCTCAGACTATGGAGATACTAAAACATGTTTTTTTTTTTCATTCAAAAAGGATATTATTGTGTAAAACCAAAATAAATAAAAAAAAGTATACATATTATGTATCGCCGCGTCCGTAAGGACCTGCTCTATAAAAATATAACATGACCTAACCCCTCAGATGAACGCCATAAACATAAAAAATAAAAACGTTGTCAAACAAGCCATTTTTTTGTCACCTTGCATCACAAAAAGTGTAATAGTAAGCGATCAAAAAGTCATATGCACCCCAAGATAGTACCATTCGAACCGCCATCTCATCCCGCAAAAAATGAGCCCCTACATAGGACAATCGCCCAAAAAAAAAAAAAAATATGGCTCTCAAACTATGGAGACACTAAAACATGATTTTTTTTTGTTTTAAAAAATGATATTATTGTGTAAAACTTATATAAATAAAAAGTATACATATTATGTATCGCCGCGTCCGTCACAACCTGATCTATAAAAATAACACATGACCTAACCCCTCAGCTGAACACAGCAAAAAAAATAAAAATAATACGGTGTCAAAAGCCATTTTTGTCACCTTACATCACAAAAAGTGTAATAGCAAGCGACCAAAATGTCATATGCACCCCAAGATAGTGCCAATCAAACCGCCATCTCATCCCGCAAAAAATGAGCCCCTACATAAGACAGTCGCCCAAAAATAAAAAATAAAACTATGGCTTTAAGAATGTGGATACACTAAAAAAATTTTTTTTTCAAAAATGCTTTATTATGTAAAACTGAAACAAAACCCCCCAAAAAGTAGTCATATTTGGTATTGTCGCGTCCGTAACAACCTGCTCTATAGAAATAGCACACAATCTAACCTGTCAGTTCAACTATGTAAATAACAAAAAATAAAAACTGTCCCAAAACAGCTATTTTTTTTGCAAATTTTCCATTTTAATCCATTTTTCCAGTAACAAAGCAAGGGTTAACAGCCAAACAAAACTCAATATTTATTGCCCTGATCCTCTTGTTTGCACAAACACCCCATATGTGGTCGTAGACTACTGTATGGCCAAACGGCAGGGCACAGAAGGAAGGGAACGCCATATGGTTTTTGGAAGGCAGATTTTGCTGGACTGGTTTTTTGACACTATGTCCCATTTGAAGCCCCCCCGATGCACCCCTACAGTAGAAACTCCAAAAAAGTGACCCCATTTTGGAAACTACGGGATAAGGTGTCAGTTTTGTTGGTACTATTCTAGGGTAAACATGATTTTTGGTTGCTCTATATTACACCTTTTTTGAGACAAGGTAACAAAAAATAGAAATTCGAAAATTTCATCTCCATTTGCCAATAACTCTTGTGGAACACCTAAAGGGTTAACAAAGTTTGTAAAACTGGTTTTGAATACCTTGAGGGGTGTAGTTTCTTAGATGGAATCACTTTTATGGAGTTTCTACTCTAGGGGTGCATCGGGGGGCTTCAAATGGGACATGGTGTCAAAAATCCAGTCCAGCAAAATCTGCCTTCCAAAAACCATATGGCGCTCCTTTCCTTCTGCGCCCTGCAGTTTGGCCACACAGCAGTTTACGACCACATATAGGGTGTTCGTGCAAACTGCAGAATCGGGGGAATAAATATTAAGTTTTGTTTGGCTATTAACCCTTGCTTTGTTACTGGAAAAAATGGATTAAAATGGAAAATTTTACAAAAAATTGAAATTCTGAAATTTTATCTCCATTTGCCATTAACTCTTGTGGAAAACCTAAAGGGTTAATGACGTTTGTAAAATAAGTTTTGAATACCTTGATGGGTGTAGTTTCTAGAATGGGGTCATTTTTGGGTGGTTTTATTATGTAAGCCTCACAAAGTGACTTCAGACCTGAACTGGTCCCTAAAAAGTGGGTTTTTGAAAATTTCTGAAAAATTTCAAGATTTGCTTCTAAACTTCTAAGCCTTGTAACGTCCCCAAAAAATAAAATGGCATTCCCAAAATGATCGATACATGAAGTAGACATATGGGGAATGTAAATTAATAACTTTTTTTTGGCAGTATTACTATGTATTAGAGAAGTAGAGTAATTGAAACTTGGAAAATTGCAAATTTTTCAAAATTTTTGGTAAATTTGGTATTTTTTTTATAAATAAAAATGAAATTTTTCAACTTTATTTTACCACTGTCATGAAGTACAATATGTGACGAAAAAAACAATCTCAGAATGGCCTGGATAAGAAAAAGCGTTTTAAAGTTATCACCACATAAAGTGACAATGGTCAGATTTTGAAAAAATGGCCTGGTCCTTAAGGTGAAATAGGGCCGTGTCCTTAAGGGGTTAATGATAGCCTTTTTGACCCACCTAGCAACAACTGCACAGGATACTTTCCGCCTCTTATTTTTGCCTAGAAATTGTATTAAAAGGTTCTCATCTATCCTCCAAGGAGCAGTGGATTCAAGGTAGGTGATTAAACATCTCCTAACATCTAAGCAATGGAATTTCCTTTCTGAAACATTCCCTGGATCTTGAAAAAAGTAAGGTAGTACTATATCCTGGCTCCTATGGAAGTTCGACACCACCTTAGGCAAAAAAGATGGAAGGGGACGGATTATCACCTGATTCTCCTGAATAGAAGTATATGGTGGAAAGGCTGAGAAGGCCTGAATCTCCAAAATTCTCCTAGCCGAGGTGATGGCTAAAAGAAAGGCCATCTTTATTGACAGAATCTCCATAGAGACTTCTGACAAGGGCTCAAAGGGCTTCTGGGAGAGAGCCATCAGTACATTATTAAGATCCCAGGGGGGAGACAAAGGTCTAAGAGAAGGATGTAGCCTCACAGCGGCAGAAAGAAACCGTTTAACCCAGGGATGACCTGCTAACTAATAGTCAAAGTAGCTTAATGCAGCCACCTGGACTTTTAAGGTGGAAGCTTTAAGCCCCTTGTCTAAGCCTGCCTGTAAAAAAAAAACAAAAAAAAAAAAAAAAAACACGAGGATCTAGGAATATCAGGTGGTTTGAATGGGTCAGGATCTACCCCTAGAAAGGAAGAGAAGATACTCCATACCCTATTGTATTTTCTGGCTGTGGACACTTTCTTACTTAATCTTACTTAATAAAGTGGAGACTACTTTCTCGGATAATCCTCTTCTTAACCAGATGTTCCTATCAATTTCCAGACCGCTAGTCTGAGTATTTACGGATTGGGGTGGAACACTGGGCCCTGGGATAGAAGGTCCTTCCTCGGGGGTAAGATCCACAGAGAATCCTGGGCAAGGCTCTCTAAGGTTGAATACCAGATCCTTTTTGGCCAAAGGGAGGCTACTAGGATTATGGAGCTTCTTTCTCTCCGAACCTTCGCCAATACCTGTGGGATTAGAGAAACAGGAGGGAAGGCATATCCGAACTCCTGGCCCCAATCCTGTGCCAGGCCGTCTATTGCTGTGGGGTTTTCCGCATAGTTGAGGGAGAAGAACCTTTCCAATTTCTTGTTGTTCTTTGAGGCGAAAAGGTCTACTGTCGGGAGGCCGAACCTTGCTACAATCTGCGAAAAAACCTCCGAGTTTAAACTCCACTCTCCCTGTTTGAGTTGTACTCTGCTGAGAAAATCCGCCACCACATTCTCTTTCCCTTTCA
Source organism: Bufotes viridis (assembly GCA_033119425.1). Classification (NCBI taxonomy): domain Eukaryota; kingdom Metazoa; phylum Chordata; class Amphibia; order Anura; family Bufonidae; genus Bufotes; species Bufotes viridis. The sequence continues at coordinate 573,486,717 of CM065589.1, forward strand.
GGTGAACAGCACGTAGAGACAGGTTTCTCTCTTCTGCAACCAGAAAGATTTGAAGGCAAAGAGATAGGAGAGAGGCTATCCTCGTTCCCCCATGGCGATTTATATAGGCTACCATGGTAGAATTGTCTGAATAGATGATTATTCTTTTGTTCGAGATCTCTGGGATCGCTATCGTCAAAGCCATTTGTACAGCTTTCAACTCTTTGACATTTGAAGAATAGTTCCTCGTTTTCAGATCCCATCTGCCCTGCCATTATTTCCCCTCGGAATGCGCCCCCCATCCCCAGGGACTTGCGTCTATTGTTATTATCGCTGGATCTGTGAAAATCCAAGGCACACCCAATAAGAGGTTTTCTGGAGAGGTCCACCACAGGAGGGATTTCCTTGTCTGGGAAGAAAGATGGAATTTTTTGTCTAGGGATTGAGGTCGACCATCCCAGGCCTGTAAGATATCGGATTGGAGTATCCTCGTATGGATCTGTGCAAAGGGTACTGCCGGGATTACCGCTGTTAAATGCCCCAGCACCCTCGGCGCCTGAATGAAGGAACATTGGTAAGATAGGAATAAGTCCCCCACGTGCTCTATGGTGGAAAGTACCTTTCTCTGTGGAAGGAGAGTTTTCTGAGAACCATCTCCAAGAAGGTACATACTTGAGATGGTGTTAGGCAGGATTTTTCCATATTTATTTTCCATCTGAGATTCTTCAATGTCCGCTGTACCTGGGACATATCTTCCTGCAGGGCTTCCTTTGTCTTGGAAATAAAGAGAAAGTCGTCTAAGTAGGGCACTAGAACTATCTTTGACAACCTGAAAAAGACTACCATCTCTATTACCACCTTTGTAAATATCCTTGGGGCCTGAGAGACCCCAAAAGGGAGAGCCTTGTACTGTAAATGAAGAAGGCGACCTTGCACAAACGTTGCTGTCCTTAAATATCTTTGAGATGTTGCATGTATGGGTATATGATAATAGGCGTCTTCTAGATCTACACTCGCCATCCAACAGTTCTCGAACAACAAATCTATCGTGGATTTTATTGTCTCCATCCTGAATTTCTTGCACTTTAAAAATTTGTTTAATTTATTTAGGTTCAGGATCATTCGAAATGTCCCATTGGGTTTCCTTACCAAAAATAGTGGGGAGTAAAACCCTTTGCCTTCCTCCTCCCTGGGAACTTGGCAAACCACCCCTTTGTGCACTAAAGGTAGGACTTCAGTTTCCAGGGCTTTGGCTTTCAGAATGTCCTTGGGGTATGGGGTACTTACAAAAAAATCTGGAGGATAGGACAGAAATTCCAAACAGAACCCCTTGTCTATCCCCCCCAGAACCCACTTGTTCTGGGTAATATTTTTCCAAGCTGGGAGAAAAAGAAAAAGTCTTCCCCCAACTTGTGACCTGGCGTTACTGCTGCTTCTCCTTTGATTTGTTGTCCTGGGATCTGAGAAGAAAACCTCCTGTTTTTCTTTGAAACCTATCCTTTTCTTTCCTATCATAAGGTCTCCCTCGTTGCCTTTTAAATCTGGATTGGGACTGACGAAAAAAGGGATTTCTTTGAGGATTAGGAAAGCCTTTCCTCTTATCCGATGCCTTCTCTAAGATATCATCCAAACAGGACCCAAACAGTCTATCTCCTTCGCATGGCAATGAACAAAGTTTCGATTTGGATCCTTGATCTGCCTTCCAAGATTTAAGCCAAATTGCTCGTCTAGCCGCATTGGTCATAACAGAGGTTTTGGCTGCAAAACGAATGACGTCAGAAAGTCAGCAGCTTTGGAGAAGGTGGGAATAGATGCCAAAATTTCTTCCCTTGATTTCTCTTCTTTGAGATGGTTCTCTAGCTGATCCAACCAGAGTCTAAGAGATCTGGACACCCACGTAGTAGCAATGGCGGGTCTCAGGCAAGTGGCTGAGGATTCCCAGGCCCTTTTTAAATAAATATCAGCCTTCTTATCTAAAGGGTCAGATAGGCAACCCAAGTCATCGAAGGGAAGCGCCGCTTTTTTAGCAATCTTGGCCACCGGAGCATACACCAGGGGAGCCTTATCCCAGGTAGATATAGGAATATTTCCTTTTGATGGAAGCTGGAATAAAGAATTTTCTATCCAGATTCTTCCATTCCTTTTTGACTAAGGCTTGCATATTTTCATGAATGGTCAAGACCTTATGTTTCTTAGGACCTAGGGTCTGGAATGCCTGATCCGCCACTGATTTGGAAGGTTTAATGTCCTCCAATTGCATCGTTGCTCTGACTGCTTTCAGTAAGGGCTGAGTGTCTTCAGGTGAAAAGAACGATCTACCAGAGTATTCATCTTCAGAGGAATCAGAGTCACTAGAGAATAACTGCCCAGACTCTCTCTCATCTTCGGAAGTATTACAATCTAACCCGGTTAACTCTGAAGATCTGTCCGGGGATTTAGTACGGCTTTTGCTGAAGGCCTTGAAAGATGCTTTAACCTCCGACCTAATTAGGGACTTCATGGATCATGTTAGGCTTTGGGACTCTTCTGCCATCAACTTATCTATACAAGCCTGGCATAACGGCTTCACATAAGAAGTAGCTAGGGCCATGCTACATCCTGCACACTCCTTATGCCTGGTTTTGCTTGAAGATTTCCTAAGTGGTTTCTACAATATATACAATTGTGTTCAAAATTATTCAACCCCCAATGCTGTAAAGGGTTTTAGGGAATTTACTGTACATTGGTAAATGTGTTCAGAATGAAATCTTACAAGGACTTTTTAAAGAACCAAATGCAACTCAAATGACATCAATTGTTTTTGTAATACAGTATTAAATGTTTTTTTTGTGATTTCTTCATTGACACAATTATTCAACCCCTTAAAGACTACCACTCTTAAGAACAGAGGTTCATTCAAGTATTTTCGATCAGGTATTGAAAATATCTGTGGATGTCAAGGAGCAGCAGTCAAGCATAATAAGCACAAATTAGGCAGATGTAAAATGACTGTGATACTCAGCTCCTTCTAGACATTTACTGGTGTGTTTACAGACATGGTGAAGTCAAGAGAATGGTCCAGGAAGACAAGAGAAGAGGTGATTTCTCTTCACAGGAAGGGCAATGGCTATAAGAAGATTGCAAAGATGTTAAACATACCAAGAGACACCATAGGAAGCATCATTCGCAAATTCAAGGCAAAGGGCACTGTTGAAACGCTACCTGGTCGTGGCAGAAAGAAGATGCTGACTTCGACTGCTGTGCGCTACCTGAAGCTCAAAGTGGAGAAAAGTCCCCGTGTGACTGCTGAGGAACTGAAAAAAGACTTGTCAGATGCGGGTACTGAAGTTTTAGCTCAGACAATAAGGCGCACACTGCGTAATGAAGGCCTCCATGCCAGAACTCCCAGGCGCACCCCCTTGCAGTCTCCAAAGAATAAGAAGAGTCGACTGCAGTATGCCAAAAGTCATGTGGACAAACCACAAAAGTTTTGGGATAGTGTTCTGTGGACTGATGAAACAAAATTAGAACTGTTTGGGCCCATGGATCAACGCTATGTTTGGAGGAGGAAGAACAAGGCCTATGAAGAAAAGAACACCTTGCCTACTTAAATCCGATTGAGAACCTCTGGTGGGACTTAAAGAAAGCAGTTGCAGCGCGCAAGCCTAAGAATGTGGCTGAACTGGAGGCTTTTGCCCATGAAGAATGGGCGAAGATACCCGTAGATCGCTGCAAGACACATGTGTCAAGCTATGCTTCACGTTTAAAAGCTGTTATAGTAAGTACTAAGATTGAATGTCACTTGGGGGTTGAATAAAACTGATAATGTGAGCACAGAAAAGACATTTGTGGTTATTTCATTAAAATTGTTATGTTATATTTGTCTGACTTACAAGTGCCTCTTTGATTTAATTGTAAACAAGATGACTGAAATGATCAAAATCAATGTCAAACTGGCCAAAACACTCAATTTCAGTGGGGGTTGAATAATTTTGAACACAACTGTATAACAACACCCAATTAATAAGGGAATAGATACGCTTACCAAAGGTAGAAAAAGGTTCCCTTCCCCACTCCTTAGGCTTTACCGGGCTTGCTGGCCTGAAGGGTTCCGGGGGCTCGGCGCGTCCATCAGGGGGATCCATTATCCTGCCCTCCATACACCATACAGCTCAGAAAGGAAGCTGGATCACAGTGCTGAATCCGGAATGGTGTGTCCACGCTGGCTGCCGTCTCCTGCCGCCGATTTATAGATTAAAGACGCGCCTCGGCGCCACTTCCGGGTTCAGGGCCACCCCCTGACGTCAATTAGATGCGCCCAGCCAGATTCGCCGGGCGCGCATGCGCACAGCCGCTCCTACCTCGCGGCCGCCATCTTGAAACCTGGCGGCCGCGTCTGTGTTAACAAGCTGCCGCATGTGAAGGGAGCCGCCCGAACACGGCCGCAGCGGCTCCCTCGGGTCCCGGAGGTGGAGCAAGAGAGCGGCAGACTGCAGGAACCCGGCACGGCCACAGGACTACCGGCTCCTAGTGTAAGGCCCCATAAAGGCAATTGAATTTCCTGGGCCCCCCTCAGCGCCCGGTGCTTGCAGGGAATTCCTGTAAAAATATCCTTCTGGAGGACTAGCTCTTCTCAGGACCTATCCCTGGACAGGAAACCTGAACTGGTGCTTGGTAGAGGGTGTCACGTTTTTATCTTCTCAGGTTTCCTGTCCAGTGGGAGGTTCCTGAGTCGCAGGGGTGCCGTCATGAGGTGAGGGGAAATAATTCCGCCTTAGGACCACCTCCAGGAGATGGAGAACAAACTTACAGCTACTTGAGGAGAGCCCGGTGCCGGCCAGAGCCACATCGACGACATTCAATCCAAAGGCATGTTCAATGGACGTGTAAAGTGAGACCACGTCGAAAGGAGAGGGTGGGCCGGCCTGCCAACTCAGATCCCTGAGTTTCAATAAGAAATGACTGGTATCCCTAATGTAGGAAGGGGCGCTGGTGGCATGGACACGTAAAACCCTATCCAAAAAGATGGCTATGTTACTGAACACCGATCCCCTCCCCGACAATTGGTCGGCCAGGGGGGTCGATAAGGCTCTTGTGAATCTTGGGAAGTACATAGAACAGATGAGTGACCGGATGCTGTATCCTGAGAAACTCACTGACACCCTTGTCAATGATGCCCTCACTGAGGGCCTCACTTATAAAATTTTCTCAAGGATATGCATAATATCCCACTTGGGATCACTATGTAATACAATATACACCTCTCGGTCACTGAACTGTCTAAGCACTTCCTGATTGTAGTCCGCCATGTCCATTACCACCATCATCCCTCCTTTATCAGCTGCCTTAATAGTAAGGGCTTCATTTTGTTCCAATTGTACCAATGCCTCCCTCTCACCCCTTGTCAGGTTGGACGTGGCCCCTCCTTTCTGACTTTCCCTCAATTGCCCAATCTGTTGTGACACAATGTTTATATAAGCTTCTACAACATGATTGTTTTAAGGGGGCGCAAAATCACTCTTCACACTTAAATCCAATGTTTTTAATGCAAAATCAACTCTATCATCAGTGCTTGGTGCTAACCCCACATTAATCTCCCCTCTTGTGGAAAAAAAAGGCTTTCAACCTCAGTAGTCTAAAAAAAACTATGTAAATCCAACTCTAAATCAAACCAGTCCTAAAAAAGGTGTTTTAGTCATATCGTCTGATGATTCTGAATCTCCTGTGGTGAAACCAAATCGGCTCTGATCAAATTTTCTCCCCTTTCTTCTGCGGAGTTTATTTTGTGTTTGTTGCTGCCATGTATATATATGGCCGGCCTGATAGTCCTTCAAATCACGGTGCCACTTATCCCTTTTGATTTTTTCCACCTCTGTCTTGTGGCGCTGTATATATGTTTTAGTTTTTTCCATAAAAGACACAAACTCATCCAATAGTCCCTGAATTTGTGTTTTTATTGCACCAATGGATTGTTTAACCCCATTCAATCTCTTGACAGAGGAAATCAATGTTAAGCAGCATTAACTCAAATGCAAATCTGTTGTTAATATTTTCAAACTTACAGAAGTCCTCATTATTGGGGAAGAGAGTAGGTCTGAGATGGGATCTCAATCCCATAGGAATCCGCTGTGCACGGTAGTATTCTCTCAGAATATTCAAATGTAGGTCCATGGTAATCAATCTTTTGGACTAATTTTTAAATTTTCTCTTAAGCAGGTCTACAGATCGGGTACTCAGAAAGGATACATCCCCACCTTCACCCTCAATGAGTCTCTGTATTTGTTCCTCAGTGTATAAACACGTGTTCACATGAGCAGTCTCTCTGACCTTACCAGATCCTGAGGTTCCCTCCATCTTAGGAAGTTTCCAAACCCCGGTGCTTACTCCTTGGATCCAAGACATATAATAAGAGTTGTAGAGAAACACACACCAGATCTTTGCGGTCTCACGGAATGCAGCAGCCCACCTGGAGTCCTAGATCCATAGAACATCCCTTGTGCATAATACAATAAATGATAGCGTAGGCAGCATGTCCAGTGAATGTCCCTTTATTGGGAACTGCTTACATGTGCAAACGCGAATATAAATTGCTACGTTTCGGCTATCACTAAGCCTTTCTCAAGCATAGTATGATCCCCATATGATCAAGTTTAAATAGTGCAAGACACACCCCCAATCAGTAAAGGTGACCAATCAAACAATGTATCCAATTATGACAATATAGATTCAATGTGAATATGTAATCAATACAGATCAATCTGATCTCCATCAACATGTGTTAATAAGTGACATTCTCACCATACAATCCCGATGAGCTCAGAACCTTGCGATCTCACCTCATTGCGCGTCCCGCTGCACATGGCGGCTGTGGAGGACAGATTTGTATACAGGTCGACCCACTTTGGGGGAGCCCGGTGTTGGTGGCGCTACATCGACGACATTTTCGGGGTCTGGGTGGGTACCCCAGAGGAATTACAGCTATTTCACCAGGATCTTAACACTATGGTCCCTGGGTTGGAATTTACGATCACAGTTTCTCCAACGCAAAGATCTGGTGTGTGCTTCTCTACAACTCTTATTATATGTATTTTTTTCTATTAGTAATTCTGCATTTCCAAATGAAGAAGGCGAGTTCTTCTAGATATAACATGCTATAAAATGACATAAATGTATTACACACACAGGCCTCATGTAGTAATAGTAATGGAGACACAAACTAGAGATCCCACAGCCACCAATCACATCACTGATTTTATCTCCTACCCTGTACTAGACACATGAAAGCCGGGATCTGATTGTTGCCAGGGAGGTTTGCAGTGCAGTGCAGCTGCTGTGCTCTATAGAGGGCCCGGACCGGACTGGGACAGCTCAGAGATTTTTGTCTATGGAAATCTAGAAAACACAGCGATCAAGACAGAGATACTGAGATCATGTAATAATAAGACTCCGAGATTAGAGGTTTCCGAGTCTAACCATGAGAACGGTCAGTCTTCTTTCTTCTCCATTCCTCAGGTGCAGACAGCTGTGGTAAGTACATTTTATACCAGATTTCAGCTTCTTCTTCTTATTATTCTCTATAAGATTGGAAGGTTATAATACAATTGCATTTACCCAGGATTAATGGTGCAAACCTATACCAACTTTAAGACCTGTACCGAGAAGAAGGTTGTCTGCGCCGGGGGCCCTCCAAAAAATCAAGGCACAGTATAAGATTTCTATCATGGGCCAGAGGATCTAGGATTACATTATAGAATATTTGTCAATGGACTTCTCATCTGTGTGTGTATACTGTGTGTACTGTACCTATAATACAGAGGTGAGAAGCACTATATACACTGTACACAGCACCCGCTGATTATTAAATGATGTTTTTCTCTTTTCACAGACTACTTGGAGAGATGCAGCTGCCTGTGCACCTCCAACAGATGTTTCGGTAAAGTGTCTTTTCTTTAATCTACATTCATATAGTACATCAGTAAAACTATAGGGCCCCAAATCCTCCCCGTACACTAAATATTCCAGTCACTTTCAATAGTCCATAGTTCATGGCAGACAATCAGACTTCATGATTCAGGAGGACATTTACATTAATTTGATTCTGTCCATAAGCAGACTAGAAGATTGATTTGTGGCAGTCTGTACAGTATATTTTCCATGTTCTGGTGACAGAGGGGTGATAGATACCAGCACATGGTTATCATATTTATACATTATTATAAAGTGTCTTTAATGCTCGGCTCATATTTCATTTCTTTCTTCTTTTCTCAGATCTGAAAACTGGATGGTCCTGCTCTTCATGTAAGGACCACAAGTCTCATCTTGCAGAGACTGTAAACTGTGGAGGTGAGGAGACAGCAGAATATTACCAGTTACTATCAGTCCCCTCTATGATGCCCATAATTCCTATTAGGTCATATGGAAGGAGACGTTATTAAATGCAGCACAGAATATCTACACAATTACTTCTATACCATATTCTTTCATTTTCCTTTTTCTAGAGATAAATATACAAGTTCCAGAGTATGAAGAACTAATTCTGGACTGTACTTTTGAATGGTAAGCGAGGCTGGAGGACTCCTACAAGAACGTGTTCACCCTGGTAAGTGCAATGCAGATTCCCAAGAAAATAAGTGTAAAAGTGGAAAATTATTCAATTAAGCCTTAGGATACCGGAGGTTTTTGTGTTTTCATTTTACTTCCCCATTTTCCTTGAGCCATAACTTTTTTATATTTCCAGTCACATAGCTCTATGAGGGCTTACTTTTTGCAGGACAAGTTGTAAGCATGGCATAAAATGTAGTGGAAACCGGTACAAAAAAATTCCAAATGGGGTAGAATTGGAAAAAAAATGCAATTTCTCCACCGTTTTACAGGTTTTGTTTGCGGCAAAATTGACCCATGCCCTACATTCTCTGGGTCAGTGTGATTACAACGATACCCCATATGTATAGGTTTCTTATGTCAAAATAGTGTAAAAATAAATGTAAACTTCAACATATTCTGACCCCCATAACTTTTTTATACTTATGTCTACTAAGCTGTTTAGGGGCTAATTATTTGCAGGACAACCTGTAGTTTTTATTGATACCATTTTGGAGTGTGCTTGACTTTTTGATCACATTTTATTACATTTTTTGGGGTAAGAGAAGCAATAAAAAAAAATGACAAAATCACCCATTTTGACCCTTTTTTCCGTTACGCCATTCGCCACATTGCAATTTTTTCATAATATTTTAATAGTATTGGCATTTTTGTTTGCGATGATACACATGATGTTTATATTTATTATTTAGGTATTTTTTTATTCTTTTTTAATTTTTGGTTATTATTTTGAAGCTCATATATGAGCCTATAAATAATGTTTTTTAATCTTTGATTTTGTTGATCAGGGATTATTAAAATGAGATTTACACTGGTGGTCAAAATAAGAATTGCAGCATGAACACAAACCCTCGTCAGCAAGGCTAAGGCTTCGTTCACGTTACCGTTCAGCCTTTCCGTTCTCCTGCTCAGTTTAGGAGCAGGAGAACGGAAAGGACAGATTCACCACATAACGGTGATGTGAACGAAGCCAAGGACCCCATAGACTATAATGGGGTCCGTTAGGTTTCTGCTCAGAAGATAATTTTGGAGTGGAGACAAAAGTTGTGCATGCAGGACTTTTGTCTCCGCTTCAAAAATCTTCTTTTTAACGGAAACCTAACGGACCCCATTATAGTCTATGGGGTCCTTGGCTTCGTTCACATCATCGCTATGTGGCGAATCATTCCTTTCCGTTCCTAAACGGAGCAGGAGAACAGAAAGGCTGAACGGTGATGTGAACGAAGCCTTACAGTGTTTAGCGCAACTACTGATGCCCACATTGGCCACACAGGGCATCGGTAGGAAGCCCGGAAGCACGGTCTTCCGGGTTTTTGCGCATTTAGATGCCGTGATTTCACTTGATCACGACATCTAAAGCCTTTAACTACTGTGATCGGCATTTTTGCCAGTCACGGTAATTAGCCGCAGGTCTCTGCAGCTTGAAACTGCCGGCCATGGCGCCCGCTGCACGTGCTAGCAGGCGCCATGTTTACACATTGCTCCAGTGCCGTACATGTACGGCGCTGGTAGCGAACGGGTTAAGTTATATGAACATAATTTTAAGGCAGCTCTTCCTAAACGTATTCCTTCATTACCCAAAACCACTATAAACAAGTCCTTTTACTCTGTGTCATCAGGCTGCTCATTATAGTCTGAATTCAGTCTTTATGTCATGTCACCAAATTATCATCAGTAATTTAATAGATTTTTGTCTGAATAGGAATATTGTTGGGTATTTTTCAGTAGACATGGCAATCTTTAATTTAATTGTCCCTGTTGTCATTGGGTATTAATGGGGTCATGTATTATGTATTTGGGTAATTTACCAGGTGTGGGGGGCACTGGGTTAAGGTGTTTCTTGCCCCCAATGTTAATGACAATGATAAATTACAAATATGATATTATAAATAATTGTGACATATGAGGTTCTAACAGTTCTCCATATTAGCTCTCTAGCATCGTGAACATGAACCCAGAGTCACCCGGGAGCCATACCTAGTGATCAAGGGCGTACTGAAGGGGGACTCCAGCCGGTACACATGTACCACCATCCTAGACTGAGGTGCCAGTGAGTAAGATCACCTAAAATGTGTCAGGTAAGTACAGATTATTAATGGCACTATGCTGGGTGGTAATACAAGATACACTGCAATGTCATTCTCTTCATGGTATCAACTATTAATGTAATTGTTTTCCTAATTCAGTTATTAGTGGATCGGACCTGGCGATGGAAAAATACCATCTTCGCCCTACAGTTCCTGATGTGCTTGACATCACATTGCCTAAGCCGCCACTTCTAGAGGAGCTCCATAACAGCAATTCTTCCCTCAAATCAATATCTGTGGCTAGCTCCGTCAACATCATGCTGATCGCTGGCATTGGTAGGTGGCATTTATAAGATACTCTATGGAGCTTGCGTATTATTGCTGATTAATATTTACACAGGGTAAACTTAGTCCAGGCAGTCACAAGGTGCGCCAGATCTATCACAGTGCTGCACGCTTCATAGTAAATTCAGTGCATATTACAAGACCAGACATGTTATAATATCAGTGAACTGATAAGCAGCTAATGTAAGGAGAACACATCGGAGGATCTGTGCGCATATTTCATTCAGAGCTCACATGTCATCAAATAACTGATTTTCTTGTTTTCAGCATCTGCATCTTCTAGAGGAGACAAATGAAATCTCGAGAGATACTAATATAGGAGTATTTCAGCATCACGTGTCTTTATTCCATGTCCAGAAAAAGCGCTTTTAGTCTGCTGAAAAACAGCTCCTAAGTACCCAGCTGGATTGGCTTTGCTGTTTCAAGTGCCCAAAGCAAACCAGACTAAAGAAGAGGGGAGGGCTGTTTAGTTCCTCATATCTTGGGATTGGTAGCAGTTAGACATATGGACCTGGTTTTGTTTATATCCACTACATTGGACGATATAACTATTAAAAATCGAGTCGGGAATGAAGGCAGTGAAACCAGCTTTTACTTTCACTTTCAGCTACATTCACTGCCATCCAGCTGTATCTTCAGATGTAATCGATTCTGGTATAGTTTGAAAACCCAAAATATGAGCAGTTAAAGCAGTCCTCTCCTGGTCTTGTTTGAAAGCTGACATTCCAAGCTTCCAAACAATACCAGAGTCATAGCATTATATCAATTACATAGTAAGATACATCTTTTAGAATTTGGAAGAGCAGGCCCATATATCTAGCTGCTACCAATCCCAAGATATGAGCAGCTAAACTGCCCTCCCCCATTCTTTAGTCTGGTTTGCTTTGGGCACTTGAAACAGTAAGGCTGGGTTCACATGGGCGAGTTTTCCGCACGGGTGCAATGCGTGAGGTGAACGCATTGCACCCGCACTGAATCCGGACCCGTTTATTTCAATGGGGCTGTGCAGATGAGCGGTGATTCTCCCGCATCACTTTTGTGTTGTCTGAAAATCGCAGCATGCTCTATATTCTGCGTTTTTCACGCAACGCAGGCCCCATAGAAATGAATGCGGATGCGGTGCGATTTTCATGCAGGGTTGCTAGGAGATAAACATCTATTTACTGTATTATTTTCCCTTATAACATGGTTATAAGGGAAAATAATAGCATTCTTAATACAGAATTCTTAGGAAAATGTGGGTTGAGGGGGTTAAAAAATAAAATAAAAATTAAACTCACCTCTTCCACTTGTTTGCGCAGCCCGGCTGGCATTCTTTCTTTGGTTGAGGACCTGGGAGGCAAAGGACCTTTGGTGACGTCACTGCGCTCGTCACAAGGTCTATCACCATGGACATCACCAAAGGTCCTTTGCCTCCCAGGTCCTCAACCAAAGGAAGAAGACCAGCCGGGCTGCGCGGACAAGTGGAAGAGTTGAGTTTAATTATTATTATTATATTTTTTTTTAACCCCCTCAACCCACATTTTACTAAGCATTCTGTATTAAGAGGAAAGGGAAAATAATACAATCTACACTACAACCAACCCAAACCCGAACTTCATTGAAGAAGTTCGGGTCTGGGTACCACATTAAATTTTTTCTCACGCGCGTGCAAAACGCATTGCACTCGCGCGGAAAAAAAAGAACCACGCAACGCAATCTCAGTCAAAACTCGCACGATTTCCCCACCACGCACCCGCCTTCTATCCAGCCCCAATCTGCAACACCCGTGTGAACCCAGCCTAAAGCCAACCTAGCTGGGCACTTAGCATCTAAAGCTTTAAATGTATGCAGTCAGCATTATTAAAGGTCAAAGACATTAGCCTGTGTGAAAGAGCAGAGAACTGCTGGCCATGCCCGCCCGCTCTGCTTGCGAGCACCATATTTAAAACCTCTCATTCCCCCATATATGTACAGCGGCGGTACTTAAGGGTTTTAAAAAAGGTTGTGATTTGCGCTTAAGAAATCTACTATCAGCAATGCTCCATCTGCGCAGGCACACATGCAATGTTTTGCTGCTTCCGAAAATATGGACAGGTTTTACAGCAGGTTCAAGGAGTCAGAAATCTTGCAAATAGCCCAGACTCCAGAAGCAGAGTTAGTACCAGAGTTAGTACCAGAGTTAGTACCAGAAAGTACTGAAGCAGACTTTGGAGTTCTGTTTTAAAATGTTTTTAAAGTTGTAGAACTGATGGCCGAAGTTCTTCACCGAAGTCTCACGCAACTTCGGACTTAAAGAAGTTTGCCTCACCAAAGCCCATACATTTTAATGTTGTACGGAGACAGGTTTCCGTACAGCATTCAGACGAATTTGGGGAACGGATCGACTTCGGATCTTGGACTCAAAGCGAGATTCAATAACCCCTTATTGTGAATTACATGTCCATAGAGTGCACGCTGTAACCACTAGTTTCTTTAAATGACATGGCACACACTGATATGTGATTTATAAAATCTTATATTACAAGACAACTTCAATAGTAAAAAAACTTATAAAACTTTGATCAGACTTAATCTGAAGTACAGATCAACACAAACTAATGCACAACAACCAGCATGATAGTGATGCCTAAAGTCATGTAATGACTAGTTTTGAGCGAATCAGGTTCGGACTGCTCTATCTGAACCAGATTTGTTTCAAAACTTTGTTTATAATATGTGCTCTGTACCACAGTAAAATCTATGGGCTCTGTTGAGGCCTTCTTCTCGCCACAAGTAACGCGAGCCTTGCTTAATCTCGTGCCTGTGAAGTTACAGTTCGGCTCTGCGCATACATTATTGTTTCAAAATCCAATACCGAACTCGGCTTCGTTAATGAGGCACAAACCCAAGTTTGGCTTCTGATTTTGAAACATTAATGTATGCGCAGAATCAAACTGTAATGTCACAGGCACGAGACTAGGCAAGTCTCGCGTTACTTGTGGCTAGAAGAAGGCCTCAATACATTTTACTGCGGTAAGGAGCGCATATTATAATCAAAGGCTTGAAACGAATCGGGTTTAGATAGAGCAGCCCGAACCCTAATCGCTCAACACTAGTAATGACTATATATCTTTGTATTACATGTTAGACATCAAGCAGTTCTGTAGGGTCACCATAGCAGATACTTAAAGATGTTTCAGCTGATAAATGGTACAAAAACTTGCTACACCCCTTCTCTTACACTTTTTTACAGTTTATATACAATTCTTTGTTCCAACACATATAATAAAAAATAAAAAAAAATAAAAAAAAATAAAAAAAATCCCAGCTTCCTTTTGCCACCACTAGAGGGCAAATCTATATGCATGAAAATCAGCAGTATACAGACCACCCACTAGTAATGGTTACAGGAAGCTAACATTTTTAAATTTTTGTGGGGAACAGCAAACTAGTGCTTTGCACTGGAGAAACAGTGCTGTAAAGATTTATCAAGTATAATTGGAAATATTCCAGATGATTAATGCTGCAGTATATTATATTTAAAGGAACACTCCATTTATGTTCAGCCTTTAGGTCACTAAACACTGGCTATGGTGTTTATAACATCAATCATATAATTTACTGCAACATCTGTATTGTGGGGTTGCTGAGAACCCATCATGAAGACCTTTGAGAAGTCTTGTCACTTCCACTTTATCACTGTGCATTCTGGATCATGGTTAATTCTATTATATGTAATCAATATTATACAGTACTGCAAATAGGGTAAATGTCCTATCTGTGCTTAGCCTTGTTACCAGCAGGTGGCAGCAGCATATTACGTCTGCATTAAATGATGCCTTATGGCGTACCTCCAGGCGTATAACACTTATCCGAAGATCTATTTGGTGAGGGCCCAACAGTGTAGGTCTTGTGAGTGCAGAGGTAGAAGTCGCACCTGGACCCTAAAGATCTTCTAGTGACACAAGGTAATTGTGTGGTCCCATAGGCTTTACAGCTCCTTGTTTGGAGATCTTCAGACAAGGGCTTGGAAGTGCTCCGGGGAACCTTTATTATTGTAGATGGTGACAATCCAAGCCGATGAGCCACCCACTATGAAAAATTCTGATTTATTTTTTCAATTACTTTTCAATTCCGTTCAGTTCAGAAGATAGAGTTAAAACTGAAGCAGTCAATGCAGATGGTCACTTATTATGTCTTCTGGTCCAGGTGGCGGGTTTCAGGATTCTAGCCTGTTGAGCAAAGTGAGAAGGAAATGATTAGCTTATAAACCCAGCACAGAAACCTTGGAGATCCACCATCACAAAAGATGTACATGGCCCCTTGCAGACGAACATGTCTGGATTATGTCCGGATGCGTTCAGTGAAAACTGCGCAATTTCGCAAACAAATTCATTCACTTTTGCTCGCGTTCAGTTTTTATCGCGCGGGTGCAATGCGATTTACTGCGTTTTGCACGTGCGTGATAAAAAACTGAATGAGTACAAAAAAACATCTCTTAGCAACCATCTGTGAAAATCGCATTGCATCCGCTTATGTTTGCGGATGCGATTTTCGCGCAGCCCAATTCACTTCTATGGGGCCAGCACTGTGTGAAAATCACAGAATATAGAACATGCTGCGATTTTCGCACAACGCAAAAGTGATGCGTGAAAACCACTGCTCATGTACACAGACTCATTTAAATGAACGGGTCCGGATTCCGTGCGGGCGCAATGGGTTCGCATCACGCATTGCACCCGCATGGAATTCTCGCTCGTGTGAAAGGGGCCTAACACTTGGTTATATGGGAATTATGACAATGTATGGGATGGGATTTATTGAAAGGCCAAAGATTTCCTCGTCAGTGTACATCTGCATTGTCCCCACTACAAGTGTTCATGTTATTGTATTTTATGCAGTGTATGTCTCATAAGCTTTGTATAGGGAGAGCAGTGGGTCCCTGGTTACTATTGCTAGGTATGGGCTGGCTCCGCCCCTTGCTTTGTAGGCAGTAAACTCAGTCTAATGTAGACCGTGAATGTGTACAGAGAAGAGCTGTACAGGAAATCCTCTTATCCTGTGGATTTCAAAAAGCCTTAAAGTGCCAACTTCAGGGATAGAGTCATTGGATTATACAAAGTGTGGCGATTCTACAAGTGGGAGTGCAAAGCATATTGTCACATATTACCAACGTTTATATTTGTAAATTTGGGGCATCTAAACTATACCCCCGGGAATGGCCCAATCCATTAGCAACACCCATTTTTAGCCTGGGACAGCCCAACATTTGCCGGGACCAGGGGTGTAGCTATAGGGGGTGCAAAGGTAGCAATCACTACCGGGCCCAGGAGCCTGAGGGGGCCCAAAGACCCCTGTGCCGCATAAGAAGACACCGGTATTATAGAAAGTGCATGCTGGTCAAGTTACAGTATACCACTGGCTGGAGGGAAGGGGTTAGGTCAAGAATTTGGCATGGGACGGGGGGGCCGTTTCAATTTTTGCCTCAGGCAGCACAAAGGCTATGTACTTCCCTGCCCCTGGCACTGGATTGGATAAGAGGTGATACAGTACTGAGCCACGCCCCCTGCACTGATCACATGACGGTGACGTCACCCCAGGTCCTTAGTGTTGTCCAAGGTTCGGGTTCATTGAAGAATCCGGATATGGATTCCAAATGCCGTTATGGTCCGTGGTAGTGGAATCCATAAGGGGATGCTTCGATAACCCGAACTTTGGACGCCGAACTTAAAATACAAGTTCGCTCAACTCTACTAATGAGCTCTAAGTTCCCCATCATACTAAACACCCTGCCTTGCACCCACAACACTAGTTACACCAAGGGCACCTCCTACCAAAAGGCTTCAAAGTCTGAGAAGGTGCACCCTCCTATTACTGCACAGGCCAGGGTGCACCTGAGTGGAGCCTGCCACCATGAGTACAACCACTCCTATCCTCTCCACTACCTCTGCTGCTCCATGCACATATATTAATTATTGTGCTAATTAATCTGAGTTCTTCATTATACACATCTGTTTCAGGCTTTTTAGCTCTCATTAGTGCAAGATATAAAACCCATGGCTCTCTGGAGCAAGGCTTGACACTCTGAGGGGGGAGTTGTACTTAAATAATAGTAGAACTACTAGTAGATGTAAAAGCTTATTGGAATGGTATCACATGTGGTTTGACAGCGTTAAATCAGCTTTTCTCATAAGAACAAAACCTTGCTTACCTCAATTAAATCCTCCAATTTGATCTTCTCACAATGAATACTTTTCTTCCAGTTTTTGCTTGCTTCTCTTCCTCCATATTTCTCAAATGTTATCACAGAAAATCTCTTGCCTTCACAACAAATGCAAAGGTTCTTTCTTGAGTCTACAAATAGAAGACACTGGATGAAAAAAAATTCTATGTCCAGAGACGGGGCTATCGTTACATAAATCAGCACCAATGCAAGGAGGGTTGGTGGAATAAATTTGAATTCTATAGTTTAAAGGAGATGTAAAAAAAAATACCCAATTAGAGAATTACACTCCTCAACATTGAAATTGCAGGGCCAAGAAGGAAAAGTTGTGGAATTATAAAAATTATGGGCTCGATAGTTATGTTAATGATATGCAAATAACAAAAAATGGAAACAAAATATTCAAAACATCTGGATTTATTCAGTATCGAGTAGGTGCACCAAGTGCAGAAATACACGCACTTACACAGCTTAGCATGCTATCTATGAGGTTATTAAAGGTTGTCTGAGGAATGTTCTGCCCCGTTGAATGCACTTGGTCACACAAATCATCAAGTTCCGCTGCTGGCAGCTCCCTTTGCAATTGCCGACCAATTACGCCCCAGATGTGTTTAATGGGAGACAAGTCCTTAGATGCTGCAGGCAATGGAAGCACATTTAGGCTATACAGTCTGCTCACAGTAGAATGAGCAATTTGTGGCCTGGCATTTTCCTGTAAAAAAAAAAAAAAAAAAAAAAAAACACCCCGCTCTGGGAAACACTGGAGAAATGGCTGTACCACTGGTTCCACAACCAACTCAATGTAATGCCAGGCTGTACCTGAAATGAATGAAGGTCTGTCTACAGTCCATTAAGCCACCCCAAACCATAATCAGAGGAATAGGACCGATAACCCCTTTAGGAACTGTGGTTAGCATTAATAAGATATTGCCTGGTCTACCAGGGTAACTAGATGGTTGTAACATGAACCATACTTTTCTCACAAATTCCAATTTATGTCAGAGTCCGGATGGTTGGGAGGTACTGTATTTGTCTTCAAGATGGGATCAGGAGGAGTTTCAGGAATGATTAAACATTGATGGCCATCAATATTACAGTCCTGGAAAACCTCTTCACATGGTGCTCCGGATCCCCATCTCCCTTGCACAGCCTGTTTCATCTCATCAATTTCTAGCGGTTCATGGTCAATACATGGTGAAAAAAAGTGATAAAAACATTTGGTGTCATCAAAAACACTTACCTCCAGTCCATTGCGACTTCATGAAGATACCAGTCTTGTTGCCACATCGCACTTTAAATTTGTCATTGAAAACTTGCTTGGGGAACTCCAGCATTACAGACACAGGTCTCATCACTGGGGAACAAGAACATGTGTCATCAGTTATGAACCTATGCTAGAATCGAAGGACACAGGCCACTCTCAAATTCTGTCAAATGGGGATGCATTATGGCTAAAAGAGTCCTAGGTCTGCTCCTTTAATTCTTTAGGGCCCTTTTACACTGGCCAATGATCGGACAGATGAGCAGTGATAAGAACACTTGTTTCTGATCATCTCCATAGGAGCCTACCTGCAGCAGCCTCGGATCATCCAGCTGGCTGGATAGTGTACTGGTTAAGGGCTCTGCCTTTGACATGGGAGACCAGAGTTCTGCCTTTGACATGAGAGACCAGGGTTCGGATCCTGACTAGGGTCAGTACATATTCAGTAGGAAGTCCTTTGAGGGTGGCCCCTTGAGCATGCCCTTAGTGACTGCAGCTCTTGAGCGCTTTGAGTCCGACAGGAAAAAAGCGTTATACAAATGTTAGGATTATAGGATTATTATCATTCGGTGGACCAAGGTTGCTGCGCACACTATCTGACTCCCCCGTTCCCCGTGGCCATGGCATCTGAGAGGTTAAATGTGTGTAAGCCACATTATCGTTGATCACATACATTAGCCCCTTGTGTCTATTGTCTAAAACAGCAGGCACCCAGAGGCTATGACGCCCACTGAAATTGCGAGTCGGCACCATATTTAAATGCTCAAATTCTGCCGCAAATTTATGGTGGGTGGTCAGGAAGGGTTTGGCCAAAGCTGAGAGCTGCTAGTAATTTAGAGAACCTTTTTCATAGAACTCTGCATGTACTCCCTCTGCTATTACTTCTGGAAATGTACAAATAAATTGACCACTAGGTGTTACTTTTACCTATGTTTTTAGACACTAGGATATTGCCCAATTAATGCTGACAGATTAATGAGTGGTAACTGAGTGGATCTGAGTGGTAACACACAGTTGTTAATTCAGTCAACTATTTCCATGAGAAATAAAAGAGGAATGGCATGGCACTCTCATCCAATCTGCTCTTTGTGGTGGGGATAGACTTGGGCCGTAGGGTAGCTGCCAGGTGCCACTCCAGAGTAGTCCACAAGTCAGTGGCAGCTGACCAGGGGGTCAGAATACTTGGGGAAAGCACCAAGGGGACTTGCGAGGCCTGGAGTTAACGGGTCAGGACAGGCGGCAACAAACAAAGTCTGTAAATAAGATCTGAGGTCAGGGGCAGGCGGCAATCAGGCGAAGTCCAGGAGTATAATAGCAGGAGTCGGTACACGGAAAAGCAGACAAGATGACACACCTTTTGCACAGTGGCTAGAGACTAAGGTTGCTCAGGCAACTTTCTGTAGTAGGAAGTGCCTTTAAATACCTGCTGCAATGTAGCCATAGGCTGCCGAGACAGAGGGCGTGTATGTGTTGCCTCATAGATGCAGAGAGACACATACATGCTAGCTTCAGTACTGATGCAAGTCTCCAGCAGGAAGGAAACTCTGGCATGGAACGTATGTAGCAGAGCTTAGCCAGTTGCAGCCCATGTTTGTCAGCAGGGTGGCAGGAGGAAAAAGAAGGAGCCCGTGCCTGTGGTTAGGGGCAGCAGCGCCGGCATGGACTGCTGGCCTAACAGCCAACAATCAATCAATGAATCCACAGGCTGTGATTTATAAGTGCTGAAGCCCTGATATATTTCCCTATTTGGTGTAACAAGTAACCATTGGGAACCCCAATAAGCACACGCCAAAAAAACAAATATATATAATCTTTATTAAGTCCATATTATAAAAAAATACACATGTCAATAATAAATAATCCACCCGCAGAAATCAGGTATGCATAACGGCATGAACGGTCACGGACAACACCCAATACAAGCTCATCGGTACATGGAGGTAAAGAGAGAGGGGCATTTATATCAATGGCAACAATGGCCTTATTATACAAACTATTAACCTCCCACAATGGTTACATATACCATCCATATAAGTAATCCTGTGTATCTTGCGAGGGTAAACGAGTGAATCCAGGAGAAAAGAAACATAATCTCCAAAAGTGGAGGCGTAATCGCCAAGAGCCAGTCACTCTTTTGTACCCCCCAACATGATCCTTAATGGATTCAACAAATCATAGAATACATTAAGAAAGGATCATGATGTTACCAGTGAGCTGCACTGAGTGCTGGCACGCGACTCGTCCACAAATCCCCAACGCGCGTTTTGCCCGTAGCTTTGTCAAGAAACGCGCGTTGGGGATTTGTGGACGAGTCGCGTGCCAGGACTCAGTGCAGCTCACCGGTAACATCATGATCCTTTCTTAATGTATTCTATGATTTGTTGGATCCATTAAGGATCATGTTGGGGGGTACAAAAGAGTGACTGGCTCTTGGCGATTACGCCTCCACTTTTGGAGATTATGTTTCTTTTCTCCTGGATTCACTCTTTTTCCCTCGCAAGATACACAGGATTACTTATATGGATGGTATATGTAACCATTGTGGGAGGTTAATAGTTTGTATAATAAGGCAATTGTTGCCATTGATATAATGCCCCTCTCTCTTTACCTCCATGTACCGATGAGCTTGTATTGGGTGTTGTCCGTGACCATTCATGTCGTTATGCATACCTGATTTCTGCTGGTGGATTATTTATTATTGACATGTGTATTTTTTTTATAATATGGACTTAATAAAGAATATATATATTTGGTATTTTTTGGCGTGTGCTTATTGGGGTTTCTAGTTTGGCGCGGTCACGCTTTATACTGGTGCAGACTACATTTTGGAGGTTAAGTAACCATTGGGGCCCATAGCAAAACTTAGACTGACTCCTCCCTTCACCAATACCACCCTTTTGAGCAACTAACGTCTACGGATGACAAGCGTATTGTCTTCTCACTGCCTCATACATTTTCCTCCTTCTTTGATTTCCTTTTAATTTTTCACTGCTTCCTTCCACAGCAATAACCAACATATGTCATCGGTTACCAACCTGTGTTAGAATTGAACGACCCACAGGCTCCTCTGGAATGTTGTCAAATGGGGATCCATTAGGTCTGGCTCCTTTATTCACTTAAGGTCCTCTTACACTTGCCAATGATCAGAAGATTAGATAAGAAGTCATAAGAATGCTAGTTCCCGGTCATTCCCCAGTTTAAATATGAGGCACTTTCCCCTAAAACAAGTCATTTCATTGATATACCGCATAGTGTTACTAATGTAATGAGATCCCTCACTCCCATGGCAGCCAATGGTAGGTAATATCTTGGTTGTACCCACAACCTGCTCAACCAATCAGGGAACAGAAACGCTGGGACAATCACTCACTGCTCTTTATTCCCTGACATGATCTCCTGGCACTGACCTTGTTTGGTATTTGGCTTTGTGTTTTCATTCTGTATTGGTTCTAACATATCTCTCTGGTTTAAACTATGGTCTGGTTTTGACTTACAGTTGTGTTCAAAATTATTCAACCCCCAATGCTGTAAAGGGTTTTAGGGAATTTAGTGTACATTTGTAATTGTGTTCAGAATGGAATCTTACAAGGACTTTTTAAAGAACCAAATGCAACTAAAATGACATCAATTGTTTTTGTAATACAGTATTAAAATGTTTTTTTTGTGATTTCTTCACTGACACAATTATTCAACCCCTTAAAGACGACCACTCTTAAGAACAGAGGTTCATTCAAGTGTTTTCGATCAGGTATTGAAAACACCTATTGGATGTCAAGGAGCAGCAATCAAGCATAATAAGCACCAATTAGGCAGATGTAAAATGACTGTGATACTCAGCTCCTTCTAGACATTTACTGGTGTGTTTACAGACATGGTGAAGTCAAGAGAATGGTCCAGGAAGACAAGAGAAGAGGTGATTTCTCTTTACAGGAAGGGCAATGGCTATAAGAAGATTGCAAAGATGTTAAACATACCAAGAGACACCATAGGAAGCATCATTCGCAAATTCAAGGCAAAGGGCACTGTTGAAACGCTACCTGGTCGAGGCAGAAAGAAGATGCTGACTTCGACTGCTGTGCTCTACCTGAAGCGCAAAGTGTTGAAAAGTCCCCGTGTGACTGCTGAGGAACTGAAAAAAGATTTGCCAGATGCGGGTACTGAAGTTTCAGCTCAGACAATAAGGCACACACTGCGTGATGAAGGCCTCCATGCCAGAACTCCCAGGCGCGCCCCCTTGCTGTCTCCAAAGAATAAGAAGAGTCGACTGCAGTATGCCAAAAGTCATGCGGACAAACCACAAAAGTTTTGGGATAGTGTTCTGTGGACTGATGAAACAAAATTAGAACTGTTTGGGCCCATGGATCAACGCTATGTTTGGAGGAGGAAGAACAAGGCCTATGAAGAAAAGAACACCTTGCCTACTGTGAAGCATGGCGGGGGGTCAATCATGCTTTGGGGCTGTTTTGCTTCTACAGGTACAGGGAAGCTTCAGCGTGTGCAAGGTACTATGAATTCTCTTCAGTACCAGGAGATATTGGATGAAAATGTGATGCAGTCCGTCACAAACCTGAGGCTTGGGAGACGTTGGACCTTTCAACAGGACAATGATCCCAAGCATACCTCCAAGTCCACTAGAGCATGGTTGCAGATTAAAGGCTGGAACATTCTGAAGTGGCCATCACAGTCACCAGACTTAAATCCGATTGAGAACCTCTGGTGGGACTGAAAGAAAGCAGTTGCAGCGCGCAAGCCTAAGAATGTGACTGAACTGGAGGCTTTTGCCCATGAAGAATGGGCAAAGATACCCATAGATCGATGCAAGACACTTGTGTCAAGCTATGCTTCACGTTTAAAAGCTGTTATAACTGGAAAAGGATGTTGTACTAAGTACTAAGATTGAATGTCACTTGGGGGTTGAATAAAACTGATAATGATTTGAGCACAGAAAAGACATTTGTGGTTATTTCATTAGAAATGTTATGTTATATTTGTCTAACTTACAAGTGCCTCTTTGATTTAATTGTAAACAAGATGACTGAAATGATCAAAATCAATGTCAAACTGGTCAAAACACTCAATTTCAGTGGGGGTTGAATAATTTTGAACACAACTGTAACTCTTGGATTCCGATCTGGTACTGGTTTTGCCTGTCTGCTTCTGTCTTCTTTCTGTCTGACATGTTTTTTATCTAGGTTTAGACACCTGCACTTGGCTAAGAAGGGACTATCATCCAGTTGTGGGCCATCGCTTAGGACAGATCTTGCGAGTATGTAGGGACAGCAGTATGGGTGGAGTTCAGAGCGTCACTGTCCCCTATCTTTACAGTTGCAGGCCAGATGATTGATTGTTATTGTATTTTACTACTCTGTATGTGATTTGCCTTTATGTATTTACATATATATTTTAGACACGCTTAGTAAATATTTCAATTGACAGCCTTTGAAAGCCTATTCTTTTCTCGAATCTTTAAATTCACATTAAAACAAATAGCATGACAGCTCCACGATAGTTTTTTTTTTGTCATGGAGAATACAAGTATTCTGCTGGACCTGTCAAGGAAAGCATAATTTCCTGCTCCCCAACACGCAGTTTGACTCTATAGGTCCTGGTCTGTTTTTTCCAGACATCAGGTAGACTTCCGTCGTGGAAGAGGCTGCAGTGTTGATAAGTCCCCAAGTGGTCAAATCATAACGAGGGTCTCCTGCTACATAATTAAAGCTGTGAGCCTCTAACAATTTAGAGAATCTTTTTGTTAAACTCTGCATTTTGGCATCCCTCCGCTATTCTTCCTGGAAATGTACAAATAAATTGACCACTGGGGGTCACCATTTCCTATGTTTTTAGACACTAAAACAATGCCCGATTAATGCCGACATGGTCAGACTGTGTAGGGACATACTCTATTGATAATCTGAGTGGTAATACCCAGTTGTCGATTCAGTGAAATATTTCCATTAAGAATAACAGTGGAATGGCAGTGAAAAAGATCCTCCACAAATGTTTTTTTTTCATGGGGAATATAAGTATTTACTAAATCAGACAGATCAGGAAAGGCAACAGACCCTTGGTTTTTAAAAAAAAGGAGATGTCTTGATGGCATGCAATAATTAATAAAAAAATTTTTAAAGTGTATACTTTCACCACAAAACATTTTCTGTTCTATAGTCACAAACCTTGTGCTGGATCAGGCCTCTCTTCCAATCCGCTGTTTCTAAAGGTATGGCTGTTGGTTTTGTGGAATTTTCTTTTTCTGTACTTGTGCCATTTGGGGTTTTCTGGAGCTTTCAGAACAAAGGAAGTTTTTGAAAATTTACCAAAAATGAACCAAGGAATCCCCATTTGGGGAGGCTAAGATTTACAAGTGCTGAAGCATGATACATTTCCCTATGTGGTTCCTACTACAGTATCTAAAAAAACTGGTGAAACAAGTAACGATGGGGCTCATACTTAAGTTTAGACTGAGGCCTCACTCTACCAGGACCACCTTTTGAGCAATTAAGGTTCTACAGTTAAGCGTATTTTGGTCTGCTCTCTGTCGTCTACACCTCCTTTAATCTCCTTGAAATCCACCTCTACCTTTCCACTGCTCCTTCTGCAGCAATAACCAGCTCTTCCTCCCTTGGAGAGCTTCTATGTATGCTACCCTGGTAGCTATACTGATGAATGGAACATCATCATGTTGCCAGCACACCATTCCAGTCAGGTCTACCATTGTGCCCACCCTCCTGTCTTTCAAGAGGTTGTCTGGCTGATTACATTGTTCTAATAAAAAACCTCAGAATGATGTAAAATTTTGTCAGACTCACCATACCAATCCAGTCACTCCCGTTCTGACACTTCCCAGCTCCCCATCATCCTCTACTTCTGGTTCTTCTCGACACACCTAGTCAGGCCTAGTCCACACTTCCATCATTTTCATCGGTGATTTTCAAACCAAAACCAGGAATGGAGCCTCCATTGATAAGGTAGAATGGAAATATGTGCACTCGTTCTGTGTTTTGGACTCGAATCTTGTGTGAACTAGGCCTGAATCATTGGCTGCAGTCATGACATTCCTTAGTCAGTGACTTGCTCAGCAGTAATTTCCCGTGTGTCGCGAGGGACTAGGAAGTAAGGAAGTAAAGACCCGTGGGGAACAGGTACATTTTGGAACGGGATCAGTGAGGTACTTATTTTATTTTTTTACACCATTATGAACTTTTGTTGCACAATTTTAATCAGGAGACCATTTCTTTACTTCCTCCTGTGGTGGAGCATTGGGAAACTGAAAACGTGTAATTCCCACAGATAACAGATGATCATTATGATCAAAGGACCCTTCTAACTAGTAGGGATTGTCCAAAGCGGACAACCCCTTCAACCTCTTAAAATTATAATTGAAAACCCTCCCGAAAATGTCACTTTTGCTGTCTATTTTTAATATGTATCTGAAGTAAATATTGTTGGTTGGCACACAACTTATGGGACACAATTGCATTTTTCCCACTCTGTGTTCTAGCAGTTATAACTTTTTAATTTTTTCTTCAAAATTGTTACCATATAGTGTATTAAATAACTTGTGTTATTTTATTATTAGGTGGAATATACATTTTTTTCTCTCCTCCTGCAGGCTGTCAACTCCACAACTGCGCCCCTCTTCGAGACCAAAGATGGGGGCTGAATTAGCTGCTCATATGGTAGTAGCTTGAGGAACAGGCATTCCCAGCTTTCAAACAAGACCAGAAACAAAGCTTTATCTCTACTACATCGGAAGATACAGCCGTTAGATGGCAATGAATGCAGCAGAAAGTGAAATGAAAAGCAGGTTTCAGTACTTTCCCTCCTGGCTTGATTTCTAACAGCTATATCTCATGAAGTTGTGGAGATAATGCTGTTGTTCTAGTCTTGTTTGAAAACTTGGAATGCTAGAAATATAGGCAGCTAAAGCACCCCCCCCCCCCCCTCTTATTCTGCTGTGGGCAAAACTGTTAAGTAGTTAAAGGGAAAAAAGTGCAAAACTTGCTCAAAGGTTGTATCTCATATTACAGATAACTGAAGAGATCAATGTGAACAGAGGAGAGAACTAATAGTATGATGTTATAGTAGTAGTAATCATTGGAATAGAGGATTTCAATAAAACCTGTCTTATTTTGCAGGTTACATTTATATTTAAAGGTTACAAAATACAAACCTTTGTGCTGCTGTACTCCGTTATTAACTTCCCAGTCGAGATCTGGTGGTTCAGAATAACTAATAGGCTGCATTCTGCATTTTCTAACAGATGGTGGCAAGGTGTTGTCTGAATCTGTGTAATACCATAATGTAGGTTAGTAAGGGTTTGGAAAATGAAGGATGGAATCTGTAGCCAGTTTGCCTTTACACCAGTTTTGATACATCTCCCCCCTACGACTGTAGAAAAATCAAGTTATACGTAAAGATACAATACAAACAATTGATACGTAAACGATCAAAGGAGTTTTCCTGGCGTATTCAGGATAAGTCATCAATATCAGATTGCTGGGGATCTGTCTCCCCACACACATGCCTATCAGCTGTTCTGCAATAACTCCAGTGCAGGAAGCAGACAGCTCCAGCTACTTTGTACCAGAGCTACTGCCGAACAGCTGATTGTTGGAGGTGCAGGGTGTCAGGTCCCCACTCGTGACCTATAGTGATGGCCTAGCCTGAGGATAAGGTCTTCACTTAATAAAAATGTGGACAACCCCTGTAAAGAAACAGATGCAGAAAAAGGATAAAATAACTTACCTGATGAAGATCCCCTCGAATCCTGCTCCTGGACTTCTCTGGTTTCATCTTTAAATGACTCTGTAAACAAAGTATCAGAAATTTGGGGACAAAATGCATGAATCAGCATTCTTATATAGTTCCATTGCACTCATAGTTAAAAATAAAGAACTAATAATCTAATAACTTTGGGGTCGCTTCTTTGTGTTAATAGGCATAGGTCCTGAAGGTTAGACCTCCACCGATCAAACACGGATACCCCCTTTAACCACCAAACTAGGACGAAGACAATTTGGATAAATTAGTAAGCAATTTTCGGACTTATTTTAGATATGTCTTCACTTGGAAAATTATCCTGAATTTCTATGTATTAGACCATTTACATGAACTGGATAGGAAGAGATTGTGACATGACCACTTGTCTTTCACGAGTTACAGAGGTTTTACAACCAAAGTGATTTCCTTCTCACAATGCTGGACCTGTCAAGGAAAGCATAATTTCCTGCTCCCCAACAGTTTGACTCTATAGGTCCTGGTCTGTTTTCTCCAGACATCAAGTAAACTTCCGGCGTGGAAGAGGCTGCAGTGGTGACGTGTCACCAATTGGTCAAATTTGTCTCATTCAAGTGAACGGGCCTGGGTTGCAATATCAAGCACAGCCACTATACAATGCACGGCGCCGTACTTGGTATGCTGTAAGGAGCCAGTAGCCGTCAGTGAAGCGCCACAGCCTCTTCAAACAGCTACCGGGAGTCGGACTACCACCGATCAGATATTGATAACCCATCTTGAGGATAGGGAAAACCCCTTTAAACCTAAAAAAAAAAAAAAACCCTACCCAATTCTAGTCTAAATTTTTTTTCTAACTTGCAAATACCACCTAATATGTAGAATCCTTCACTCTACCAACGAAGTCTCTTATCCACCACTCTAAACACCCCCTTAAACTCTGGATTACAGCACATCCCTGTCTCCTAAACCTAGAGATTGTAAACTATAACCCTGGGTTCACACCTGAGCGTTTTACAGCACGTTCAAACGCGCTGTAAAACGCTCAACACATGAAAACCAATGCTTTCCTATGGCCCTGGTTCTCGCTTGAGCGTTTTACAGCGCATTTGAACGTGCTTTAAAACGCCCGACGCATAAACAAGTACTTGAGCTTTTTTTGGGGCGTTTGTCGCGTGTTTTGTAATTGACACCACAGTAGTCAATCACAAGAACGCGCGTACGAACGCGCGTTTCCTATTTGCAAAAACGCGCTGTAGTACGCGCGACTAAAACGCGCGTTTCCAAAACGCTCAGGTCTGAACCCAGGGTAACGGTTGTTCCGAAAGTATCTTGTGAATACTGTTTCACTTGTCTGCCTGTTGTCATCGTTACAATGTGACTTTGTAAAATCCTATAATGGTTGAAATATATTATATATATATATATATATATATATATATATATATATATATATATATATTCATATGCAACTATTTAAATGTATTTTTATTTTTTAATCACAATGCACTTACGTATAGATCTATCTATAATCTACCAGGAAACACTGGTTAAAATATGTCTCTGGTCTATGCCTTTTATATTATTTTATCGTCATAGTTCATAGTCATAGCTATAATAAATGATAATATACTTCCCATGGTACCCTAAATTCACATAACTACCCACCTCTCATCCGCAAGTTGAGGCTATTTTTAGAGATTTGGAACTGCTACCACATATCCTAGATTGGAAGAGTTAATTCCCTCAAAATGTCCTTCTTGCCAAAAATGCTTTATCTTTTTACAGCTCTCCATTTTCTTTGGGTAAACTCTATCTCTAGAGTAGCGCTCTCCACCTTATATAGTTCTAGAAGTGCCAATGTTTTCTTAGGGTACTTTCACACTTGCGGCAGAGTGATCCGGCAAGCAGTTCTGTCGCCGGAACTGCCTGCCGGATCCGGCAATCTGCATGCAAATGGAAAGCATTTGGCTATCGATCAGTCTTAGAAATGCATTGCAAGAACGGATCAGTTTCTCCGCTTGTCATGCACAATTTTACCTGTCTGCGCATGCGGATCCGGCATTGCGGTATTTTGAATGCCGGATTCAGCACTAATACATTCCAATGGGAAAAAATGCCAGAGCCGGCATTCCAACAAGTGTTCCGGAATTTTGGACAGAGATAATACCGCAGCATGCTACGGTATTATCTCCGTCCTGAAATGTCAAAAAGACTGAACTGAACTGAAATCCTGAACGGATTTCTCTCCATTCAGAATGCATTGGGATAAAACTGATCAGTTCTTTTCCGGTATAGAGCCCCTATGACGGAACGCCATGCCGGTTTTTGATACCTGGAAAAATTTGCTACCCACGTCACTTCCGGTAGTGACGTGGGAGGTGCGTCTCTCATCTCAGCTCCTGATTGGCTCTGCCGGGGGATTGTCGGCACAGGCGCGGGGGGTTCACCAATGATGTGAACGCGCCTAAGGTAGCAGAACATTCCGGCCCACTGCGCATGCGCGCAAACGAGGCGGCTCGGCTCAGGTGCAATAGGAAAATGCGCCGAGCTTAGTTAAACATAATGGGCTACGGCACATGCGCGCCTGGGTAGCAAAATTTTACAGGACAGTGCGCAAGCGCCAATTTACCGGCTTGCTTGCTGTGCTGAGGGTAGGAAAAAATTTCGGGCCACGGCACATGCGCGCCTAGGGTAGCAAAATATTACAGCTCAGTGCGTAAGCGCGATTTAACAGGCTCGCTTGCAGCACTGAAGGTAGGTAAAAATTACAGGCCACAATGCATGCGTGCCTAGGGTAGCAAATTTTTACAGGTCAGTGCGCAAGCGCGATTTGAAAAGGCTCGCTTGCTGCACTGAGGGTAGGTTACAATTACAGGCCACGGCGCATGCGCACCTAGGGTACTTTAAATCTTTTTGGCCAGTGTGCAATCTTTAATTAACGGCCCGTTGCTGGATCTAGCTAGTCACCCTTACCTTGGACAATACCAAGGGCTTATGCACAGACTTGTAATATTTTGCTACCCTAGGTGTGCATGCGCCGTGGCCTATAATTGTAACCTACCCTCAGTGCAGCAAGCGAGCCTGTTAAAATTGCGCTTGCACACTGAGCTGTAATATTTTGCTACCCTAGGCGTGTATGCGCCGTGCCCCGTAATTTTTACCTACCCTCAGCCCAGCAAGCAAGCCGGTAAATTGGTGCTTGCGCACTGCCCTGTAAAATCTTGCTACCCAGGCGCGCATGCGCTGTAGCTCGTTATGTTTAACTAAGCTCGGCGCATTTTTCTACTGCGCCAAGCTGCCTCGTTCGCGCGCATGCACAGTGGGCCGGAATTTTCTGCTACCTTAGGCACGTTCACATCACGGGTGAACCCTCCGCGCCTGCAAACCCCCGGCAGAGCCAATCAGGAGCAGAGATGAGAGACGCGCCTCCCATGTCACTACCGGAAGTGACATGGGTAGCAAATTTTTCCAGGTAGCAAAAAATTCCGGAACACCGGAAAAGAATAACATTGACCCTGCTCCACTCATCCTGGGACTTATTTCGAGACTACTAAACTATCTAAATGCCCCCTCATGGAGGATTCCATTGTCATGTACAGTTTTGTGAGACTGTTTCATGAACCATTTTTACCACTATTTATGTCTCATATGGCATCTTTTTGTTCCTATTGCTGTTTGTAGAAATTGAAATGATAAAATCTTAATAAAGATTATTGTAAACAAAGAACCAAAAACAAATGATAATATAAATACCTTTGAGATCCTGCTCTTGGGCATCTCTGGTTTCATCTTCATACAATACTGCAAGCACAAAATCAATGAGAGCAAATGAAAACAAATAACTAGTGATTGAGCTTCATAAGAAAAGGTCTTACCCTGGGTTCACACCTGAGCGTTTCTGAGACGCGCGTTTTACGCACGTTTTTGCAAATGGGAAACGCGCGTCATACGCGCGTTCGTGACTCTGGAGACCAATTGAAAAAGGCATATCTACACTTTAACGCGTGTTAAACGCGCGTTTTACACGCGTTCCCATTGAAGTCTATGGGTGCAAACGCGTGACAAAAACGCC
This sequence comes from Bufotes viridis, assembly GCA_033119425.1. Lineage (NCBI taxonomy): Eukaryota > Metazoa > Chordata > Amphibia > Anura > Bufonidae > Bufotes > Bufotes viridis. The sequence continues at coordinate 573,517,901 of CM065589.1, forward strand.
CCAAAGAAGCTCAAGAACTTCTTTGAGCGTAGGGCGTTTTATAGCGTGTTCAAACGCGCTGTAAAACACTCAGGTGAGAACCATGCCCATAGGGAAACATGAGTTTTCTCCTGTTGAGCGTTTTACAGCGCGTTCAAACGCGCTGTAAAACGCGCAAGTGTGAACTGAGGGTTAAGGTAGTGGACAGATGGGACTTCACATGAAGAATATGTAGAAAAACAAGGATCGGACAACTTGAACATGGAAGCAGTCAAGAAATAGGATGCCAAGAGCTAAAGTCAACTTGAGATTTCTTTGTTCTACATTGTTTATAGCTGGCCACATGAGATATACGTCTTTATGGGGTTTTGGAGAAATGAGGGTACGTCATGGTGCGGTCGTGATGCAGTTACGCTGCAGTCGAGTACCACATGGAATTAGACTAAAGAAGACCGCATGGTTTAGTCAGTTTGCATTGTTAATGGTCATGAGCACCTTCAATACCATTACACAACCATGCCGTGTGGCAATGCCAAGACCTCTGTCTGATTTGAAGAAAGATTATTGATGTCATGTTAATGAGAACATGACTACCTGGGAAGGGTTCACTGGAGTTCTGCTCAGGTTGTTCTGTCATTTCATTTTTTACGGCCACTGTGAACAGAGGATCAAGATCATGAATGCTAAACATTATAATAAAAACACAATGCAGATCAAATTTATTATTTAAAAAAAAAAATAAGTAAGGAGTTCATTTTCTGCTTCTATGGATGTAAAAAGTCTACCAAATCCGGATCTTCGCTTCAAGTTAGGCTCTCTATTCTGGCACATGGTGGGGGAGGGCAGAGCTCTTGAGCACGGGGCCATCCTCTGTGAATGCTTTCATAGGACAGGGGTTGTCAGCTCGTCACAAGACAATCAAACCCTTGCATCTTCCAGGATGCACTGCAATTAGCTCTCATTAATTCCTTATCCTCCTACCTAGAAAATAGTCCCTCACATATAGCACTGGAGATACATAGAGAGATCCAGGTATATATTTCGATGAATTTAGAAGTAGGGATGAATGAATGAAAGTTGTCTGGACCGCTTTATCCGCTTCTCTACGAGATCTCTACAACAGTGATTTAAAGCTGTATTTACACAAGCCAATAATCGTCCAGATTCTTGCGAACAGGCGTTTCCAACAATCTGTCCATGTAAATGTGCTGCTGATCGCCCGATGAATGAGCAAAACGCTTGTTTATCGTGTGATCCTGTCCTACATGAAGGCACCACTGATCATAGTTTCTGGGCAGCAGATTGTGTGGTCTAAACAGCGATCTGCTGCTCGGAAACCATGAATTTCTATGAGGAGGAGGGGTCGAATGGTGATCTCTCATCCACATACAGTGAAGGAAATCACTGCATGTAAATGCAGCACTCCTTTACCGAGCGAGCAGCAGACTGTCGGCTGCAGAATCGTCCCATCTAAATCCACCTTAATTAGCATGTTAGTCCACCTTTTAATGCATGAGATGAAGGACCAGAAGGATGAAACAGCAGGGGGCGCTACCAGAGATGAAAATGTAATGTACATAAAAACCTAACTATTTTCATTGCATGTATGTTGCAGTTACTGCATATATGTTGCAGTAATACTTCATCTGAAATACAATATTCATTGCAAACTAATGAAGGAAGGACTTGTATCATAAATGTATCAAAGTCTATAGAAGCATTTAGAAGTATATTCATCCATTATACTGTATTCACGCAGGGATGTTCATATGATCTAGCAGGAAACCTAGATTGGTTCTACATGCCTGTTACATTCTTTTATTAGATTTTATCCATTCAATTATCGTGTTAGAACTACCTGTGGAAGCTTTGTTCAAATCCTGCTCCTGGGTGTCTGTCATTTCATCTTCAGAAGATAAAACTGCAAGAACAATAGCGGAAAACTTGGGCAAAATGTATTAAAAAGTAATGGCCCTTACAAGAAAAGTCCTTGAAGGATGTGAAATAAATATATAGAAACCTTACAACTAGAGTTAATGGTGAAGATGTAGTGGGACATAGACATATAGTGTGTGTGTGTGTGTGTGTGTGTGTGGGGAGTGTTCTGCCTCCTGGGATCAAATGTGAACAAGAAAGATGGCAACATACAGTATATGAGGCCTAATGGTACACAGATAGGATCTTCAAAAGCAGAGTCTACAAGAAAAAAAATGGTCCTGTCTTTGGTATTTTATGAGACTTTATGGGCATGATGGAGGAGAAGGACAAGTTGCTTAAGTCTTTGATTCAACTAGTGTGAACAAGTGGATTTTGACCAAACCAAAACACACAACGACCAACTTAGACCAAGATTTAAAGAATTTACATTCATTAAGAGAAGATCCAATAGAATTAATATTTTCTTTGGAAGACTAAGTCTACATACAGGACTGATCTCTTTAAGGAGATTCAGCAGCCTGCCTAAACTGTTTGGAAGGGCAGAAATAAAACAAAGACATGGAACAATATCGTGTCGTTGAAGACAATCACAGACACCATGATTACATTATTAAGAAGCCTGAAGACCCAAAGATAGGACATCATGGAGAAATAATATTCATATGGTGGCCAATAATCAAATACAACTTGAGAATTTTCTGTTGTACGTTGTTTAATGTGAACCGGTCATCACATTTTCACCCATTAAACTACCACCATAACATTGTACAGAATAGTACGGTAATAGGCCTAGAGTCATGTGGGTGGTTCCTGATTCCTGAGGAGTCAGCTTCATCTGGTCACACTGCGTGCGCCAAATGGCACCAATTGCTGGCTTGTAAGGATGTATCCAGACCATGAAGTGTCAATCAAGCATGCCTTCTCAGAAACAACCCAGGACTCTCTTCACATGTGGCGCACTACTTTATAACTTCATTTTTTCCTGTTATACTGAACAGGACTCTTCGGACAGTGGCATTCATATAAAACATACCATTGTGTATAACGCTAGGGGTCATAAGTTGATGGCAAATTCCATAAAAAGCAATTGTCACCTCTGCTGAAGTAATATCTACTTGCATTCCCCATGCAATAACAATTCTGAGCATCTTTTTGTACAACTTTATGTGTTATCCCTATGGTATTCCTGCTAGAAGTTTATATGAGATCTGCACCTGCAGAGTCTCACAAAGAGAGCACTGACTGGGCAATGCTAGACTATGCAGGGACACACATCCAACTGGTTGGCAATTAATTCAGAAACTTCTATTAAGGAATAATAAAGGAATGGCACAAGACAGTCATAAGAATAGATGCCTCAAAGTATTTATTCAGTGTAGAATACAATTATTTACTTAAACAGGCATTCCAGGAGAGGTGACAGGTCCTCTTTAAAGGGAATCTGTCACCTGGCTATCCACACATTTTTTTTCCTTTAGCCTAGGGCAATAAAGTACCTTATATCCGGATCTGTAGTTCTTTTTTCCATGTGTCTTGTATTTTCTCTTAAAAACCGCTTTATCCATTATGTAAATTAGTCTGTAAGGAGCCCAGAGGGGCTTTTTTCTCTTCCAAGGAGCCCAGGAACGCCCAGACCGCCTAAATTTGAATCTAAAGAACGCCTCCAGCAGCTGAAATCTCGTCCTCTGCCCGGAATACATCTCACGCAGGCGCAGTGCCGGCGATTGCCTGCGCCTGCGCGATCCAATTGCAAATGAGGGCAACAGCGCTCCGAAAACGTCACTGGGCTCGGCGCATGCCCAGTGACACTATTGAGGCTGTTGCCCTCAGTTGCCGTCAGATCGCGCAGGCAATCGCCGGCACTGCGCGAGATGTATTCCGGGCAGAGAGCGAATGTAGCCGGGGGGCGGAGCCGTAGCCTTGCCTCTGGGACGAGATTTCAGCTGCTGGAGGCGTTCTTTAGATTCAAATTTAGGCGGTCTGGGCACATCAGGGGGGCGTTCCTGGGCTCCTTGGAAGAGAAAAAACGCCCCTCTGGGCTCCTTACAGACTAAATTACATAATGGATAAAGCGGTTTTTAAGAGAAAATACAAGACACACGGAAAAAAGAACTACAGATCCGGATATAAGGTACTTTATTGCCCTAGGCTAAAGGAAAAAAAAAAATTTGTGGATAGCCAGGTGACAGATTCCCTTTAAAGAAGGCCATAAGATATCTGGCTTTCGGAGAAATAACAGAGCGGCAGCCTTTGTCTGATTTGTAGAAACAATTTACTGATGGAGTGTTGATGTAAATATAAATACCTAGGATAGGTTCACAGGAGTTCTCCTTTATGGCCACTGTAAACAGAGGATCAGAATCATTAGTGCTAAACATTTTTAAAACACTAATGAAACATTTAAAAGTTTTTTCTTTCAAAGTCAAAATGCAAAAATAAAAACTAAAGAAAAATGTTTTGTAATGCAGCAGGTGCAGACCCACCGTGCCACTGAACAGATTTGGCTTGTTGCTACTTCTGAGGGTGTTGTCTAGGTGGTCTCCTTGTATTTACCCTTTAATCCCCATCTGGGGAGCTGATTGGAGTAGTCTCCATTCAGTGATGGCTGACCTAGGCAGGTCAAGAGACAGTGTGGAGAACCAAGGGGAAAGGCAGAGACATGGTCAGAGGGAAAGCTGAGGACAGGACAGGCAGAGTTCGTCCAATACAGTAAAATAGGCTATAGGTCAGGACAGGTGCATCGATCCTCAGGGGGAGAGTCGGGAGGACAGGAGTGGCACTTGCGGCACTGAGAGGAGTCATGGTTATTCACAGTGGCTGTCCTCACTCCAGTGCTCCCAGGGGCTGTGTGGTGATTGAAACGCTCACCTCTGGATTTTTTGGGACCTGGTGTTAGGTGGGGTGCCCTTGATGTGAGGCAGATGGGTGCAAGGCAGGGGGGCAAAGGTAAGAGCCAGGGAATGGATGATGGAATTAATGACCAGGCCTATTTGGTTATAATAAAGTCTCTCTTGACTCAATAGTTGTTCTATGGCAGCTTTCAGTCTCGGAAATGGTGTTTCCTGGACCAGGCTTCTCTCCAGGCCTAGTTCACAGGAGTTCACGTATTAGTGAGAAATAGCTATATATTTCTATGAAGTTAGTAGCAGCCTAAGCTCTGATGACCAGAGACACTCTTTTTTAACCAAGGAGAGGCAGGTCCAGCTCGTCTCTCACCAACTTAACTAGGACTGCCAGTGTTAACTATTTGTTGCCCATACATAACCATTAAGGATACATAGTACATAGGAAAATAAGTGCTTTTAACACTATTTCACAAGTTTTAACTCTTGCAAAAGAAGAAAAAAGGACAGGAGGCAATGCCTCATGTGTGGTGTTGTTTCATTGGGGGCAATAACATAAAAATGGTTGCACTTACCATGTGTTGTTGTGAAGAATCACAACAGCTATGTTGTACTTTGCTGATATTGCCCGATCAGCATACGGTGTGCCTGCGCTGCTGCCTTGGTTCCTACCCGTGCCGTGGGTACAGTTGTCAGGATAATATATCAGTACAGTAGAAGAAGGAAAGATGGGAACCTCTGTCAGTGCTGTCAGCAGGAGTCTGGTATCCGATAAGTATTATTATAAAAGGGATTTATTTACAGTCAACATGTTTCAAGGGCGGAATGCCCCCTTCATCAGGACAGTAATACACATGACATCAACAAACAAGGGTTTTTAAAACCGTTTTTGCCACGCAGGCCAGGATGTGGGAAGGGGTGGAGGGGGAGAGGGGCAGACCTAGGCGTGCTTAAAGGGAACCTGTCGCCAGGAAATTTGCTGATAAACCAAGCATGCTGCCTTGTAGGGCTCACTCTGTGGAATATATTGATACCTTTCACTTGGTGATCTGTTGCTTTATTGTGGTGAAAAAGTACTTTTAATCCATATGCTAATGAGCTGATTTGAGTCCAGTAGTTGATATGAGTCTAGCATTTTTTCTTTTCAGAGCTATAGCCACTCCACTGATCACTTCACATGTAAAAGGGGCGTGGTTTATTACATCCCTGTTATCTCCTCCTCCACCCCTTCCCACCCCCTGGCCTGCACGCCAAAAATGGTTATAAAAACCCTTGTTAGTTGATGTCATGTGTATTACTGTCCTGATGAAGGGGACGTTCTGCCCTTGAAACACGTTGACTATAAATAAATCCCTTTATACTAATACTTACCTGGTACCAGACTCCTGCAGACAGAGATTCCCATCTTTCATTCTACTGTACTGAAAATTAAACTCTTGAAAACAATTAACTTTTAGCAGTGATCCTCTGTGTCACTGCGCTGGCAACACAGGATCTTTACAGATAACATGCAGAAGGCACAGGAACAGAATACCTTTGTAGGAACTAGAAAAGCCAGGAACCTTATTGCTCAGGCACCTTTCCCATAAGGAAAGGTGCCATATATGTCCCAGGAAACACAGTCATAGGCTGGGAATAGCTTGGTCCTTTAAGAGCCGACAAGAGCATGACGTATGGAAGGACAGGACAAAAGAGGGATTGGCGGCTATGGGGGGGCAGGGATTGTAACACAGCAGGGAGAGTGAGTACCCCTCAAATGAATAGATGTTCATATAATGCATGGATGTGCTGGGTTAGCCCTCTATGGAGTTAAAATAAATAATTATATACCTACCTGTTGCAGATTCACTGGAATCCTTCTGCAAGTCTCTTGTGTCATCTCCATACAACACTGCAAACACAGTATTGAAAATTTGGGAAACAAATTGAAGAAGTAATGTGACAAGAAAAGTTAAACTTTGTAAACAAATGGAACTTTATGTAAATATGTAGCAAACTAAGGAAAATATGAACTTTAGAGTTGAAGGTAAAGACATAGCGGGAGTTTTTTTAATAAGGTAAATTATGGTATTTGTGTGGTGCAAAGGTAGGTCCTGATTACCTTGGCATATAATGAAAAACCTATAGGATTGCGGAGGGATGGCAAGTATGCTGTTTTTCTTTAATGGAGGTTATACTTTCTCCCTCTTAAATATAACTTTAACAGGTTTGGACCTGGGTATTGTGCTAGTATGAGGACCCCCCCCCCCCCCATCATGCCTATACTTCTCTTTGGTTTAATAATCAATCAATTATCTGAACTATTCTCCCTTCCTGCTGACCCTGGTGTATGCAGGGGCGGATTGGCTATAGACCTTACAGGAAAATTTCCTGGTGGACCGATGCCCACTGGGGCCGCCTGAACCCTCCTCTCTGCCGTTGGCCAAGTACTTAATGAGCTCTTAGCAGTTATTAACACTGTGAGAATCAGGTGCTCATGTAACTGGCCAGTGACTGCACATGTCCTGCTGAATTCAACTGTGGCCAACAACAATCAGTGACATACAGTGTACTTTTTCAATAGACTGTGTCCGCTTCTGACATTACCAGTGCCACATCTGCAGTGTAACCTGTGCGCATAAAAATTTTATCGGTGACATACACTGTACTTTTTCCGTAGATGCTGGGACAGTGACATTACCTGTGGTATCTCTCCTGTATAACGTTTCCTCATCCCAAATACTTGTTACATTCCCTGTAATTTTTTATTAGCTGCTGGTGACAGCATTGACATTATCTGCGGGATATCTCCTGTGTGACGTTTCCACATCCCAAATACCTTTTTAAATTTGGCGCATTCACTTCCAAATCCTACGCTACTGTACGTGTGACATACTTTCAAGCATATATAACATTTAAAATGAAGAAGGCGAGCAGTAAGGGACGGGGTAGTGGCCGTGATGCTGATGGTGCATGCAGAGGCCCTGGGCGCGTTGAAACTGTGCCTGCTGCCACAGCACAAGAAAAACAATCATACCTAGCTTCATGTCCCAGTTTGCAGGGCGGCACACCACTATTGAAGTCAGACCAGTGCAACCAGGTGGTCGGTTAAATAACAGCAGATAATGCTTCCAGTCAGTTAAGCACCACCCTGTCTTCCACCAAGTCCAGTCTCAGTAGCCAGGAGTCTGTTCAACACATCCTCACCCTGATCCTCCTTCCTCCCAGCATGGAGAGTCTGGGCAAACAAGTGATCCCACACTCGGATATTTCGAGGACCTTTTTTCATTGCCATTCCTTCATTTGGCCCTCTTGCCAAGCACACTTGAAGAGGGACAGATCTTGTGCCCTGATTCCCAACCTCTTGAGCATCCACAGTCACAAGAAGATTATGGTGTGGAGCGGCAATCACCGTTTAATGAGGTGGATGATGATGAGACACTGTTGCCAATCCATCAACGGCAATTACTGTCTCAAGAGGTTGATGAAGAGGATGAGACACAGTTGTCAATCACTGAGGTTGTGGTTAGGTCAACAAGTCAGGAGGATGAGCAGATTGAGGAAGTAGAAGAGGAGTTGGTGGACGATGAAGTCACTGACCCAACCTGGGAAGGTGGAAAGCCAAGCAAGGACAGCAGTACAGAGGGGGAGGGATCTGCAACACCACAACAGGCTGGAAGAAGCAGTGGGGTGGAAAAAGGGAGAAGGCAGGCCACACCAAACAGGCCCGCAACTATTCCATGGAGCACCTCCTTTCGGAAATCTCCCTTGCCAGGGGGTAGGTGTTCCGCAGTACGGCACTTTTTTAGGAAAGTGCGGATGACAAAAGAGTAGTAGTTTGCAACCTGTGCCGTACTAAAATGAGCTGGGCGTGAACACTAGCAACCTCACCACCACCAGCATGATGCGCCACATGGCATCCAAGCACCGTACTGTGGGACGAACGCATGGGTCCACAATCTGTGTCTGCGGGTCACACCACTGTCTCCTCTTCCCCTATGTTACGTGCTGGCCAATCCCCTGTTGAAAGCGCAGGCCCGGATGCCTCCTGCCCTGTACCTTCGGAAGCACCATCAGCGACCACCTCCACTTCCATGTCCCAGCGCAGCGTCCAAGTGTCCTTACCCTGTGCCTTTGAACGCAAGAGCAAATACCCAGCCACCCACCCACAGGCCATAGCATTAAATGCGCAGCTTTCCAAATTACTGGCCCTGGAAATGTTGCCATTTAGGCTTGTGGACACTGAGGCCTTCCACAGCCTGATGTCAGCAGCCGCCCAGCGTTACGCAGTCCCCAACTGACACTATTTTTCAAGGTGTGGCGTGCCCGCCTCACACCATGTGTCCCGTAACATCACACGTGCCCTGACCAACGCAATTTACTGGGAAGGTCCACTTAACCACGGACACATGGACAAGTGCATTCGGCCAGGGACGCTACATTTCCCTGATGGCACACTGGGTGAATGTTGGGATGGCACAGGTGCTACTGACGCCAAAAATTGCAGGCCCTACTTCCATCAGGATTTCTCCCACCACTTACATTAGTGGCTGCAACCCCCTACCCCACCATCCCACTTCTGTGTCTACCCAAATGCTCACTGCTCACAATTAAGGACAACGCTTTGCATGTGGAAGAGGTGGAAATGGGGGAAGGGAAAGACATTACACAGGGTGATAGCCACTCTCAATTCGTCTTCTCAGTGCGAATTGGACTATGAAGAGGAGGTGGAGCAGGAGATGGTTGCCTCCGCTACAGAGGGTAGTACCCATGGAAGTTTAATTCCATCTGTTCAGCGTGGGTGGGCAGAAGAGGAGGAAGAGGATAAGGAGATTGAGAGTCATCCTCCCGATGACGATACCGAACTCTTGCCTGTTGGTACTCTGGCACACATGGCTGACTTCATGTTAGGCTGCCCTTCCTGCAACCCGCGCGTTCTGCGCATTTTAGACAACACGGATTACTGGTTGTTCACCCTTCTCGACCCCCGCTACAAATAGAACTTCTCATCTCTCATTCCTCTGGTGGAGAGGACGAGCAAAACTGCAACACCAGAAGGTCCTCGTTGAAAAATTGCTCCAAAAATTTTCATCTGACAACGCTGGACGCTGGCGGCAGAGTCCATAGTTCCTTGGGCAACCGAGGAGGGGAGACAAGGGGAACACACAGCAGTTCCAACAGAGGCAGGGCAACACTCTCCAAAGCCTGGGACAGTTTCATGACACCCCGCCAGGACCCTCACCCTGATGCGCAGCCTACTGTCACAAGGAGGGAGAAATTTTGGAAGATGGTAAAGGAGTACATAGCAGACTGTCTCAGCATCCTCAATGATCCCTCAGTGCCTTACAACTACTGGTTGTCCAAGCTGAACACATGGCATGAACTGGTGCTCTACGCCTTGGAGGTGCTGGCCTGCTCCGCCACCAGCGTTTTGTCTGAGCGGGTATTTAGTGCTGCTGGTGGCATTATAACAGATAAGCGTATCCACCTGTCAACTGAAAATGCTGACAGGTTGACTCTTGTAAAAATGAATAAGGCCTGGATTGCCCATGACTTGTCGACTCCACCAGAGGAAAGCTGATTAGAGATGAGCGAACTTTAAAAAAAAGTTCGGCGTTCGGGTTGTGGTAACTCGCGCATCCAGTTATGGATTCCACTATCGCGGCATAAGGAATCCATAAGGGGCGGCTTCCACCAACCCGAACTGTTGAACAGCCGAAGGACCTGGGGTGACGTCACCATCATGTGATCAGTGCAGGGGGCGTGGCTCAGCACGGGATCAAATCCAGTGCTGAGCCACGCCCCCTGCACTGATCACATGACGGTGACGTCACCCCAGGTCCTTAGGCTGTTCAACTGTTCGGGTTGGTGGAAGCCGCCCCTTATGGAGTCCATATGCCGCGATAGTGGAATCCATAACGGGATGCGCGACTTACCACCACCCGAACGCCGAACTTTTTTTTTAAAGTTCGCTCATCTCTAAAGCTGATTAATATAAAGTAAAGGCACTTTAAATGTGTTGTTTATAATGTAGTGAATACACATATTCCCATGCATCCCTTCCACCACAAAAAAAGGGCATATGGTTGAATTTTCCTTTTCTCATCCTCCTCCTCCATCAACATGTTTATTCGTCGCATATAATGTTTTACAGGGTCAGCTCACCTGCAGGCCCTCGCATATAATTTTTTTAGAGGGTCAGCTCACCTGCAGGCCCTTACCTACTATCTTTTACAGGGTCAGCTCATCTGCAGGCCCTCGTATATAATGTTTTACAGGGTCACCTTACCTGCATCAATTTCTGACCTTTTCCTATGAACCAGGCACCCTCCCCTCTTCAGAGCAGGGGGTGTCTGGTTTAATGCTCGGGTTCTCCCATGGACTTCCATTATACCCGGGTGCTCGGTAGATTACCCAAGCATCCCGATATGTTCGACCCGAGCACTTGGGTGCTCGATCAACACTAGATGATATCCTTATGGTCCCAAAGAAAACTTCTCCTAAATACTCTGAAAAAGCTTCTCAACTGTAGATTATTCATCAAGCATATTTGACTGCACCTAAGGTTGCTAAATATTGCCTGGGTAGGCAGGATGTTTGTTCCAAATGTAAGTAAGAACCAGGTACTTTTTATCATCTGATATGGTGGTGCCTGTACATTTAGAGATACGTTTACATTTAGGGAGTCATTACATTTTTTAATGATCTTATCGAAGTCGCAGTGGCTCTTCATGGATCTGCCGTCTTGGGCTTTTTGATGTATTGCCACTCTTCCCACCTCACGCCCAACTTTTGCAAAAGACTCTTTTTCAGGCTACTGTAGGAAGCTGGTTGCTAAACTTTGCATGTATGATGTGTATCCATCAGTGTCTTCAGACATTTAATAGCCTTCCGTCTAATAGACAACTAGTATATTGTGCCCCCGTTAATTGTTCCCTCTCTAGTATATTTGTCTTAGTACTCTCGGGTGGATGCGCAGTCTCTTGATCACAAAACAGTTATTTTTTGAAGCTTGGGATTCCATGCTGGGTCTTTCACATTGTGATTTCTATAGCTGACATACCATGTCATATCACTATGCATAATGCTTGCTTTTTGGGAGATTACTTGGATTGCATCTATCTATATTTGCTGTATAGGGGTTATATTTATGTCATTTATATACAATTTGTTAGAATAAAACTTTTTTTTTTACGTTAAATAAGGTAAATTATGAACGAGAAAATGGTAAAGAAATAGAATGCTAAATGTGAAATAGCTATAATCTATAAAGCAATAATCTTCAAAACCCAATGTCTATAGGAAAAAAAGATGGTCCAGTCTATGGGATTTTCTGAAATGGTTTATGGATGTGACGAAGAGAGACAAGAAGATACTTTGAACACTAATGTTGCTCCACTGAAAACAAGCCAAGCCAAACACTCAAAGACCAAAAAAAGTCAAGAATTAATAATCATTCTGAAAAGATCCAATTCAATGAAAAATCTGAAGAAGAGTTAGAAGAGTTTAAAAAAAAAAATGAAGAAGAAGCAAAAAGATGGATGGAGACAATCACAGAATCATGAAAAATTAATTGAGAAGCCTGAGGACCCCAACAGAAAACACTATTCATGTGGTCATGAAGAGTCAAATTCAACTTGACAATTGTACATTGTTCCATGGAATATCATTAAGGTCATTAAAGCTATAGAGGACTTTAGTGCTGGAGAGATAACAGAGCTTTGTCCTCTGTCTGTTTTGAAGGCCCCTTTACTGATGTGATGTTGATGCGAATATACCTGTTGAAGGCGTCCTGGAGGGCTCCTCAGATATTTTAATATTTTCATCATTTACTGTCACTGTAAACAGTATAAAATATCAAGAATTAATATATATTATAAAAGATCTAATTCAGTAGAGAAAACATTGATGCCTGGACCAGCAGAAGGAAAATGAGGAGGAAGACAATACTTTGAGATGTCTATTGTAGGTCAAAAACATGAGGTGATATATTTAACTAAATATATAGCTATTAATGTAATCAATCCTATAGTCATACACGCATCCATCTCCTACTTCTTACTAACCTACTTAGAATCACATTATTATGACCACCAGCTAATATCCAAAGTAACCATCGTGTGCAGCATGGACAGTAGCTAGATGGGCTAGGAGTAACTCAACAAGGTCCCGATAGGTTGTCATAGGTATCTGGAGTCACGCTGACTGCAGTGCATCCCACAGCTGCTGGAGGGTGCGTGGAGGAGGATCCAACCACCAAAACATGTGGATTGAAGTGGTCTCACAGATGATTAATTGGGTTCATGTCTGGGGAATTAGGGGGCCAGAGTAGTACTTGGAAGTCTTGGTCATGCACTTCTAACCAATGTCAAACATTTATAGACATGTCGCATTGTCTTGCTGGAACATCCCATCCATTCCAGGGAAATCAATCAGCATGTATCGTGTACATGACCTGCAAGGATGGATTTATACCCAAAAAAAATGGAGTGCGCCATCCATGGATGAGTGGCCCAGTGAATGCCATGAAAACATTTCCTAGACCATAAAGCTTCCATTACCAGTTTGTGTTCTTCCAGGGTGTTTGTTCTCTGATGTTTCTTACCTGACATGCCAACGTTAATCTGTTTGATGAAGCAGAAAAAAGTGACTCATCAGACATGGCAACCCGTTACCAATCAGCAGAGGTCAGATACTGCTGCAAAAATGTAAGCCTTTTTCTGTCGTTAAAACTTCATTAGCAGAGGTGCAGTGACCATACGTCTGCTTTGGAGCCCCATACGCAGTAGGGTTCCCTGAACAGTTCTTTTAGACACATGGCTGGTAGCCTTCTAGTTCATTTTCACCGTGAGCTGCTCCACCATACCATTTCGTGCCACCCTTGCGTACCTTCGTAGCAGGCGTTCACCTCTCTTGTCTACTCATGATACACTTTGACCACAGCAGCGAACAGTTCACAAAATATGCAGGTCCAGAAATACTGCCACACTTGTCCCGAATAATCCTCCCGTATTGCAACTCTAATAAATCAACCATTTTACCAATGACAACGAAGGTACCCACCATTCAGACCATCCCTTATGTACCCACCATTCAGATCACCACACATGACTTCCTTCATGAGCTACTTGCCAACAATGTTGAAAGTAGGAAGTGGTCATAATAATGTGACTCAACTGTGTAGTACTGGAATTTAGTGCAAAATGCAGAAGAAAAGTGATTTATCCATAAATAATTATCTAAATAGATTACGCAGGCAGTTGTGGTTATATGGATACTATAATATACTGATGTGTTTATATGCAGTACATTAGCCAATCACTAAATGGTTAGGACATATTTAGGTATGCCCTCAAAATGCAAAAATATACGCAGACCAAGGGGTCATTGCAAAGGGCACATGGCTGCCTTCCCATATACTTGACCTCACAGTAATCAACTAAATCAAGTTCCCCTTTGGTTTACACCTATATTCACCATTACAATGGAAGAGTGGCTTTCTTTGTAAAATGGTTTTCCAAGACCCACTGGGTCCCCTAAAACTACCTTGATTACACATGACACACCTGGAAGAAATAGTTTCTAATATACTTACCATTTTAAAGTTGCGTGGATCAGCCTTCCTGAAATGCTTCTCTCTCAAACTCTAGCTTCCACCAACGTCACACCCTTTAACAGGTTTCAGGTCTAAGCTATGGATGAGTTGTTACTTCTGTTGTGGACAGGGCCAGAACTATTCCTCTCTCTCTACCGCACGCACAGATAAGGTGGATTCAGGAGTTTGCACATGCGCCAGGGATACAAAAGTTCTGCCCCTTACCGCGAGGAAATGATGACCCTTCCATAGCCCAGACCAGAAACCTGTTAAAATATGTAACACAGGAGGAAGCTGGATCTTCAGAGAGAAGCATCCCATGCCCAGTGGAGCTTTGGAACTATAAATATATGGCAAACTTTCTCCTGCAGGTGTTTTATGTGTAAGCAAGCTCACTGGGTCCTGAAAGACCCATTTAACTTGCTCGTTACAAAGGTTAGGGAAATCACTAAGAATTATATGAAGCCTAAGTGAGGGAAATTTAATGGGAATGTAAAGATATATAAATACTGCTCCTGCAGAAGTACGCAAGTGAAGAAAATTATAGCAATACATATAGGAGTACCTGCAAGCGTTAAATTGGGGATTTCGGTGCTTTTCTCTGTACAGGATAATAAAAACAGATTATTAAAGGGTTAAAGTCACAGCACAGTATCATAGCTATGGGATTAAATGGGTTAACCAGCCTTTACTACGTGATGGCCTATCCCCAGTAGCTGATTATTGGGGGTCCAACACTATAAACCTCCTGCCGATCAGCTGTCTGAGCATAGCCCTGATGCAGGAAGTCGGCAGCTTGTAGTGGATGGAGCTCATTGCTACAGTGCTGCTCCCATTGACTTCAATAGACACTGCCGATTAGCTACTCCTGGCCTATCCTGAAGATAGGCCATCAATTAGTAAAGGCTGGACAACCCCTTTAAATCAGAAGTATCATAGGGTAAAACTGAATAAAACTGTGAGAAGGTAGGGTTAAGCATTCACTGGGTTACACTTGTTATAACCTTAGATGTTAACTGACCAAATCAGGTGTGGTTGGGTGTGTATTTTGGCCTCCTGACTCTCCCTTAATGGCAGATATTGGAGAGAAAGGGATTGGGCATGTTAGATTTCAACTGTTCAATCCTTTTGTTAGCAGGGGAGATAAGCTGCTGCCATAGGAATCTGGAATTGCTTTGTCCACTCTTCTGTTCACTACATATGCAAACTCAAGCTCGGATATGTATGAGGATTGAGAGGGATGGCATTCAGCTGATGGCCATCTCGTGTGTGGCTGGCCTTAATCATTAGTGGTGAGGTCATAAAAGTACCTACATTTCCACCAGTGGTGCACCTGCCACAGAAGACTTCATTTCCTCCACTATGGAAGAGAAGAAGGGTGGAGGCCAACCCAACAATAAGTGCCATTTACTGTACATACATCAGATATTATTAGTATGGAGATGAAAGGTTGTTAATGTTTTTTTTGTCTCCATATAGTTTTCATTTGTTGGCAACCGCATCCCTCTTTACACAGAGCGCTGTGCTGTCAATAAACGATGGTGTTTAATGCCACATAAAAGGCCCAATCACCCAACAAAAAGGGGTTGCCGGGAAGTCAGTAAATCACTTAATGTATTAACAAAGTTAGGCCAATTTTATTCTACTGTATGTAGATTATATATAGATATGCATCAGTGGAATAACTAGAAATGACCGGGCCCCAGAGCAAATTTTTGAATTGGCCCCCTTCCGCCAGCAACTTCTTCACAACTCTCGTCTCCTGTGCAACCCCCACTCCTGAGGCTAGTCAAGATCGCCCTCTCAAACAAGGCCCGGCAGCCGCTCAATCCGTTTTCTACAGTGTCACTGTATATAATGTCATTGTATAATACTGTTGAGGGGGTCCAAACAATAAAATCTTTTAGTTTAGGGAGTTTGGGCCCCAAAGCAATCGCTTCCCCTATAGCTACTCCCCTGATATGTATGTGTTCAGAAATGAACCCACAGTATATATTGGTAGGAGTGTGATCTATAGGTAAATACCTGAATTAGGTGGACAGATGTCTAGTGTCAATGCTGCATTTATACCTGCAAAAAAATAAAAAAAATTGGATTTCAATAAAACGTGACTTTTCATTGTTAACATTTTATTGTCGGTTTTTTCCGGCATAGAGTTCCGTCGTCGGGGCTCTATGCCGGAAAAATCCTGATCAGGATTATCCCAATGCATTCTGAATGGAGAGAAATCCGTACAGGATGCATCAGGATGTCTTCAGTTCAGGACCGGAACGTTTTTTGGCGGGAGAAAATACCGCAGCATGCTGCGCTTTTTGCTCCGGCCAAAAATCCTGAACACTTGCCACAAGGCCGGATCCGGAATTAATGCCCATTGAAAGGCATTAATCCGGATCCGGCCTTAAGCTAAACGTCGTTTCGGCGCATTGCCGGATCCGACGTTTAGCTTTTTCTGAATGGTTACCATGGCAGACAGGACGCTAAAGTCCTGGTTGCCATGGTAAAGTGTAGTGGGGAGCGGGGAAGCAGTATACTTACCGCCCGTGTGGCTCCTGGGGCGCTCCAGAGTGACGTCAGGGCGCCCCACGCGCATGGATCAGGTGATCGTATGGATCATGTGATCCATGCGCATGGGGTGCTCGGACGTCATTCTGGAGCGCCCCAGGAGCCGCACGGGCGGTAAGTATACTGCTCCCCTGCTCCCCACTATTACTATAGCAACCAGGACTTTAATAGCGTACTGGCTGCCATAGTAACACTGAAAGCATACTGAAGACTGATCAGTCTTCAAAAGCTTTCAGTTCACTTGCGTTGTTACGGATCCAGCGGGCACTTCTAGCGACGGAAGTGCACGCCGGATCCTAACAATGCAAATGTGAAAGAGGCCTATCTACTTTATTAATAAAGGGGTTGTCCAGCAGGATAGCAAAATCATTACCCCACAAGATTTTATTTCTTTGGTGATTTGATCATAGCGGCCTGAACTGGACAAACAGCCACATACATAATAATCAATACAATGTTACTGTGTATTGTCTACTTTAAAAGGTATGTATATTTTTATATTTTTGCAATCATGTTTATGTTGCTACAATGCATCTAAAATAAAAATTGAAGACTAAAAAAAAAAAAAAAAAAAAAAAAAAAAGTCTACAATTTGGTGAATACAGCTATTCTGCAAACCTAGGTGTGTCCATAGTTACAGTCTGCAAACATACTCCTGATGTTATGTTTTACTCCTGCCCTACTGTCTATAAGTGATCAAGAAGAGAGGATAGAGGAAGTGAAGAAAACACTTAGTTGCTATTCAAAGCTATGCTATGTCTGACTACACAGGGTTTGTAGTCTGTAACCATGGACACAAAAATCTGCATAGGAGCTGACTGTTCATAATCAGAACTATACACAAAGTTTTTGTATTGTACGTGCATAAGAAAAATAACAAATTGTTGCTACAAATCAATAGTTGCACGCTTCCATTAACTGCTTGTCGACCACCAGTTGACTATATACATCCAGGCGGCGGTAGGCACATACAGGAGTGGGTATCTGCATGGACATTTCTAAACATCCTCGCAGAGATGCATGATTAGCATGCAGCTGTGGGAGTGGGGAACATGCCATCATTGAAAATTATAGCAATACAGATATGAGTACCTGCAAGAGTTAAATTGGGGATTTCAGTGCTTTTCTCTGTACAGGATAATAAAAATAGATTATTAAAGTGTTAAAGTCACAGCACAGTATCCTAGCTATGGGATTAAAGGTGTTAACCAGCCTTTACTAAGTGATGGCCTATCCCTAGTAAAGACCATCACTAGTTGATTATTGGGGGTCCAACACCATGAACCTCCTGCCGATCAGCTGTCTGAGCATAGCCCTGATGCAGGAAGTCGGCACCGGAACTACAAAGCACCATTAACCTAGTAGTGGATGGAGCTCATTGCTACAGTGCTGCTCCCATTGACTTCAATGGACCCTGCCGATTAGCTACTGATGGCCTATCCTGAGGATAGGCCATCAATTAGTAAAGGCTGGACAACCCCTTTAAATCCGAAGTATCATAGGGTAAAACTGTGAAAAAAAACAGTGAGAAGGTAGGGTTAAGCATTCACTGGGTTACACTTGCCATAACCTTAGATGTTAACTGACCAAATCAGGTGTGGTTGGGTGTGTATTTTGTCCTCCTGACTCTCCCTCGATGGCAGATATTGGAGAGAAAGGGATTGGGCATGTTAGAGTTCAACTGTTCAATCCTTTTGTTAGCAGGGGAGATAAGCTGCTGCCAGAGGAATCTGGAATTGCTTGGTCCACTCTCCTGTTCACTACATATGCAAACTCAAGCTCGTATATGTATGATGATCGAGACTTTCAGCTGATGGCCATCTCATGTGTGTGGCTGGCCTTAATCGTTAGTGGTGAGGTCATAGAAGTGCCTACATTTCCACCAGAAGTGCCTACATTTCCACCAGTGGTGCACCTGCCACAGAAGACTTCATTTCCTCCACTATGAAAGAGAAGAAGGGTGGAGGCCAACCCAACAATAAGTGCCATTTATGTTTTTTTTTGTCTCCATATAGTTTTTATTTGTTGGCAACCGCATCCCTCTTTACATAGAGCGCTGTGCTGTCAACAAACGATGGTCTTTAATGCCACATAAAAGACCCAATTACCCAATAAACAAGAAGCGGTTCCCGGGAAGTCAGTAAATCACTTAATCTATTAACAAAGTTAGGCCACTTATTCTTTTATTTAATTTTATTTGATTCTACTGTATGTAGATTAGATATAGGTATGTATCAGTGGCATAACTAGAAATGACCGGGCCCCACAGCAGATTTTTGAATGGGCCCCCTTCCCCCAGCAACTTCTTTGGCTTTGCAACTCTGGACTCGCGAATCTTTTAGTTTAACGAGTTTGGGCCCCATAGCAGTCGCTTCCCATACTTCCCCTATAGCTACTCCCCTGATATGTATGTGTTCAGATATGAACCTACAGTATATATTGGTAGGAGTGTGATCTATAGGTAAATACCTGGATTAGGTGGACAGATGTCTAGTGTCAATGCTGCATTTATACCTGCAAAAAAATAAAAATAAAAAAATAAATTAAAAAAAACACGTGACTTTTCATTGTTGACATTTTACTGTCTTTTTCTACTTCATGAATTATTATATGTATCTATCATGTGACCACTTACAAACTTATTTGTCGATACTGAAATACCCCTCTACTTCTACTTTATTAATAAAGGGGTTGTCCAGCAGGATAGCAAAATCATTACACCACAAGATTTTATTTCTTTAGTGATTTGATCATAGCGGCCTGAACTGGACAAACAGCCACATACATAATAATCATCATCAACACAATGTTACTATGTATGGTCTGCTTTAAAGGTATGTATATTATTGCAATCATGTTTGTGTTGCTACAATGCATCTATAAGAAAAAATTGTAGACTTTAAAAAAAAGTTCTACAATTTGGTGTATACAACAGCTCCCTTCCTTGGTGCGTCCATGGTTACAGTCTGCAAACATACTCCTGGTGTTATGTTTTACTCTGCTTCACTTACCTCCTGCCCTACTGTCTGTAAGTAATCAAGAAGAGGGGATAGAGAAAGTTAAGAAACACTTAGCATAGCTTTAAGGACAACTATGTCTGACTACACAGGGTTTGTAGTCTGTAACCATGGACACAAAAATCTGCATACTGCCGATTGTTCATAATCAGAACTATATGCAAAGTTTTTGTATGGTACGTGCTTAAGAACAATAACAAATGGTTGCACGCATCCTTTAAACGCTTGCCGACCACCAGTTGACTATATACATCCAGGCGGCGGTAGGCACATACAGGAGTGGGTTTCTCTGCATGGACATTTCTAAACATCCTCGCAGAGATGCATGATTAGCATGCAGCTGTGGGAGTGGAGAACATGCCATCATTGAAAGCCAGGTCCCCATAAAAAGGCAGGGACATTTTTTTTTTACTGTCCCTGCCTTCCCCATTGCTCCATATACAGGGCTCAATGAGCGCTGTGTATAGAGATCAGAAAGTGCCAATACAACTTCCTGCTCTGATGTCTGTTGTCATGTGATTGCTGGTGACTGGGAGTCTGCATGAGCTGCTGGGTCTTAGTAGACCCAGATCAGCACTGCAGGGAGGTTGTACAGCCTTGTACAACCTCCTTGAGGGCGATACTCCCGCTGTAACTGGGGCTATAATGTCAGCATGTTAAATGTCCTCCAAAAGGTCTTTAATGGAGGGCAAAAATGGTAAAAAAAATAATAAAATATATAAAAAAATTAAAATACACCTCTCTGGCATCATACAGTACATAATCTTTTTTCATTGACATGACCTACATCTCAATATTATATGGAGGCCAGGGTAGAGCTTGAGGTAGAATTCTTGAAACACATAGGCAAAAAAGCTTTCAATGTCATGTATAGTCCGGATGTGACTCAGAGCTTCATATAGCACCTCCATGGTGGACCTCTTGTCAGCCTGCAGCTTCTGTAAAGCAACAGGTTATTCCATAGTAAGCATTCCAAAACACCAGTTCAATCAGGAAAAACATGCACAAAAAATAATTTCCAGACTATGCAACTAACTGGGGTATGTCCCTCCACAAGAGGGTATAAAAGAGAATAACAAACTAGTCTGGGTGAGAGGTGTGCGGATTGTCAAAAAGTTCTCAGCCATTGATTTCAGCAGAAATTAAAGGGGTGTCATGGTTGACCCTCAGTTGAGACTCCCTTCAAGAGCGATGAGCTGCTAAGTAGTAGCGTTTCCTCATCTGACAGGCCCAGTCTACATATTTCTCCATTTATCTGAATGGGTGCATATAATACTACATTTCCTGCATTGGCTGGCTTGTGCTACAGCTGGTAATAATAGCTGGCAGCAGCGGAATTATACCTAACTATTTTCTATAAGTAGACATCTGGGACATTGTGCAGATGCTTTCAAGTATACGGTGTTCATTTTAGGACATGGTCAGATATCAGAGTCAACTATCAAAATAATGCCAATGTGACACCTGACACCTGACTCCTGACTCCTGACTCCTGACTCCTGACTGAATTGAAGTTATGTGTGACCGCTGATATCTGACTACTGACAAAGTCAGGTGTCAGGGGTCAGCCTCACTATTAACTTTAGTTTCATCCTTCTTTTCATACACTGAATGGCATAGATGAATAAAATGCCAAGTAAACCTTAACTGATCTTATAGCTCAGTTGTAATGAATCTGTTTCATGATAAGAACCTTAGAGTTCTAAATCCCCTTCCAGCCCTTAAAAAAATTTACTTTTATTAAACTGTAGATATGAGTCAAATTGAAGTCATGTGCGACCGCTGATATCTGACTACTGACAAAGTCAGGTGTCAGGGGTCAGCCTCACTATTAACTTTAGTTTCATCCTTCTTTTCATACACTGAAAGGCATAGATGAATAAAATGCCAAGTAAACCTTAACTGATCTTATAGCTCAGTGGTAGTGGATCTGTCTTGTGATTAGAACCTTAGGGTTCAAATCCCTTTCCAGCCCTTAAAAAAAATTTACTTTTATTAAACTGTAGATATGTGGCAAATTGAAGTCATGTGCGACCGCTGATATCTGACTACTGACAAAGTCAGGTGTCAGGGGTCAGCCTCACCATTAAAGGGAGTCTGTCACCAAAGTTGGACATAATAGACCGCTGACATAGCTTTGTAGCATCACTTTAGATGAATGAAACGGTACCTTTGTTGTCTTTCAGAGCTTCACCTGCTTAAAAACGGACTTTTATTGATATGTAATGAGGGCTCAAGTGCCCAGGGCGGAGTTGTTCTTTGGAGCCCAGGCTGCTCATCCTCTTTAGTTCTTATCCCCGCCTGCCCTGTCATCTGCCCGCCCTTCTATTGCCTTTCTTCCTCCCTCCTCTGGTAGCGAACTCCTGCGCCTGCGCTCAGCTTTGCCTCGGCGGGCATGCGCACTGCGATGCCCACTGTGGGAACGGCATCAATGTAGCTACTGCAAGATGTCCACCAGCTTACAGCTGGGTTTGCAGCGTCAGCCGGGGAATGCGCAGTAGCTACATTGATGCCGTTCCCACAGTGGGCATCGCAGTGCGCATGCCCCGCCGAGGCAAAGCTGAGCGCAGGCGCAGGAGTTCGCAACCAGAGGAGGAGGAAGAAAGGCAATAGAAGGGCGGGCAGAGACAGAGACAGGGGCGGGGATAAGAACTAAAGAGGCCGAGCAGCCTGGGCTCCAAAGAACTTAACTCCGCCCTGGGCACTTGCGAGCCCTCATTTACATATCAATAAAAGTCCGTTTTTGAAGCAGGTGAAGCTCTGAAGAAGACAACAAAGGTACCGTTTCATTCATCTAAAGTGATGCTACAAAGCTATGTCAGCGGTCTATTATGTCCAACTTTGGTGACAGACTCCCTTTAACTTTAGTTTCATCCTTCTTTTCATACACTGAATGGCATAGATGAATAAAAAGCCAAGTAAACCTTAATTGATCTTATAGCTCAGTGGTAGTTTGTATGTTTTGTGTCCAAAGACCATAGGTTCAAATCCCCTTTAATACTTCATTGTATTGTACATTAAATTAGTGCCCACTTTACAATAGTGCTGCCCATTTAATCTTTAATAAAATAAAAAAGGACTACTTACAGTACTCCTTGTCACCTGTTTAATGTAAAAAAAAGAAAATTCCAAGCTCATAATTTTAGTCAGGTTTAGACAGCAAAGGGGATTTGAACCTATGGTCTTTGGGCGCAAAACATACAAACTACCACTGAGCTATAAGATCAGTTAAGGTTTACTTGGCATTTTATTCATCTATGACTTTCAGTGTATGAAAAGAAGGATGAAACTAAAGTTAATAGTGAGGCTGACACCTGACTTTGTCAGTAGTCAGATATCAGCGGTCACACATAACTTCAATTCAGTCAGGTGTCAGGAGTCAGGTGTCAGGAGTCAGGTGTTAGGAGTCAGGTGTCAGGTGTCACATTGGCATTATTTTGATAGTTGACTCTGATATCTGACCATGTCCTAAAATGAACACCGTACAAGTACTTTACACTCATAGATGCCTTCATGCAATTTTGTATCAAATGGTAATATTTTCTAAAAGGTCAAAGGAACTAAGAACTGAGAAAACAAAGGGGTTGCCTTAAAGTATTAGTTCTGCCTGGAGAATTCCTATATATCAACTTAGTCAGTCCTAAGGAAAGAGCACCAACTTACCAACAGCTGTAGGTAAGAAAGCAGTTTAAAATCATGTAGTCCGTTTAGAAAAGGAAAACGCTCATTTACAGCTTCACATATATAAGTTTTATTGTGATCAAAAACATCAACTATATCAGTGGCAATGCTGAACATTGGGTATAGTCCTCCATTAAATGGCGCACTTGATTCTGTAGGGAAAGATAAATTAGCATCATTTATGTATCAAGGTTTAACCTGACCAATCCTACCAGAGAGAATTAGCTATTTCTCTAGATTATCAACCATTTTTGAGATGTAGCACCTTCTAGATGACAGGTGGTTAGTTGTACATTTGGTACTCATTTCAAATCTTGGTATAATTCCTAACGTTTGGGCACCCCACTGTGAACAGTTCAGCAAATTGTATAAAGTTAAAAACAACACATTCCCTTTGTTTTGTAAGCAAAAACAATTTATTTTAATTTTTAAAATAATGGAAAAGGGCTTGAAGGAAAACTTTGGGCACCCTGCATGGTTAGTATCTAGTAGCACCCTCTTTGACAAGGATCACAGCTTGTAAATCCTTATTGTAGCCAGCTATTCTTCATTGCAAACGTTTTCGGCCCCTTTCACACGGGGCGAGTTTGCCGTGCGGGTGCAATGTGTGAGGTGAACACATTGCACCCACACTGAATCCGGACCCATTCATTTCCATGGGGCTATGCACATGAGCGGTGATTTTCTCATTTAATAATAGGTTTTTAATGGTTTAACATCGATTACAAGATATTATAGGACAGTAAAGTACAGTAGAGTACAGTATTTCATGTTAATCATTGTAAAAACATGAGAGGAGACACTTTATAACAGGCATGTCCAAACTCCGGCCCTCCAGATGTTGCAAAACTACAACTCCCATCATTCCTGGACAACCTACAGCTATCAACCTACAGAAGAGCATGATGGGAGTTGTAGTTCTGCAACACCTGGAGGGCCAGAGTTTGGACATGCCTGCTTTATAACATGAACCATAAAAGAAAAGAAAAAAATAAATAAATTAAAAAATAGGTTTAATTCCACCTGGTCTATAAAAGTTAGGTTTACGTTCAATTGTTCTTATATGTCTAATAGAGTGGCGCATGTTGTAGCTCACCATAAAGCCCAGGTTTTTTGGTATTTAGTTGATTTTTTATTGCTTTTTGCTATCATCTTTTCGAATCTGCAATTAGTATTAACTTTCCTAATTCTCTGCGAGATGGGCTGGGTGGATGTAGATTTCCAAAGTTGTGCTATACTTTGTAAGGAAGCTGTGAGGATATGAGCGGTGATTTTCACGCATCACTTGTGCGTTGCGTGAAAATCGCAGCATGCTCTATATTGTGTGTTTTCCACGCAACGCAGGCCCCATAGAAGTGAATGGGGCTGCATGAAAATCGTAAGCATCTGCAATCAAGTGCGGACGCGGTGCGATTTACCCGCAAGATTGCCAAGAGACGATCTGGATGGGGACCCGATCTTTATCATTTTCCCTTATAACATGGTTATAAGGGAAAATAATAGCATTCTCAATACAGAATGCCAAGTAAAATGTGGATTAAAGGGTTAAAAATAAAAAATAATTAACTCACCTTATCCACTTCAATCATTAGCTACTGGCTAAAGGACCTGTGGCGACGTCACATCACATGTGTTCACTAAGTACTTATTATCAGATAGGCGACCAACCACAATAATGTGTAACTAAAGAGAAAAATAGTCGCTAAAATGTAACTTTTCATACATATTCTAAAATAGTGGGATATCTCCACCGTTTCTAAACAAACATACACACATGTAAATGGTCCCAAGCTCAGTGATACAGGGTATGTGTGTCTGTAACAACACCAACCACACACTGGGACCCATTAATGCTCCAGGGCAATGTCAGGCAATGTGAGTGGTGGAGTATTGGCCTGTATAGCTATTCCACCTAGCCTCCCACACTATGCCTACACTCCTGTCCTGTAATAAGTATGGCTACTTTTGATGTCCCTACATACCAGGCTGTCCCCTTACACTCAGGGTGACTAGCCTATGAGCTCGATGCGTTTCTGTGACTTATGGAACAGTCAATTCATCAGGAGCCATTAGGACAAACACACATACAATGTGCTGCACGCCAACATTTACAGCATGCACGCACGTAGCCTGCGGCACTGAGACGCCACTATTTTAGAATATGTATTAAAAGTTACATTTTAGTGACTATTTTTCTCCTTAGTTAGACGTCACATCACATGATCCAATCAAATGGTCCATCACCATGGTGATGGACCATGTGATTAGCGCAGTGACGTCATCACAGGTCCTTTAGCCGGCAGCTAATAATTTAAGAAGAGAGAAGAGATCGGCAACTACGCGATCAAGTGGTTAAGAGGAGTTAATTTTTTTATTTTTAACCCCTCCATCCACATTTTACTAAGCATTCTGTATTGAGAATGCTATTATTTTCCGTTATAACCATGTTATAGGGGAAAATAATAAAGTCTACAGAATACTCAACCCAAACCCGAACTTCAGTGATGAAGTCCGGGTTCAGGTCTGGGTATCAAACATTCAGATTTTTCCCACGCACATGCAAAACACATTAAAACTCTTTGCAATCGTGCAGAAAAATTGCGCATTTTCCAGCAACGCACCCGCATCCTATTCGGTCCCATTCCTCAACACCCATGTGAAAGGGGCCTTCCAGTTCTGTGAGATTCCTGGGTCATCTGGCATGCACTGCTCTTTTGAGGTCTATTCACAGATTTTCAAGTATGTTCAGATCAGGGGATAGTGAGATCCATAGTAAAACCTTCACAACAGTGTGTGCTCGCCGCATCCATCATGTCCCCATTCAAAATGAATGGGTCCGCACCCGTTCCGCAGATTTGCGGAACGGGTGCGGACAAACATTGCGGACGTGTGAATAGGGCCTAATTGTGCAGGTCTCACTGAACAGTAGAACAATGTAGCACAACTCCAGAGCCTGGTAAATCTTCCTGAAGGTCTTTTGCAGTCATGCGGGGTTCCGATTTAACTTTCTGGAAATCCTACAAGCAGCTGTATTTCTTGGTCTTCCTGTTAACTGCCCTTTCTGAATTACAGTTTGAACTGAATAAATGGCAAATTGAAAAAGCTTTGCCATCTTCATATAGCCTTCTCCTGATTTTTGGGCCTCAACAATTTTCATTTTCAGAGGGTTAGGCAGCTGCTTAGAAGAACTCAGAGCTACTCTTTGAGACAAGGTTAGAGGAGTCTGGGTATTTATAATATAAAGCTTTGAAATTTGCATCACCTGGCCTTTGCTAATGATGATTGTGGCCTTACCCTAACAGGCTATTTAAGGTCTGAAACCTCAGTCAAAATTATCGAAGCACTCAAAACTCCTTGGGTTCCCATATTTTTGCAAGGTACTCCTATTAACCAAGATAATACACTGATATTGCTAAAAAGTTGAAATTGTGTTTGATCTTTAACTTTATGCCTTTTGGAGATCATTTCATCTTCAACCTGCTTAACTATTCACAGTAACAGTAATTTTGACCAGGGTTGCCCAAATTTTCGCATGTCACTGTATGTAACCCCTGTTGGGGATGCATTGTGTGCAGTGGATACTGCTATTAATGACAAATAAGTATTTACAACAGCAAGCCATCAGCACTTCTTCTCCTGGAGTGGACTAAAATCCCCAGCACCACTTTATTTCCCTATAACCTTACTGCCTAAGGGAGGAGGAGTGGACAAGAAGAGACAGAATGAGCTGAGCAGGGGGAGCAGGCCAAACAGGAGAACGAGAGAGAAAGCACATGGCTAATGGTGGTCCCAGGCTTCTGGAGTGCAGGGAGAGAGGTTATCAGTGACAGCTACATGCAAGGAGCAGAGAAGGAGAGTCCTAACACCCTTGGAGTTCCACAGAAGCACCACTGATGCCCACAGAATTCTGAAAACTGTCCACGGTAACTTGGACTGCTTCAGAGGAGGATCTTACCACGCACTCCATTTTCATCCAAGGGTTGGAATGCTGTGGCCCCAAACTGGTTCCTGGTGTAACTACAGTTTTGCTGCTGAATGGAGTGAGTAGACATTGTTCGGACTCTGGCTTGGTAGTCTGTTATTGAAAAAAAGTGAAAGAAAGAACTGTTGCTTAGAGCACTGTTCCTGAATTCCAGTTCTAGGGGCTAACCTGCCGGTCATGTTTTTAGGATTTACTTAGTATTGAGCAGGCAATATAATTATTGTCAGCGCATCAGGACAACAGGACCACAGATATAATTTCTGTGGAATATTCACAAACCATGACCAGCAGGTGGGACCTGAGGACTCGAGATGAGGAACACTGGCTTAGAGGACTTTGCTGTGTTCATAATATTAAAGTGCACCATTGGTTCCTGGAGCCAGTGCTAAGACTATGCCTCAGCATTGCTGCAGCTAGAGTAGATTATGCATTATTAGGACTTAGCTAGGAAGGGCGTGCTAGCGGTTATCTGCAGTATACAGTAAGTGTATGTGATCATCAACAATAGCAGGTCACAGTTATGAGTTCATTATCAGCTGAGTGGTAAGCATCATCTTCTCCCATTTGCTAGAATGGTTCTACTGTTGTATTTTGTTAGCCTAACCAGGCCTGGAATATATATATATAATATATATATATATATATATATATATATATATATATATATACACCCAACTCTCTATCACTATAAGAGGGGTATTTGTGTTGGGGCATGGTTTGGTCGCCAAGCAGTATGGCCGTGTGAACACTCCTCAACAGTTCGACTCAAAAGGAGAGTTCTTGTGTCTGCCAGTGACTTATACAGCTCTGAAGTGGAACCATACATGTCACAGATGGTCAGGAAAAGAACATTGAGGGCTTCTACGCCCTCTAACTTGAGGTACATATCATTATCTGAGGCGGAAGCTATGACTAAAGATGGCACCAGCTCTTAGTCTGATGACTCATCAAGATCTCCAGGATCTGCTGCATCATACCACGCTGCTTCTTTCTCCTCCCCCCACAACTCATAGCATCCATTTTAAAGAAAAAAAAAACAAAACTAAAGAGATAGTGGAGAAGATGTTAGAAGGCAGAAAGCTACAGCAACAAGACGATTCATCTAAAATGGCGGATGTTCCCGCACTTGCTAAACAGCTTTCTGATGTTTGGCCTCCTGTCCTATAAGGGCTACACTAAAAGCAATAAATTGCTCCTGCCCATTAGCTCAGAGGAGGATACCACACCGACTGCAAGACATGCAAAGCAGAAAGCAAAGCTCCAAGACCAAGCAGCAGATATAGAAGTAAGTGCTTAATAAATGCATGCTTATCTACAGACATTTCACTAGAAACCCTTGCCGACTTTCAGACTTAAATAAAAGAGCTTTCTGCGTAGCTACTGAAAGACATGCTCTTAGCATTGCGCAATTCTATATACAAGGACTTAAACAAGCTACAGTTGCAAGAAAAAGTATGTGAACCCTTTGGAAGGATATGGATTTCTGCACAAATTGGTCATAAAATGTGATCTGATCTTCATCTAAGTCACAACAATAGACAATCACAGTCTGCTTAAACTAATAACACACAAAGAATTAAATGTTACCATGTTTTTATTGCACACACCATGTATACATTCACAGTGCAGGTGGAAAAAGTATATGAAACCCTAGACTAATGACATCTCCAAGAGCTAATTGGAGTGAGGTGTCAGCCAACTGGAGTCCAATCAATGAGATGAGATTGGAGGTGTTGGTTACAGCTGCCCTGCCCTATAAAAAACACACACCAGTTCTGGGTTTTTCCTTTTCCCAAGAAGCATTGCCTGATGTGAATGATGCCTCACACAAAAGAGCTCTCAGAAGACCTACGATTAAGAATTGTTGACTTGCATAAAGCTGGAAAGGGTTATAAAAGTATCTCCAAAAGCCTTGCTGTTCATCAGTCCCCGGTAAGACAAATTGTGGCCATCATGTAAAGATGACTGCAAGAGCACAGCGCAGACTGCTCAATAAGGTGAAGAAGAAACTAGAGTGTCAGATAAAGACTTACAAAAGTCTCTGGCATATGCTAACATCCCTGTTAGCGAATCTACGATACGTAAAACACTAAACAAGAATGGATTTAATTGAAGTATACCACAGAGGAAGCCACTGCTGTCCAAAAAAAAACATTGCTGCACGTTTACAGTTTGCAGAAGAGCACCTGGATATTCCACAGCAGTACTGGCAAAATATTCTGTGGACAGATGAAACCAAATTTGAGTTGTTTAGAAGAAACACACAACACTATGTGTGGAGAAAAAGAGGCACAGCCAGAGCCTGGATGGATTGCCATCATCGAAGGAAAAATGAATTCCCAAGTTTATCAAGACATTTTGCAGGAGAACTTAAGGCCATCTGTCCACCAGCTTAAGCTCAACAGAAGATGGGTGTTGCAACAGGACAACGACCTAAAGCATAGAAGTAAATCAACAGAATGGCTTAAACAGAAGAAAATACGCCTTCTGGAGTGGCCCTCAGAGTCCTGACCTCAACCCGATTGAGATGCTGTGGCATGACCTCAAAAAAGAGATTCACACCAGACATCCCAAGAATATTGCTGAACTGAAACAGTTCTGTAAAGAGGAATGGTCAAGAATCACTCCTGACAGTTGTGCACGTCTAATCTGCAACTACAGGAAACGTTTGGTTGAAGTTATTGCTGCCAAAGGAGGTTCAACCAGTTATTAAATCCAAGGGTTCACTTGCACTGTGAATGTTTACATGGTGTTTTCAATAAAAACATGGTACCATTTAATTATTTGTTTGTTATTAGTTTAAGCAGACTGTGATTGTCTATTGTTGTGACTTAGATGAAGATCAGATCACATTTTATGACCAATTTGTGCAGAAATCCATATCATTCCAAACGGTTCACATACTTTTTCTTGCAACTGTATATCTCCATTCCAGCAGTCTCTACATGAACTTGGTGGAAGGGTCTCTCATATTGAATCTAAAATGACTTTTGCCTCCTTTCACAATTAGCTTATGAATTCACATAATTCTATAGAAGATACTACTGATTTATTACAAGCGAAAATTGTAGACCTAGAAGATAGGAGTAGAAGGACCAACATCATATTCAGGGAAATCGCCAAATTTATTTCTAGCTCTTCTCTGGTACCATATATCACTACTTTCATATAAAGGAGCAATCGCTTAACAAACCAAGGAAAGCCCAGAAATGGTCTATACCCTATACTGAAATGAAACTTTTTACCGACCTATCAGTTGCAACCGAGAAGGACATTTCTCTCGCAAACCCGGATTTTACACAAAAGCAACATTCCATACAGATGGGGATTTCTGGTCAAGATTCTTCTATCTTGCAACGGTTCCACCCATACCATCAAAACTCCTGAGGCGCGATTTGACCTACTGAAGTCATGGAAAGGGATTTTGGAAATCCTGTCCCCTAGAGCAGTGATGGGCAAAGTGCGGCTCTCCAGCTGTTGCAAAACTACAATCACTGCCCTAGAGGAAGCAAGCCGGCATCACCTCATATCGCCGAGGAATGGTCTACAGTTCACCCAACTTGATCCTGAGTAACTCTCATAAGTGAGCAGTTCTGTATATTATACTTGCTGTGCCTCACGTTTGCTGAGATATTTACACCCCATATATACCAGTAACATACTTTAACATTTATACTAGTTTTGATTGTTATGTACAGTCGTGGCCAAAAGTTTGAGAATTACATAAATATTGGAAATTGGAAAGGTTGCTGCTTAAGTTTTTATAATCAAACGCAAAGATGAAAAGAGGAAAATTGTGTTTTATGCTGTTTTTATTGCTCCTTCTGTGAGTATAATTAAAAAGATATTCATTTATACTTGATGGTATTGCACCAGAGGAGTTTTTTTATTGCCATTATAGTGTACTGAAAAGAAAAATGCTGAAAGAAGTAACAAGTTCCATCGGAGGAGGAAGTGTGTTATATGTCTCAACTTTCTCTGTGTCTAGTAAGTATAGAGGAGTGGTGAAGGTACGTGTTCCACGAGGGTACTTCACTACAGTATATGCTCTCTGACATTTCACAGGATCACGACTCGATTAAGCGCCACATCGACATAACGTGGGAAACAAGAGAGGAAGGGACGCGCAGTCTCAATATCTTTGCGTTTTGAACTGTTGAATGTGAACTGATCCCAACATTTACAGAGACTCGCAGCGAGGAACCGTCCGAAAACACTGTTGACTGTTGTTTTTAAGTTTTTATAATAGCAATTTGCATATACTCCAGAATGTTATGAAGAGTGATCAGATGAATTGCATAGTCCTTCTTTGCCATGAAAATTAACTTAATCCCAAAAAAACCTTTCCACTGCATTTCATTGCTGTCATTAAAGGACCTGCTGAGATCATTTCAGTAATCGTCTTGTTAACTCAGGTGAGAATGTTTATGAGCACAAGGCTGGAGATCATTATGTCAGGCTGATTGGGTTAAAATGGCAGACTTGACATGTTAAAAGGAGGGTGATGCTTGAAATCATTGTTCTTCCATTGTTAACCATGGTGACCTGCAAAGAAACGTGTGCAGCCATCATCGCGTTGTATAAAAATGGCTTCACAGGCAAGGATATTGTGGCTACTAAGATTGCACCTCAATCAACAATTTATAGGATCATCAAGAACTTCAAGAAAAGAGGTTCAATTCTTGTTAAGAAGGTTTCAGGGCGTCCAAGAAAGTCCAGCAAGCACCAGGATCGTCTCCTAAAGAGGATTCAGCTGCGGGATCGGAGTGCCACCAGTGCAGAGCTTGCTCAGGAATGGCAGCAGGCAGGTGTGAGAACATCTGCACGCACAGTGAGGCGAAGACTTTTGGAAGATGGCCTGGTGTCAAGAAGGACAGCAAAGAAGCCACTTCTCTCCAAAAAAACAAAACATCAGGGACAGATTGATCTTCTGCAGAAAGTATGGTGAATGGACTGCTGAGGACTGGGGCAAAGTCATATTCTCCGATGAAGCCTCTTTCCGATCGTTTGGGGCATCAGGAAAAAGGCTTGTCCGGAGAAGAAAAGGTGAGCGCTACCATCAGTCCTGTGTCATGCCAACAGTAAAGCATCCTGAGACCATTCATGTGTGGGGTTTCTTCTCATCCAAGAGAGTGGGCTCACTCACAATTTTGCCCCATAACACAGCCATGAATAAAGAATGGTACCAAAACACCCTCCAACAGCAACTTCTTCTAACAATCCAACAACAGTTTGGTGAAGAACAATGCATTTTCCAGCACGATGGAGCACCGTGCCATAAGGCAAAAGTGATAACCAAGTGGCTTGGGGACCAAAACGTTTACATTTTGGGTCCATGGCCTGAAAACTCCCCAGATCTTAATCCCATTGAGAACTTGTGGTCAATCCTCAAGAGGCGGGTAGACAAACAAAAACCCACTAATTCTGACAAACTCCAAGAAGTGAATATGAAAGAATGGGTTGCTATCAGTCAGTTATTGGCCCAGAAGAGCATGCAGAGTCGAATTTCAGAGGTCCTGAAAAAGAAGGGCCAACACTGCAAATACTGACTCTTTGCATAAATGTCATGTAATTGTCGATAAAAGCCTTTGAAACGTATGAAGTGCGTGTAATTATATTTCACTACATCTCAGAAACAACTGAAACAAAGATCTAAAAGCAGTTTAGCAGCAAACTTTATGAAAACTAATATTTGTGTCATTCTCAAAACTTTTGGCCACGACTGTACACTGTTTTGCTTCTTGTCCTATCTGCAGTCTATGGTAACACATGTCACCTAGTGATGTCTATTGATTTAGAGTTAGCTGCTTCCGGGTTGTGGGCTTGGTAGAGTCTCCCACAGGCATCCTCATATCGGTTCTTAACCCAAGCTGCATTATTGACCTTCTAGCTTATCTATGAATATCAGGGGATTAAATTCCCCATTTAAAAGAAACCTCCTCTGGAGTGAAGAAAAAAGAAAGCACAAGTGTGACATTATATGTGTTCAAGAGGCACATATTTAGCATTCTAACCCATCAAAAATCAAGCACCAAAACTTTTCAAATATTATATTTTCTTACTTCCGAAAGATAAAAATAGGGAGTCTTGGTGGCCTTCAGGGCCTTGGGAGACACTATTACCTCCTGTATACATGAGCAATATGTCGACCCAGGCAGCAGATACATACGGTAATTCTTCCCCTACCACACCACAACTGGCTCTACTTCTGTTGGGCATCGACAAATTTCCTCCAGACCATAGATCGGTTATTGCACATATACTAATGGCGACTAAACTGGTCATTACCAGAAATTGGAAGAAGCAAACAACCCCACACATACAGGAAGTCCCGAACCTGGTGAATATTACATGGTCCTATGAAAGAATGTTAGCTCACATACACAATAGAGTTTCTCAATTTCAATTAGCATGGAACATTTGGACAAACTGCAGATTCTACTCTGACCGATGTATTAAGACTTGTAAAAAGAAAACGGTAACTGCAGTCTATGTAATTACGTTTGTCAATGCCCTTTGTCAAACTCATGATTCTTTCATTTATGATCATTTCTGAATTTTCAGATATACATTGTGGATATTTTTTGTCCGATTTATAATGGAGGTCATTGACATTTTGCTATATTATGGCGTCATTAGAATTTCATTGCCTATTGTATTGCAAGCTTGTTTTTATAACTGACAAAAATGATATAAAAATATTATCACACAGAATGTATTTGTGTTGTGTTATGTGATTTCACCTTGCACTTGATCTGGAATTGCATTTGTTCTTCTTGGTCCTCCATGGTTTTTAAATAGTTGTTTTATCATTATACCTTGTGAATCTGTACCGAGCTCAGGCAGAGGTGAACAGAAGAAGGTCCTCCTAAGATCCCTGAAGAGCAGCCATTAAGATTTGGGTGGAGGCACATGGCCATATGTTTACATTTCATGATGCAGTTTTGAAAGCCAAAACCAGGAATGAAAATAAAAAAAAAAGGAGAAGAAGTCCCATCTTTCCTTAATAATGTATCTACTTTCATTATCCACTCCTGATTTTGGCGTCCAAAATCACATCAGCAAACCCGAGCCAGTGGCCGTGGCTTTAGGGTAATGTCAGAGATGGCAGATTTGTTGCAGAAATTTCTGCAACATTCCCATGCATATGAATGGGGCTGTAACAGATGTAAGAAGAGTAGCAAAGGAGAGGCGTTCCTGTTCAAGCAGCAAAGGAGAGGTGTTCCTGTTCAGGTCTTTAAGCAATGTGTTGTTTATTCACCAAAACGTGCAACGTTTTTAACCTCACATGGTCTTTCTCAAGCGTTAGAAATGCTTGAGAAAGACCATGTGAGGTTGAAACGTTGCACGTTTTGGTGAATAAACAACACATTGCTTGAAGACCTGGGAGTGCTGCGGTTCATTACTACTTTCTGGATGATGGGGGAACCACAGTCTGGTACCCATCATCGCTGGCGCCACCACTTTACAGATTGAAGAACTTAACCCGTAAGTGCTGCTACAAATTATATGGAGTTTTTTCCTGTTCAGGCAGGTGTGTGAAGAGTAGTTACTAGGGACATCAATGCATGTGGTGTATAATGCAGAAGTCCTGCCAATATGAGCGATAGACTGCTTGCTGCAAGAACTGCTTTGTGGAGAGGGAGGGAAACAGCCTGCTGTGAGAGATGCTTTGTGGTGAGAGAAAGAGAGACAGGCAGAGATAGAAAGACAGCAAATCAGCCTCACCAGATGTTGCAGTCAATATGAATATTCCAGGGATATGGAGGCAGAGCCCTGAGAAAAGTACACCTGGTATACAGAGCCACTAATAAAGTAGGAAATATATCTGTATTTTTTCGCCCTACAAGACACATCGGCCTATAAGACGCACCTAGGTTTTAGAGGAGGACAATAATAAAAAAATAATCACCAGACTCCCAATGTTAACAAGATCCTCAATCAGACCCCCAATGTTAATAAGACCTCAGCTCAGACCCCAATGTGAATTACCCACAATCAGACAAGAGCCCCAATATAAATAAGATCCCCCATTCAGACCTTAGTACCCCCCATTCCTCATTTAATCAGCCCCCTACCTTTTTTGTTTAGCCCCCAGCCTCTTATTCAGGGCCCAGCCACTTTTATTCAGCCCCCTGCCTCAGATCACATAAAATAAAATAACACTGCCAGTGTGCTCTCTCTTCTTCCTGCCGCGGCTGTGCTGTGATCAGAGCGCCCTCACTCTGTGCACAGCCACAGCACAGCGGACCAGGAAAAAGTGAGTACAGAGCCTTCACCGCGTCCCGATCCTCCGGTACTAATGAGCGCTTCCATAATGAAAGTGCTTATTAGTATTCACCGCATAAGACACAGTGACATTTTTCCCCCACTTTGGGGGGAAATAAATTACGTCTTATGGGGTTAAAAAATATGCCAGATGTCAGCTATTACAGAATTTCATCCAAGAAACCTTAACATACAGATGGACTGTTCCAGTAAGCCCAGCAATAAGCTGGTGCTGCCATTGTTTCAAGTACCCCATGTGGAGTTAAAGTTATGTACACCTTTGAGGGCAATTTTACTTATTTTGGGCGAAAAAAATCTTTTTTTCAAATCAGTCTTTATTAAAAATATTGATCCGTTCTGTCACAAAGAGTTACCGTACATACTTGAGTATAAGCCGACCCGAGTATAAGCCGACCCCCCTAATTTTACCCAAAAAAACCTGGGAAAAGTAGTGACTCGAGTATAAGCCGAGGAGGAAATGGATGTCACTGTTATGGGGGATCTGTGAATGACGCACTGTTATGGGGGGATCTGTGAATGACGCACTGTTATGGGGGGATCTGTGAATGACGCACTGTTATGGGGGGATCTGTGGATGACGCACTATTATGGGGGGGATCTGTGGATGACGCACTGTTATGGGGGGGATCTGTGGATGACGCACTGTTATGGGAGGATCTGTGGATGACGCACTGTTATGGGAGGATCTGTGGATGACGCACTGTTATGGGAGGATCTGTGGATGACGCACTGTTATGGGATGGGGGCTGTGGATGGCACTTATGGGATGAGGGGATGTGGATGACACTGTTATGGGAAGGGGGATGTGGATGGCACTTATGGGATGAGGGGGATGTGGATGACACTGTTATGGGATGGGGGGATGTGGATGGCACTTATGGGATGAGGGGATGTGGATGACACTTATGGGATGAGGGTGTGGATGGCACTATGGATGGGGATGTGGATGACACTGTTATGGGATGGGGGCTGTGGATGGCACTTATGGGATGGGGGCTGTGGATGGCATCCACAGATCCCCCATCCTATAACAGTGCCATCCACATCTCCCCATCCCATAACAGTGCCATCCACATCCCCTCATCCCATAACAGTGCCATCCACATCCCTCATCCCATAACAGTGCTATCCACATCCCCCATCCCCATTACCGCTCATGTATAGTTTTTAAATTTGATTATACTATACACTTATTCTTACTATAATTCTTGCCCCTCTGTACCTCATTACATGCGGC
Source organism: Bufotes viridis (assembly GCA_033119425.1). NCBI lineage: Eukaryota > Metazoa > Chordata > Amphibia > Anura > Bufonidae > Bufotes > Bufotes viridis. The sequence goes on from CM065589.1 coordinate 573,555,003, forward strand.
AGGCGGGCAGTGAATACTTCAGGCCGGGCGGGAGAGCGAGCGCAGTGTGACTGACGTCACGTGCCTGCGCCGCCTGCTTCATTCATAAAGCAGGCCGGGCAGGCACGTGACATCAGCAAGTCACGCTGCCTCGTCCGCCCGGCCTGAAGTATTCACTGCCCGCCTGCCGCATGTAATGAGGTACAGAGGGGGCAAGAATTATAGTAAGAATAAGTGTATAGTATAATCAAATTTAAAAACTATACATGAGCGGTGGGGCCGGAGCGCAGTGAGCGCATCGGCCCTGCCGCAAATGCCCGCCCCCAGCTCCTCCCCCCGCTCTTCAGAATTTCAATTTATGACTCGAGTATAAGCCGAGTTCGGGTTTTTCGGCACAAATTTTGTGCCGAAAAACTCGGCTTATACTCGAGTATATACGGTAATTGTTTTTTTAGCTGGATAAATTGTACTTTCTACTTTCACTTTGTGTTGGTCATCTAATAAGCCCCATCTTTAAATGAATAAGAGGTCATAGACACTTATTTAAAGCCACATTCTTATCAGTAAAAGCTGCAATACACCAACAAGTTATCTGACAGCTTTTCTGACCAATCATTGGTTAGATAGCCAATTACACACAGAGATCTTTTGTTATACAAACACCAACTATTGATCTTATTGGACAGATATTAGTCAGATAATCTGTATAATACAGGCCCAAGATAAGGATTGAGCTTTAATGAGCGTTTATAAGGTCTGAGAGCAGAGATAAGGAGCCCATTAGCTCCCTGCCTGACTGAGCAGAGATAAAATTCAGATCCTGCTAATAGAGCATCTAGCTCTGTACAGAGAAAAGGACTCCATATTTTTAATAAAGACCAATTTTAAAAAATTATTTTTACCTAATAATGAGTACAAACAAGACTTAAATACAAGTATTGCCCATCCACCTGCACCTTGCCATCTGTTAATACAAACTTATGATGCAAAGCCAAAATGGACCAGAGGGTTTGGTGCTGTTGACTATATGGAAGAGAATCCTTTACATCTACCCAGCAGCAAGGGAGATGGGACCACCCTAGACTTGGTACTTTGTCTTATGGCTTTGTATGATATGTACATTCCTGGGTCTGGAGAACAAAAAAAATAAAAATAAAAAACAACATCTTAAAGGGGTTGTGCCATCAACATGAATAGGTTTAAATCAGTCCGCATTGCGATTATGAAAATTTTCCCCAATACAATTATTTAGCGATTTCGCCCCATTTTCTAAATAATCCTCCTGCAGTTACCTCAATGTTGTCTGGTTGTCTCTATTGGTTACGGCCACCTTTCAACATTCACATACAATGGCCGCGCATGCGCGGCAGCAAAACTAACCTCAGCAAAGACCGGATGGTTTCATTCCATGAACGCACGCACGTCGTTCGGCTGCGCGCATGCGCGGTGCGCACATATAGTGTATAGTTGCCGCGCATGCTCTGTGTGTGGCGCGGCACATCAGAGATGCCAGAATCGCCCTGGAGGAAAGATTGCGATAGTTTCACTTCTTATATGTAAGTGAGTGCAGGCGATTAAAAAATCCTGGCTGGCTGGCATAAGGGAGAGCAGACACGGGAGCGCGCACGCAGGCTGGGTAGGCGGAGTCAGCAGAGATGCACAGCGCAGTTGCTGCTGTCAGTCAATACCCAAGACAACGCCCCGAGAATGAGCTGGATGAAGGGCGGGAAAACACTGAGACGACCTGCAGATTGAAAGGTGGGATAACCCCTTTAAGACTTCAAACCCTGATTCTGGGGTCATGTGAAATTTAAAATTTTGGATTGAGGCACACTTTAAAGGTTGTGGATCAGAGGGCATCTAAAAGGAATGATTATCCATCCAACAGCTATTTGTAGAATGAGGTTGGTGGGGCTTATTCTTAAATCCCTCTCTTGCACAAGATCTTCTCCTGCCACAGATTACACCTGAATGATCCAGTAAGTATCAGGCTGGCTTCACATGTCCGTTTAACACGGACGTGAACTGCCGGTGGTAACCTGGGCTGGAATCCTGCTTGGAGTAATACACTGGTATGATCTATACGACTGTATTACTGTACTGCAGCGGCGGCAGGAAGTGCACGGCGTCATAGCAACCAATGATGCCGTGTGCTCCTGCTCTAAGCAGGAATCCAGCCCAAGTTACCACGGACAGTTCACACCTGTGTTAAACGGACGTGTGAAGCCAGCCCTACAGTATATAGGTGCTGTCAAAGGTACAACAAAAGGTGCCTCTCATCATTGTAAGGACTATGCAGTAGATAAAAGTCAACGTACCTTGTAATATGTCCTGTAGGCCAGGATACAGCTTCAGGTAACACTGCTGGAATATGTACTCAAACACTATATTTAATTTCATGTCCTTCTTCTCTATTAATGACAAAGATTCATATATGACACGGGATACAGGCCTCTCATCTGCCTGCAGTTTCTGAAAAAGATAGAAAGTGCATTGTTTAATGGTTAGAATGATCTCTCCATTAGAGCCATCAGTTTTGGATATTGTCTTGGATCCGGCTTTAGCCATGACGTGTTCACACATGGCAACTGTAGCCTTCAACTTGTTCTTTCTTGTTATGGCCAACACCATTACATTAATACATTTCCTACTTTAGTATCTTCTTCCAACAGTATGTTGTACATATCCTGACCAGAGGCCTTTCAGCATCATATTGCTAGGCGGATGTCCAGGACAGACACAAGTGCCTCTGTTAGGTCACCTGCTGACCTGGCAGCCCATCAGTACCCAGTCAGTCATCTTGCCAGGGTGCCAATGGGCTTACAAATGGAGCCTCCACCTTCTGTAAAACCATTTAGATACTATGGGCAGCATTGGCTGATCCATCTAAGAGATTAAACAGCCAGGATCGGAGTTAGCACCAATCTTGATCATTGTAGCAGGTTGTCAGCTGTAATATAAAGACCACAATGTAATATTAAAAGGGTTGTCCAAAATTTGTTTTATTGACGGCAACCAAAATCTGCTCTAGGGGAAGGTGGTTCTGACACCCTCTACCCCTGCTGATCCGCTTTTCCTGAGTAGCTTTGGTGCTGTAACCACATAGTTCTGTCCTTTATGAGGACATTTCAGGAGATATGGCAAGTATAGCCCTGTACACGAGTCCCGGGTCACTTTAGAGCAAGCACCCATTTGTCTAATGAGAGCTGTGCTCTTGCTGTAATGTACAGGACTAGAAGAACCGCCCATTTAACCATTTCATCTCTGTGGTCACTTATGATCTTATTTTTGACTGGATCACCAGTGAATAATATGGGGATATAGATGAGGAGAAATTAGACTGTGGGAGGTGTACGGATCGATTGGGCCTTAATGCCCTGATGTCGTCCGATATGATGTGGGACTTTTTGTATTCAATTAGACTGATAACTGAAAAATGTTGGCTGAGATATAATGCCTATACATGTATCCTAATTTCCCTTGGATGCCCATAATGAATATGGCGACCGGATGACTCTTAGTTCCGGTGACGTGTATTCCGTTAGATAAGCCTTTGCGCAAGATGAATGTACTTATATATACACATCTTTGTACTTCATATGATGTGGGACCGCTCTCAGGTTAATAGATGGTTAATATGTTATGTATAGACTGAGACGCTTGTATGGTATTATCTTTCACATACCTGCCCTTCACAAATATGGCGGTCGGATCATTTCCGGTTCCGGTGACGCACTCTTTGCAACCCAGCCCTGTTGTGAGGGTATCGCGATGTGTTGTGATTGCGGACCGCTGTGGAGGGAGTGGCTACAGCATATATATACCCGGCAATCGTGAGTCTAATGTACGCCCCCCGGAAGAAGCGGGAAGCGAAATGTACGTTGGGGTTGAGGAAGCACTACCTCCACATCGGTCTGTATCTTTACCCTCTGTATATTTTCTGTAACCGACCTTTTGAACATTGGGACATGTGTTCCTGTCTTATGCTTATATACTGTTGATGGATTGCATTTACTTTTTCCATTCATTTATTGTGATATGCACTGGTCAGTTATATGGTTGTAGTCATATTACACTGGCTACTAGCACATTGTGAATAGGGTTTATGGGTACAGACCTTTGTGGAGTGTGATTACCGTCCACCTGTTCTATGAGGATCCTTTTTAGATATATTGGCTTGCTATTTGTGTATTTTTAACATTATGAAATAAAATCTGATTTTTTATTATTTATATAATGTGGTGATTTATTGGGGTTGGATCACCAGTGACACAATCGTGGACCGGTTTATCCCAGTATAAGAAAGAAAGATTTCAGCACTTCTATAAAACCATCTTCTTCTTTATTGAATTTTCATAAGAGCAGTACAATGCTACAGATGTAGCTCGAAACGCGTAGGTAAAAATCACAATGTACCGCTTTTATCAAAATTGAATAAAGAAGAAGATGGTTTCAGAGAAGCACTGAAATCTTTTGTATTGTAATTGTCACTGGTCAATGTTTTTCAAGTGCGAAAGACTGCCGGTATATGAAGTGGAGCAAAGATGTTGAGGAACCATTACTGCTTTGTAATGCTAGTTTGATGTATCCCAGTACAAGGAACCTAGAAAGGCTGTGTATTCACTTAGCCTGCTGTTAGGGTGCGCTAAATGTTGCCCTAACCACAGCCACCATCATAGTGGCACAGACGAATCAGCATACAGGAGTTTGCTAATATAAGTATAACATAAAACTATGTTAAATTGTAATCCCTTAATGGAATTAAAAATGTAATTAAAAAAAAATGCATACCATTATATATTTAGTATAAAAATACATATTTGTTGACATATATTAAATAAAAAACACTTACTAGGAATTAAAAATTAATTAAAATCAGTTATCCAAGACTAATACAGACCTCCTAGAGTGGCTTACCCGCAGTGGTGATAATACTTACCTGGCCCCTGCTGATAGGTTTGGTCTCTGTTGCTCCCAGGCTGGCTCTTCCTCTCTCTGCAGCTCTGAAATCAACATCCGTCAACGGGGGAACACATGACCACTGTAGCCAATCACAGCCCGCAGTAGTGACCTGCTCCCCTTGCGTCACACGTCACCGCTGCGGACCTGAAAAGTCTGCAGTGGTCACATTTTGCCGGATGTTGATTTCAGCTCTGCAGGTGTAGTGTCCCGCAGTTGTGATGCCGGGCACTACAGAAGGGTCACTTGGGTGCTGTTGTTCCCCTCACCCGTGGGGAGATTGGTGTGTGTCATTGTCATGCAATATACGGTTGTGTTATGTACTGCTTTGCCCTGTTACTGTGTCATGTGCTTTAGGCAGGCCTGCTAGGGGTGTCATTTCAGCTTTAGCCACTAGAGGAGCTAGGGAGCCCTAGTTTATATAGGCCCAGTCAGGGGAAGTGGAGCAGTGGATTCCAGGCCATGAGCCTGTGAGTGTAGTTCAGCCAGCCCTGGCCCTGCGTCCTGTGGGGGTCCAGCTCAGAAGGAGTCATTACATGGGAGGAGCAATCCAGACCCTAGGACTAGAGGAGAAGGAATCCCTCCTTAGTCAAGCTGCAAATAAGATAAAGACACCAGCAGGATCATCACTGTAGCCAGCCTGAGTAGAGCTGAGGAAGGCAGAGAAAGCAAAGAATTCCTAAAGCAAGAGGTACTACAATTACCAGAGGAGCTACTCATTTTATATACTCAAGGATATAAGCCAGAGATAGGGCATTGGGGCCTTGGAGAAGAATATATTCCTAGTCAGGATCAGTCAGGAATAGTGTGCAAGCCTGTACTGCAAGTCCTGCTTTAACCCTCTGTGATCACCTTGCTAAGCAAGTGCCTGCCCTTTATATCTTGTAACCTGCTGAACCAATTGTCTTCTGAGGAACTGTCAAGAGAGTGTATGCTGTTTATTACTGTTCAGTAAAGAAAAGTTACTGGTTCATCATCCAAGTCTGCACCTCAGTTATTCCTCCTATCAATCGGTGTGCCACAGTTACCGGCACTGGCGTCACGGACATCAGGGACACTTAGCCACAGGCACGTTAAGCTGCAACACCAATGGCACCTCACACTACACCTGGCTGTGTCCCTTTAAGAACCCAGAGAGTGCCCCAGAGGATCCACGTGCCAGCCACTCCATCACTGGCATCCCCCAGGTCAGTCCCTCATACTCCCCTGACTTAGGGATGCTACACTGGGAGGGGCGGCCAGGGAGAGACAGAAACCTAACTAAGCGGTAGGGACCAGGTAAGTATGATCATCACCACAGGTTGGCCGCTCTTCGTCTGGTCTGTATTAGTCTTGAATAACCCCTTTAGCAGGTATTATTTAGTGTGAAATAAAAAATTGCCAGCGAAAATTGTGTTTTTTTGAATAGATTTTTTTTTTTCCCCCACCAAAAAATTCGAAAAGTTGCATAAACAGCCCAGAAATGCAGAGGCAAAAATGAATTTAAAAAAATGCAAGTGAGAATAAAGGCCCATTTGTACCTATGACACCGGCTGACCTGTTACATGAGCACTTGGCAGCTGAAGACATCTGTGTTGGCCCCATGTTCATATGTGCTCGTATTGATGAGAAAAAATTATGTTTTATTACATGCAAATGAGCCTCTAGGAGCAACAGGGGCGTTGCCATTACACCTAGAGGCTCTGCTCTCTCTGCAACTGCGATCCCGCTGCTCTTTGACTGACAGGGCCAGGCAGTGTAAATATCATAACACCTGGCCTTCTCAATCAAAGTGCAGAGGGGGCAACAGTTGCACAGAGAGCAGTGCCCTTAGGAGTAACAGCAACGCCCCCGTTGCTCCTAGAGGCTCATTTGCATATATTAAAACTATTTTTCTCAGCAATGTGGACACATATGAACATGGGACCAACACAGACGTCTTCAGCTGCCAAGTACACATGTAACAGGTCCGCCAGTGTCATAGGTACAAACCTGCTGACAGATGCCCTTTAAGGTTGGGTTCACTTTATGTTTTTGCTATCCGGATATAGTACATTGTAAAAAAATAAAAATAAACATGTCACAGTCCAGTAAAAAAAAAATGTATAAGTTAACGTATAGTTTTTTTTTAACAATGGAACTCCATGAGGAACAGATGGCATTAGTCTGAGGCAACCGTTCGCGTATACGTTCTTTGTACATGTAAAACGGATGGCAAAAACGTGATGTGAACCCACACTTATGGGGTTTAAATCAATCCGAAAAAGAATACGGTAGCAATATAATTTCTTACTAAAGACTCGGAATCTGAGAGAATTGTAAGATCTTGCAATCCATGCAGGAACGGAAAACGATTTGTAATCGTTAAACAGATCCGAACTTTGTCCTGAGCAAATATCAGCGGGTCTTTGTCCTCGTCCGCCGTACTGTGAATGCCATGGAGGTATTTTCCCGCTTTGTATTCTGTGCAAAAAATTTATAAAAAGAGGAAAGAATAAGAATAAGAATAAGAATAAGAATAATAAAGTAAGGCCTCTTTCACACTTGCGTTGTCCGGATCCGTCGTGTACTCCATTTGCCGGAAGTGCCCGCCGGATCCGTAACAACGCAAGTGACCTGAAAGCATTTGAAGACGGATCAGTCTTCAGTATGCTTTCAGCGTTACTATGGCAGCCAGGACGCTATTAAAGTCCTGGTTGCCATAGTAGCAGTGGGGAGCGGGGGAGCGGCATACTTACAGTCCGTGCGGCTCCCAGGGCGCTCCAGAATGACGTCAGAGTGCCCCATGCGCATGGATCACGTGATCCATGCAATCACGTAATCCACGAGTGTAGGGCGCCCGACGTCACTCTGGAGCGCCCCGGGAGCCGCACGGATGGTAAGTATACTGCTCCCCCGCTCCCCACTACACTTTACCATGGCAACCAGGACTTTAGCGTCCTGGCTGCCATGGTAACCATTGAGAAAAAGCTAAACGTCGGATCCAGCGATGCGCCGAAACGACGTTTAGCTTAAGGCCGGATCCGGATTAATGCCTTTCAATGGGCATTAATTCCGGATCCGGCCTTGCGGCAAGTGTTCAGGATTTTTGGCCGAAGCAAAAAGCGCAGCATGCTGCGGTATTTTCTCCAGCCAAACAACGTTCCAGTCCTGAACTGAAGACGTCCTGATGCATCCTGAACGGATTTCTCTCCATTCAAAATGCATTGGGATAATCCTGATCAGGGTTTTTCCGGCATAGAGACCCGACGACGGAACTCTATGCCGGAAAACAAAAACGCAAGTGTGAAAGAGCCCTAAAGCGTTCATGTTAGGACATCCTTATTCTCAGGATAGCACACATAGTATAGTGGCTGTGCTCAGTATCGCAGTCCAGGCCATAGCATTTGGCCCGGACGCGGTGCCCCGTGGAGCATGGGGTTCTTCAAAACAGCTGATGGGCGAGAGTGCCGAGAGTCAGACCTCCACTGATCAGGTACTGATGACCTATCCTGAGGAAACACCCAGACAATGGGTGACGTAACTTACCTGCATGAACAGGCTTTAGATCTGGATACTTTTTCAGGAAGGATTTTTGGAACAAGAACTCGAGGAAATGTTGTGCACTGATGTCCTTCTCCTCTATCCAGCACAGACATTCGTACACCACGCGGTGGACTTTCCTAGTGTCTCCTTGCAACTCCTGTGACAGAAGCAGGTTATTCAACTGGTTGGGTCATACTTTCAATATAATACAAGTCTCTAATGGGCATCCCACTGAAAACAATGTAAGCTGTTGCAGTGATCAGCAGGTATCACGTAGGGAAGCAGTAGACAGCCATCTACTGGGGAAATGTAGTATTACAAGGATAAAAGCAGCCAATGTGTAATCATGTATTTTATGGTCATGCATTTCTTTAGAGAACCTCTAACTTTGTCCAGTCTGTATGCAAATTGTATGGAAATGGTCAATTCAGAGTTTTTGCACATCACCATTTTCAAGATCTCTACTTGCTGTCAGCAAAAGGAAAAATGCGACAACATATTTACAGATGGAGATGGAAAACCAAGCTGATGGATTGCATTAGTTTAGACATTGACCTAGGAGCTAAATGTAAGGCATGTCAAAATGAGGTGCCTGAGGAGAGCATCACGGTTCTGTGATATTGTGCGAGTTGACTGCGTTTTTACCCACGACACCTTGGAACCTACAGCAGCGCAGGTACTCCATTGTGACTTCATGTCAAAATCAGGTACCCCATAAAAGTAAACTAATACATATTACATTCCCAGCTTCAGCAATCCAAGAGTATAGCTGCGGTTAGAGAAGTCAAACTCATGGCATTTTCTATTAAAATCACCAGTAGATGGCAGCAGAGTGTTTAATACCTGTATGACATAGCACTGCAAATAGCAGGAGGGGGGACTTGAAATACAGCCTTTTATTCCTGGCTGGACAGAATATGCTGTTACTATCATGTCTGCCACACTGAAGGTTATGCTTTGTCATTGCAGGTCAGAGAACACATATTCAGAGCAATAAACAGGGCAAAATGACTTAATGCGCATCCCTGTAATCAGCCAAGGCTGCTGGTGATGCTGTGTGAGTAAATAGCACACTGCACAAATGTTAGTGGATTACACTGATGTGTCACATGGCACTAGTGCAGGCATGGCCAACCTGCGGCTCTCCAGCTGTTGTAAAACTACAACTCCGACCATGCCCTGCTGTAGGTAGTCAGGGCATGCTGGGAGTTGTAGTTTTGCAACAGCTGGAGAGCCTCAGGTTGGCCATCCCTGCACTAGTGTAGAGTGAATGCGATTGCTATAGGAGCTGATGTTAACCGCTTCCCGACCGCCTAACGCAGGGATGCGTCCTGCGGGCGGCCGGGTTATTCCTCGTTGATGCATCTATGCGTCATCTCGCGAGACTTTCTGTGAACGCGCGGGCACACGTGCGGCTGTGAAGTTATACTACAGCCTGCCAGCGATGATCAATCGCTGGCAGGCTGTAGATGTAAAATAAAAAGCATCAAACAAGTATATCAGACGCTGTTTTGTTAACAGCGTCTGGTATACCTGCTACCTGGTCCTCTGGTGGTCCCATTTGCTGGGATCTACCGCCAGAGGACACAGGCAGCTCTGTAAGTGGCACCAAGCACCACACTTCACTACCCCCGCCCCCCCCCCCCGTCACTTATTAACCCCTGATCACCCCCTGTCACTGATCACCCCCTGTAAGGCTCCATTTACATGTCCATATGTAATTTGCGGATCCACGACTCCGCAAAACACGGACACCGACAATGTGCTATCCGCATTTTGCAGATCCGCACATTGCCAGAACTATATAGAAAATGCCTTTTTTTGTCCGCAATTGCGGAGAAGAATAGGACATGTTCTATATTTTTGCGGAACGGAAGTGCAGACCCACGAAAGGGGCGATCAAGACTGATCGCAATCAGATCTATATCAGTACATTACGGTCACCTTAGGCTCTACAAAAAACGCAGTGTTCGCCCGATCAGGCCTGATCTTGTGCGCACACTTGCGTTCAGTCCGCCCCACCGCAGTGTCAGAATTTTTTTTTTTTCTGATTACTGCAAAAACACTAAAATCGCTGCGGCGCTATAAAGATCACTTTTGAGGTTTTTGGATCTTTTTTTTAGCGATCGCAGCTTTACTTCGCAAGCACTCCTATGTCCTTTCCCCTCTTTTTTTTTTTTTTTTTGGCAGAGATTTTTTGGCAGAGATTTGGCAGACATTTTTTGGCAGAGATTTGGCAGACATTTTTTGGCAGAGATTTGGCAGAGATTTTTTGGCAGAGATTTGCCAGACATTTTTTGGCAGACATTTTTTCATCCACATTGATCGATGCGAATGAAGAAATCTGTGCCGTTCATTTTTTTTTTTTCAGCCCAGAGGCTGAACGGAAAAAAATAAAATAAAAAATCTCGTATGCTCAATATAAGGAGAATAGCAGAAACTCCTAATGCTGGCCATACGTGTAATGATTGCGGAGACCCTCAAATGCCAGGGCAGTATAAATACCCCACAAGTGAACCGATTTTAGAAAAAAAAAAAAAAAAGACACCCCAAGCTATTCCATGAGGGGCATGGCGAGTTCATAGAAGATTTTTTTTTTTGGCACAAGTTAGCGGAAATTGATTTTTTTTTCTTACAAAGTCTCATATTCCACTAACTTGTGACAAAAAATAAAATTTTACATGAACTCGCCATGCCCCTCACGGAATACCTTGGGGTGTCTTCTTTCTAAAATGGGGTCACATGTGAGGTGTTTGTACTGCCCTGTCATTTTAAGGGGCCTCCAATGCGTGAGAAGAAGTCTGGAATCCAAATGCGTAAAAATGCCCTGTGAAATCCTAAAGGTACTCATTGGAATTTGGGCCCCTTTGCGCATCTTGGCTACAAAAAAAAGTGTCACACGTGGTATCGCTGTACTCCGGAGAAGTAGGGCAATGTGTTTTGGGGTGTATTTTTACATATACCCATACTGGGTGTGAGAAATATCTCTGTATAATTTTTTTTTAAAAAGTTGTCATTTTACAGAGTTGTCAATTTACAGAGATATTTCTCTCAGACAGCATGGATATATGTAAAAATGCACCCCAAAACACATTGCCCTACTTCTCCTGAGTACGGCGATACCACATGAGTGACACTTTTTCGCAGCCTAGGTGCGTAAAGGGGCCGAAAGTCCAACGAGTACCTTTAGGTTTTACATGGCTGCTCACAATTTAGCCCCGCCCAAAATGCCAGAACAGTAGACACACCCCACAAATGACCCCATTTCAGAAAGTAGACACCCCAAGGTATTCACTGAGGGGCATAGTGAGTCAGTGGGAGATTTTTTTTTTTTGCCAGAAGTTGGCAGAAATGGAAACTTTATTATAATTTTTTTTCCTCAGAAAGTGTCATATTCCTCTAACTTGTGAAAAAAAATGAAATTAAACATGAACTCACCATGCCCCTCCGCGAATACTTTGGGGTGTCTTCTTTCTAAAATGGTGTGATTTGGGGGGTATTTATACTATCCTGACATTCTAGCACCTGAAGAAACATGACAGGCGCTCAGAAAGTCAGAGCTGCTTCAAAATGCCGAAATTCACTTTTTTGCACCATAGTTTGTAAACGCTATAACTTTTGTGTAAACTAATAAATATACACTTATTGGATTTTTTTTTATCAAAGACATGTAGCACAATAAATTCTGACACAAACTTGTATAGAAATGTAATTATATTTGAACAATTTTACCAGAAAAAGTTAAAAATACACTTTTTTTGAGAAAATTGCGATCTTTTTTGATTAATATCAGAAAAACGAAAAATCTCAGCAGCAATCAAATACCACCAAAAGAAAGCTGCATTTGTGAGAAGAAAAGGAGGTAAAATTCATTTGGGTGGTAAGTTGCATGACGGAGCAATAAACCGTGAAAGTAGCGTAGTGCGGAATTGTAAAAAGTGGCCTGGTCATTAAGGGGGTTTAAGCTAGGGGGGCTGAAGTGGTTAATATCTTCTCTTCTACTAGACTATTTTGTTTGCTGCGATACAGGTTTAGGAATAATACAGCTGCACATATTAATCGATTATTATCTCTTCTAAGAATGTTATATCTGTTTATGTGACTGTCAGTATTGAATAGATAGATGTGTATTAATCTGTGGGACAGAATAAGCTGTTACTATCCTGTCTGCCAGACTGAAGGTTATCCTTTGTCATTGCAGAAAAATGTTCAAGTTCAAAACACTTCTGGTTTCGCCCAGCCCGCTCCCTTCGCACATTGGCATTATTGACCATACTTTCAGCATATGTGCAACATAAACACAGCAGCATAATTCTTTCTTCTCTTAAGAGGGTTTGCTACAATGTATCATTGTGGACAAAATGCATTTGCCCATAGACTAGGAAAGGTGAGAGAGAGGTCCTATTGTTTTGCTAGGCTCAGAAGGGATTGACTGACTAGACCAGAGATGGCCAACCTGCGGCCCTCCAGCTGTTGTAAAATTACAACTCCCACCATGCCCTGCTGTAGGCTGATAACTGGAGGCAGCCTGGGCATGCTAGGAGTTTTGCAACATCTGGAGAGACTCAGGTTGGCCATCCCTGGACTAGACTGATACACTAACTATCTCGTTTTTTGAGCAGGACAAGGTAAGGAGAGTTTTCAATCTAAGAACATAAACAAGAATTTCTATTCACTGACAATAAGCAGAGATTTTGAAAATGGTGAGAGGTATTGGCGGTTACACAAGACTGAAAGGTCACTTTAACCAGTGTTTATAAATCTCCCCCCATGTTCTTCAGTAGTAAAGCGGTCATCCTTACCAAGGCCTCCTCTTCAGACAGGATGCCGCCATCCTTCAGTTTGTTCAGAAAGTGAGAGCTATCAGTTATTGCTAGACAAATCGGGACCTTTGACTTGGTGTAAAACCACTCGATGCCCGCCATGGTTACGCTGTCTTCATCCTTGGTGCATTCTGCGAAGAGAACAATGTTAGTGTAGGAGCTGCAGACACAGATAGAAAGTTTTTTTATATTAAAAATATTTAAAGGGAATCTGTGAGCAGTTTTGACCATGCTGAACTGCTGATAGCACTAGTCCTGCAGTACAGTCAACAATTCTCTTAAAAAAAAAAAAAGTTTTAAACTGTTTACCAAAACTCTTTGAAGACGGGAAACTGCAGGACAGACTGAAACATGGTCACAGGTTTGTCTCAAGGAGACCACATACTTTAGGCCTCTTTCACATCAGTGTTTTAGCTTTCCGTCCTAGAGTTCCGTCCTCGGGTCTCTAGGACGGAAAGCTACTGATCAGGATTATCCCCATGCATCCTGAATGGAGAGAAATCTGTTTAGGATGCATCAGTTCAGTATGTCAACGTTTTTTGGACGTTGACAAAAGCGCAGCATGCTGCGGATTTGTCTCCGTCCAAAAATCCGGAAGACATGCCGCAACGCCGGATCTGGAATTAATGCCCATTGAAGGGCATTAGTCCGGATCCGGCCATTAGCTAAACGTCGTTTCCTCGCATCGCCGGATCCGACGTTTAGCTTTTTGTCAATGGTTACTATGGCAGCCAGGACGCTAAAGTCCTGGCTGCCATAGTAAGAGTAGGGAGCGGCATACTTACATTCCATGCGGCTCCGGGACGCTCAGGGTGACGCCAGGGCGCCCCAGTGCATAGATCACGTGATCGCATGGATCACGTCATCCATGCGCGCGGGGCGCTCTGACGTCATTCAGGAGCGCCCCGGGAGCCGCACGGAATGTAAGTATGCTGCTCCCCTGCTCCCCACTGCTACTATGGCAACCAGGACGCTAGTAGCGTCCTGGCTGCCATAGCAACACTGAAAGCATTTTGAAGACTGATCAGTCTTCAAATGCTTTCAGTTCACTTGCGTTGTGCCGGATCCGGCGTGCATTCCGGCGACGGAAGTGCACGCCGGATCTTCACAACGCAAGTGTGAAAGAGGCCTTAGAAAACATTCTGTCACCTAGTCTGTCTCACATGAAGTACACCAACCCAGCTCCACCATATGGGTTTTCTACACTGTAGATGTGGGTCCCAACTATGCAAAGATACAAAATCTACCCAGGACACACATCCAGGAGACTCAAGGTTCGAGCATTTAAAGGGTCCTATGTTCATATGTGTCCGCATTGCTGAGAAAAATGATGTTTTAATATATGCAAATGAGCCTCTAGGAACAATGGGGGCGTTGCCATTACACCTAGAGGATTTATTGGCAATTGCCACGCCCTCATCTTTGATTGACAGGGCTCTGCGTTATGATGTTTCCACTGCCTAGCCCTGTCAAAGTGAAGCAAGTTGCAGAGAGAGCTGAGCCTCTAGGAGTAATGGTAACGCCCCTGTTGCTCCTGGAGGATCATTTGCATATATTACAACATCATTTTTCTCAGCAATGCGGGCACATATGATCATGGGACCAACACAGATGCCTTCAGCTGCCAAGTGCACATGTAACAGGTCCGCCAGTGTCATAGGTACAAATGGGCCTTAATTATCACTTGCATTTTTTTCATTAATTTTTGCCTCTGCATTTCATAGTTTTTTGTTTTTTTTTTGGTCTTTTAATTCACAGGGCTGTATAATTTTTTCTCACCACTGTTTGTGCAACTTTTAGATTTTTTTGTGGAGAAAAACAAAATAAAAAACAAACAAAATTTTCGCTGCCAATTTTTAATGTTTTATACAGTTCTCATTTCACACTAAATAGGTCAGCCAGTTTCATAGGTACAAATATGCTGACAGATGCTCTTTGAAGTGCATGGGCATCTTTGGGGGACAATTTTTTTTATTACTTTTGTAATAATTTTTAATTTGGTGTCTATTAAAGATTTTCAACAGTTTTTCCTCTACAGCTCTCACTTTCAGTTCCTTTGCAGCCTAGCAGCCTCTATGCTGTTAGCTGGATCTGTAACCCTTATCTTATTACCCTGACGGCTCATAAACACTTATTATAGGTAAAACCCTTATAAATTCGGTAAGAATTTAGCTTAAAGGGGTTTTGCCATCATTTACCACAATTGGGGCATATTGCTAAGATATGCCTCCATTGACTAATAGGTGCAGGTCCCACCTCTGGGACCCGCACCTACAATGAGAACGGAGCAGGGAAATTAATAGAGGGCGCACTGCGCATGTGCAGCCGCTCTCTATTCATTTCAATGGGGATGCCGAAAAAAGCCGAGCGCTTGCTTGGCCATTTCCGTCTGCCCCATAGAAATAAATGGGAGCAGGGGCCGCGCGTGTGCAGTGGGCTCCCATTCACTTGTATGAGAGCAGTGGGGAGCAACGCTTGGTGGTCGACGGGCCCAGGGAAACCCGGGGTCCTCCAGCCACATCTCTCCCAGCTCTGTTCTCCTTGTAGGTGCAGGTCCTAGAGGTGGGACCCGCACCTATCAGACAATGGTGGCATATCTTAGCGATATGCCCTCATATATGATGGGGATACCCCTTTAAATAAGTGTTTATGAGCTGTCAGGAGTTCAGAAATAATGGCTACAGATCCAGACGACAGAGTAGCTCCCTGACAGATTCAGTGTGAACAGACAGCCTGCTAAGGCCCTGAAAATGAGAGCTTTCTGTTGAAATTCTTTAATGACAACTGAAAAATAAGTTTTAGCCCAAAATTAATAAAATGCAATCATTTTTTTAAAAATTGCCCCAAAGCCTTTAAATTAGGTTTTTGGGAGGAACGAAATATTTCAAGCTTGGCTCAGCATTTCATTACATGCCACAAAAGATCTGTAACTCACTTCAAAGTGTACACTATTAAAAGAAGGAGATTATGTGCTATTGTTGAGACTGAGGCATTTTCATTTCCCTTTAAGGGGCGGTTCATTTTGAGGCAAAGCGACAGATTCAGCTAACAGATTTAGAGTGAAGCACAGCGCTTGCTAGTCTGCAAAGGCACCGAAAGTGAAAGCTGTAGAAGAACGGGTTGAAAATCTTTAATAAAGTCCAACTGAATTTTTTTTATTTTTTTTACAATGGTGGCCCGTGCCGGCCACTTCCCTGATACCCATCTATTGCAGTTCCACCACTCCAGCAGCATGCCCGGGTGCCGGTGTCCTGTTTGGGATATTCTTCATTGAACCTCACCTCGTTTCTGAAGTTTTGCAAGGGTGAAATCCTCCTTTGGTAGTGTATGCAGCTGCGAGGCTGTTCCTAATGTGTTAATCAGCCTCTGCTATATATGCTGTGCTGTTTCTCTCATTCTCTGCCTGAGCAATAGATTCACTAGTCTGCGAGTTTTGCTTGATTCCTTGGTGCTCCACACCGGTGTCTCTGAATGCCCATGGTTTAGCTGCTAACCAAACCAGAGCTACTCCAGGAGGTAGCAGCCTCGTGGATAAAGGGTAAATACCAAGGGAATGCCAGGATAACGCCTTTACGTTTAGCCCAAAGTCAAACTGGTTGGTGGACACTGTTTGCATATCTACTGAATGTAACAGATTCTTAGCCCAGATAAATAGAGTGCAATAAAAAAACAAATTGGTCCCGAAGGTGAGCATGGCCTTTAACCCCTTCCCGGCCAGCGCCGTAATAGTACGGCACTGCGGAAAGTGACTTCCCGACCAGCGCCGTAGTACTATGGTGAGCTGATCGGGCGGGTACAGGAGCTGTGCCCGCCCGATTATCTGCAGGGGAACGGCTGTTCCCGTTAGCTGGACCCCTGCTGTATGCTTTGGCATCGGTCAAAACCGCAGCATCGCTGACCGCAGCATGTGGAGGGAGGGATCTCCCAGGCAGGAAGATGTAAGTGTATTACACAAAAAAAAAAAATATATAAATATTAAAATTAAAGTTTTGCATAATAAAAAAGATAAAAGTGATGATCTAGTGATAAACGAGCATGCTTGGCCGAGTACCAATTCGGCTTGAGCATCGCCATGCTTGGCACATAGCGGTACTTGGCCGAGTACCTAATGTGCTCAAGCGGAATGCTTGAGTCTCTGCCCCGCACATTTCATGGGTTTTAAGCAGCCAAAAGAGGTGCAGGTAAGTACTGCCCTCACTGTAATGCCAATAGCCATGTTAGCTGCTGGCACTACAGTGATTGGCTGGCCGGAACTCGTCATCGGAGGTTATATAGCACCCGATGACGCATGTTCGGCTCAGACGTAGTCAGGGAGAGCATCGGGTAGGGAGGGAAAGACACAGCAGGGAGCAAAGTTCAGTGATTTTAGTTACAGAAAACTTTTCAAAGGCCCAAAAGTCCTTTTAAGGACTACTCTGTGTGTGTTTTAGATCAACAATATATTTAACAGCAGTGGCAGGGACATCCGTGCTAAGAAAGGGACAGATAGTGCAGGGAGAGAGATTTGATGTAATTAATACCAAAAGCTTTTCAAAGAACTCAAAATCCTTTTAAAGGGCTACTGTGTGCGTTTCACAGCAGCAAGACACTTTTATTTAATAACTATTAGTGACATATACTGTACATCATCCGCAGACTGAATCTGGGTCACATTTAGTGTCCATAATCTGTGGTGTTCTCTGTAACCAATACTGTCCTGCCTCAGAAAACACTGTCAGTATTACAAATTCCAATAATCTGGTCCTCATAGTGTCCATAATCTGTGGTGTTCTATAACCAATACTGAACTGAATCTGAAAACACTGTGTATATTACAATTTCCATTAATCTGGGCCTAGTAAAGTGTCCACAATCTGTGGATTTTTGTATCCAATACTGTCCTGCATCAGAAAACTGTCTTTAGCGGACAGTAAAACAATCTGCGCCACATCTACAGACAAAACCATTAATATGAAGAAGGCGAGCACAAAGGGACGGGAAAGTGGGCGTGATGCTGATGGTGCAAGCAGAGGCCGTGGCCCTGGGTGCAATGAAACTGTGCCTGCTGCCAGTGCATCAGAAAAAACTAAAAAATCCACCTTACCCAGCTTCACGTCCAACTAAGCTGGGCGAGGCAGGACAACACTGTCCAAGTCAGACCAGTGCGAACAGGTGGTCGGTTGAATTGCTGAAGATAATGCTTCCAGTCGGTTAAGCACCACCCTCTCTTCCACGAAGTCCAGTCTCTGTAGCCAAGAGTCTGGTCAACCGAATCCTCACTCTGATCCTCCTTCCTCCCACTATGTCGCGTCTGGCCAAACAAGTGATCCCACACTCGGATATTCACATGACCTCTTTTCATCGCCAGTACTTGGTTTGGCTCTCTCGCCAAGCACGCTTGAAGAGGTACCTGAGATATTGTGCCCTGATTCCCAACCTCTTGAGACTTCACAGACTCAAGAAGATGACAGTGGTGAACAGCAATCATTCGTTTATGAGGAGGATGATGATAAGACACAGTTGTCAATCACTGAGGTTGTGGTTAGGTCAAGTCAGGAGGATGAGCAGAGTGAGGAAGTGGAAGAGGAGGTGTGGACGATAAGGACCCAACATGGGAAAGTGAAAAGCTAAGCGAGGACAGCAGTACAGAGGGGGAGGGATCTGCAGCACCGCAACAGTCTGGAAGAGGCAGTGGGGTTCCAAAAGGGAGATGTCGGCCAACACCAAACAGGCCCACAATCGTTACACCGAGCACCCCCATGCGTAAATCTACCTTGCCAAGGGGTAGGTGTTCTGCAGTATGGGGCTTTTTTGAGGAAAGCACAGACGACAAAAGAGTGGTAGTTCGCAACCTGTGCCGTACCAAATTGAGCCGGGCGTGAACACTCGCAACCTCACCACCACCAGCATGATCCGCTACATGGCATCCAAGCACCCCAATAAGTGGGCCGAATGCCTGGGTCCACACTCTGTGTGTCCCACCACTGCCTCCACTTCCCCTGTGTTACGCACTGCTGGCCAATCCCCTGTCGAAGGTGCAGGCCCAGATGCCCCTCGCCCTGCACCTATACCTTCGCATGAACCGTCAGCAACAACATCCACTTCCCTGTCCCAGCGCAGCGTCCAAATGTCGATAACACAGGCATTTGAACGCAAGTGGAAATACCCACCCACCTACAGGCCATAGCACTAAATGCGCAACTTTCAAAATTACTAGCCCTTGAAATGTTGCCATTTAGGCTTGTGGACACGGAGGCCTTCCACAGCCTGATGTCCGCAGCCGTCCCTCGGTAGGCAGTCCCCAGCCGCCACTATTTTTCACGGTGTGCCACTCGCTAGCTGGAAGCAGTGTAGCACTGCTGTGGGTAAGCGTCAACAGGCCGTGCTGAAGCTGATCTGCTTAGGGGACAAACAGCACAATGCCGCAGAACTATAACAGGGTATAAGGGACCAGACCGAGCTGTGGCTCTCGGCACTCAACCTACAACCAGGCTTGGTTGTGTCTGACAATTGCCGTAACTCGGTACTGGCTTTTGAGCTCGGAAACCTGACACACATCCCATGCCTAGACTACATCTTAGGCCTCATGCACGCGGCCGTTGTTCGGGTCCGCGTCCGAGCAGCATATTTCGCGGCTCGGCTGCGGACCCATTCACTTCAATGGGGCCGCAAAAGATGCGGACAGCACTCAGTGTGCTGTCCGCATCCGTTGCTCCGTTCCGTGCCCCCGCAAAAAAAAAATAAAGCATGTCCTATTCTTGTCCGTTATGCGGACAAGAATAGGCATCTCTATAATGGGCCGCGTTCCGTAAATTGCGGAACGGAACCCGGAGCAGCTTCCGTGTTTTGTGGATCCGTGGTTTGCGGACCGCAAAACACCAACGGCCGTGTGCATGAGGCCTTAAACTTGGTGGTTCAGCGATTTATAAAGACTTGCCCCAGTTTGGCAGAGCTACTAGTGAGGGTGCGCTACGTGTGTGCCCATTTCCGCAAGTCGTCCACAGCTTCAGCCGGTCTGTCAACACTGCAGCAACGCTTGCGGTTTCCAGCTCACCGACTGTTGTGCGACTCAAGCACGCGCTTGAACTCTACGTTCTACATGTTGGCCATGCTTTGTGAGCAGCAGAGGGCAGTTGTGGAATACCAGCTGCAACATGGTCGTCGCCTTTCCAGTCAACTGCCACTATTCACAAGTGAGGAGTGGGCATTGATGTTAGACCTCTGTGAGGTTTTAAAAAATTTTGATGAATCCACACAGATGGTTAGTGGCGATAACGCTGTTCAGTGTAACCATCCCACGGCTGTGTCTACTCAAACGATTGCTGCTCACAATTACCCTGGGAACACACCTGAGCGTTTTTCAGCGCGTTCATACGCGCTGAAAAACGCTCAACATGTGAAAAGCCATGCATCCCTATGTGCATGGTTCACATGTCGGAGTTTTACAGCGCGGACGACCGCGCTGTAAAACGCCCTACGCGATCGCGTCGGCTGCCGTGACTATCGCGCAGCAGCACGCGCGATCCAACCCATATTCTATTATGGGAGCGCGCATATGACGCGCGCTTCCATAAAACAGCCACTTCGCGGCAGAAGCGCGCATCATAGGCGCGCCCTGGGAACACGCGAAGTGTGGTCCCAGGGTTAAGGAGGACGCTCTGAATGTGGCAGACTAGGAAATGGGGGAGAACATTACACAGGGTGATAGCCAGACCACCCACAGTTCATCATCTCAGCGCAAATTCGGGCCTTGCAGAGGAGGAGGAGGAGCTGGAGACAGTTGCCTCTGCTACAGAGGCTAGTACCCATGCAACTTTAATTCCATCTGTTCAGCGTGGATGGGCAGAAGAGGAGGAGGATGAGAGGATGGAGAGTTATCCTGATGTTGACATCGATATCTTGCCTGTTGGTACTCTGGCACACATGGCTGACTTCATGTTGGGCTGCCTTTCCCGCAACCCTCGCGATATATGCATTTTAGATAACACAGATTACTGGGTGTGTTCACCCTTCTCGACCCCTGCTACAAAGAGAACTTCTCATCTCTCATTGCTGTGGTGGAGAGGACGAGTAAAATGGTGCAATACCAGATGGTATTTTTTGAGAGATTGCTCCAAAATTTTCCATCTGACAACGCAGCCGCCAGAGTCCGTACTTCCTTAGGCAACCGAGGAAGGGAGACAAGGGGAACACACAGCAGTTCCAACAGAGGCAGTGCAACACTCTCCAAGGCATGGGACACTTTCATGACACCCCGCCAGCAACCTCAGCCAGAAGCGGGGCCTAGTGCTACAAAGAGGAAAAAGTTTTGGAAGTTGGTGAAGGAATACATTGCAGACCGTGTCAGCGTCCTAAATGATCCCTTAGTGCCTTACAACTACTGGGTGTCCAAGCTGGTCACGTGGCACGAGTTTGCGCTCTACGCCTTGGAGGTGCTGGCCTGCCCTGCCGCCAGCGTATTGTCTGAACGTGTATTTAGTGCTGCTGGTGGCATTATAACTGATAAGCGCATCCACTTGTCCACCGACAATGTTGACAGATTGACTCAGATAAAAATGAACAAGGCCTGGATTGCCCGACTTCTTAACTCCACCAGAGGAAAGCTGAGCTGATGATGAACATAAAGGCAATTTCAATCTATCATTTATAATGTACTCAGTCTACTGTAGTGTATTCCCATGCACCTTTTCCACCACAAAAATAGTGTATATGGTTGAATCTTTTTTTCTCCTCCTCATCCAGATTCAATATATTCCCCCCACTACAATTTTTAAAGAGGGTCAGCTCACCAGCAGGCCCTCAACCATAATGTTTTAGAGGGTCAGCAGCAGGCCCTTGCTACAAATCTTTTTGAGGGTCACCAATCGTAATTTTTCAAGGGTGTGTATGATTCCCTCCTTTGTGATTCCCTCCTTGTAATTTTTGGCAGCCCTTTCACTCCTTTAGGTGATATACATGCTGTTTCGGAGTGCCTCTTGCTTCTAATTTTTGGCAGCACTTGCACTTTATATACAATTGAATATACAGGAAAGAATGTTTCCTAACAATTTTTCCTGTGAAATAGTTTTTTTTGGGGGGGGGTTTGTGCGTATTTTTGTCAGTCTGTAAAAGTGGCGTACAACTCTGACAACATGGTTACCAGCAGCGACCTGGGAGTCCAAGATGCACTGTTCCCATGCTGTTCCCGATCCATTTTGGTGGGGCTTCTGTCACTTTCCAATGGACCAGGCACCCTCCACTCTTCAGATCAGGGGGTGCCTGGTTGTCTCCCATTACACCCGAACACTTTGGTACTTACTCATCACTATTCTTTTCCCAAAAAATAAAAATTTAAGAAATAGGAAAAAAAAAAATATAAAAAAAAAAAAAATAAAAATAATTTATAAAAATAAATTTATTATATATATATATATATATATATATATATATATATAATATCAGGTATTGCCACGTCCATATCGACCAGCTCTGTAAAAATATCACACGATCCACTCAGTCAGGTGAATGCAGTAAAAAAAAAAAAAAAAAAAAAAAAAAGTGCCAAAACAGCCATTTTTTTTGTCACCTTGCCTCACAAAAAGTGTAACACCTAGCGAACAAAAAGTCTTATGTACCTCAAAATTGTACCAATCAAACAGACATCTCATCCAGCTCCTTACTTTCGAATCCTGTTTGAATCCTGAGAAAAAGGGCAGTCTCCTCCTCAATGTACCGATGCTATTCATTAGCATAACAGGCAGAAAAAGTGAACGGGAGACAAAGCTGGCGAATGGAGCAGTGACCAGACAAACTAGTAAGCGATATTACATCAGTGCACTATGCCCTACAGAATCTAGAATAGTTATTTCATAATGTCTGGACCCATGAAAGGTCCTCTTTAAATACTAAGCACTGTATGGTTGTACTGTTTGGGTAATGTATGGTGTTGAGCCATGTATGGGGGGGGTAATTTGAGCACCGTATGTGGTATTACTTGATCACTGTTTTGCCGATCAGCTGTTTGAGAAGGCATCAGCGCTCACAGTAGACCCATGTTTCAAGCAGGCCAATGACATTGAAGTGAATGGGGCCGAGCTACACCCAGGCAACCTGACATAGCTGTGATGTTGATGGGCCTTCAGGAAGCAGCAAGAAAGCCACAGTGTTACTGCGAGCGCCGCTGCCTTCCTGGGTGTCAGACCCCCACTGATCAGATGCTGATGACCTACAGTGAGGAACAGAAGTATTTGAACACCCTGCGATTTTGCAAGTTCACCCACTTAGAAATCATGGAGGGGTCTGAAAGGGCTACGGGGCAATTGCCAAGCAGCTTGGTGAAAATAGATCAACTGTTAGAGCAATTGTTAGAAAATGGAAGAGGCTAAAGACGAATGTCAGTCTCCCTCTGACTGGGGCTCCATGAAAGATCTCACCTCGTGGGGTATCACTGATGATAAGAAAGGTGAGGAATCAGCCCAAAACTACAAGGGAGGAGCTGGTCAATGACATGAAGAGAGCTGGGACCATAGTTTCAAAGGTCACTGTCGGTAGAACACTATACCGTCATGGTTTCAAATCATGCATTGTATGGAAGGTTCCCCTGCTCAAGTCATCACATGTCCAGGCCCATCTGAATTTGGCCAATGACCATCTGGATGATCCAGAGGAGGCATGGGAGAAAGTCATGTGGTCAGATGTGACCAAGGTAGAACTTTTTGGTCTAAACTTTACTCATCGTGTTTGAAGGCAAAAGAAGGATGAGTTGCATCTCAAGAACACCATTCCTACTGTGAAGCATGGGGCTGGTAACATTATGCTTTGGGGGTACTTTTCTGCGAAGGGGACAGGACGACTGCACTGTATTAAGGAGAGGATGAATGGGGCCATTTATTGTGAGATTTTGAGCAACAACCTCCTTCCCTCAGTCAGAGCATTGAAGATGGGTCGTGGCTGGGTCTTCCAACATGACAACGACCCAAAGCACACAGCCAGGATAACCAAGGACTGGCTCCATAAGAAGCATATCAAGGTTCTGGAGTCGCTTAGCCAGTCTACAGACATAAATTCAATAGAACATCTTTGGAGGGAGCTGAAACTCCATGTTGCTCAGTGACAGCCTCAAAACTTGACAGATCTAGAGGAGATCTGTGTGGAGGAGTGGGCCAAAATCCCTGTTGCAGCGTGTGGAAACCTGGTCAAGAACTACAGGAAACGTTTGACCTCTGTAATTGCAAACGAAGGCTTCTGTACCAAATATTAACACTGATTTTCTCAGGTGTGCAGCATTGCAAGAGAAATAAATTCTTTAAAAACCAAAAATGTGATTTCCTGAATTTTTTTTTTTTATTCTGTCTCTCAGAGTGGGAATGCACCTACAATGTGAATTTCAGACCCTCCATTATTTCTAAGTGGGAGAACTTGCAAAATCGCAGGGTGTTTAAATACTTCTGTTCAGTGGCATACATAGAGAAGTAAGGGCCCCATAGCAAGGATCAAACCAGGCCCCCCACACAGTACATAAGGGTTCCTAAACCCTTTTCAATGACCCTTGGCCTATTTTTTCCACTGCCTCATTTGCTAAAAGTTGTTCCTTTAGAAGGTAGAGTCCTGACCAAGTTTTCTCCTCCAGTAGAAGAGGAGATAATACCATCTAAGACTGAGTCCCCTCTTGCCCTGGGCCCCATAGCAGTTACTCCGTGTGCATTCCGTTTTCACATGTCCGTATTTCCATTCCGCAAAAAATTTGAACATGTCCTATTATTGTCCGCATTACGGACAAGGATAGGACTGTTCTATTAGGCTCCAGCTGTTCCGTTCCGCAAAATACAGAATGCACACGGACGTCATCCATATGTTTTGCGGATCCGTTTTTTGGGGACCGCAAAATACATACGGTCATGTGCATGAGCCCTTATGTTGGACTAAACAACCCATAGAGGCGGTATGTGTGAAACTGCATGTAGCTGTGCTGTCTCAGCCCCGCTAAGGGCGGCTGATCCTCCGCACGGAGAGGGACGCAGACGTCTCCTCACTCAATTCCAGTGCTTGATTAGCGGGGTATGACTGCACTATGTCATGTGAGCCCCTGGTCCTGTATAAGATGGCAGTAGGACTGGTAGCATGCATGCACTGAAACTGCAGTCCCCCCCATTCCATGTGCAAATCAGAACCAGATCAGTAGCGGGGGATGTGTGTGAATACACACAGGTAATGTACTCTCTATCCCCCAGGGTCCTGTCTCTAGGTGCCTAAACAGGGCCCCCAGAAAGATTAATAGACCTCCCAGTGCGTATTACAAGTCAACCACGCTACCTGCAGTGTCCGTTCTGATTAAGTCCTAGTCCGAGCTGCTGAACTAGCTGACAAATCATAATTTGCTCTGTAATATTAAAGGTGTTCTCCGGGATTTTAATATTAATGACCTTTCCTCAGGATAGGTTATCAATATCAGATCGGCAGGAGTCCAACACCTAGGACCCCCGCCAAACAGCCGGTTAAAGAGAAGGCACACGCCATGCGAGCGCAACCTTCCCTTCATTGTTTACCTGCTCTCTATCGACTTTGCAGCAGTGAGCAGTGCAATTACTTCTACGGGACGGCTCTGTAATATACACTTGTATAGGGTGGAGCCGTCCCATAGAATTAAATGGGACGGTTTCTTGTAATTACACGGCTCACAGCTGCAAAGTTGATGGAGAGCAGGTAAACAATGAAGAGAAGGCTGCGCTGACATGGAGCACGGCCTTCCCGTCAACCAGCTGATCGGCAGGGGTGACGGGTGTCGCACTCCCATTGTCCTGAACCCCTCAAGGACTAGGTCTACACACCTTGCATGGGCAAAAATTGCAATGTGCTGTTACATCGCAAGTATTCACAACTAACGTAAGTGAATGGCGTTTTGCATTGCGACCCGAAAGTTGCTGCGACCACGACAGCAGTCACAGGAATATAGTAGGGCAGCTATTGCAGCTCGCAATTAAACCCATTTCAATAAATTACGATTATTTACAATCTTTGGCCATAAAATGCAGGTTGTATCCAAGGTCAATAGGTAGCCACAGCTTAAAGGGGTTCTCCGGTAGTAATGACGTTTTACCGAGTGCCAGTAACCTGTCCACTAAGCTAAGGATTCATACTTACCTGATATCGTCTGCATTTCCTCCGGTGTCTCCATGTCCCGATCCCCTCAGTGTTTACAAATGATTCAGCATGGTTATGGTCACAGGCTCCACTGCAGCCAATGACTGGCTGCAGCAGTGATGTGACTGCTATGGCCACGTCACTGCTGAAGCCAGTCATTGGCTGCAGTGGAGCATGCGACTATACCCATGCTTCAATGGATGTAAACACAGAGGACCGGAATATGGAGACACCAGAGCCGGCGCAGAAGACTAGAGCGGTGGGGAGCAGGAATCCTTAGCTTAGTGGACAGGCTACTACTGGCACTTAGTACCAGATAACTCCTTTAAGGGGTTGCCAGTCTTATAAAGTGATGGTATATTGCTAGGGTATTTTCTCACTTTAGTGGGGATTCAACCTGTAGGACCCCCGCTGATCTATAAAATGAAGGGTGCAGCACAGGCTTGAATGGTGCTATGCTGCTTTTTCCTGGTATTACATAATCCCCTTTAGGCTACATTCACATGACCGTAGTGTATCACGGATTCGCAAATTGCGGATCCGCAATACACCCAGCCGCACCCTCCACAGAAATGCCTATTCTTGTCCGCAAGCTGCGGACAAGAATAGGACATGTTCTATGTTTTGCGGAGCCACGGACCGGAAGTTCGGGGGGCGCACTCCGCAAATGCGGAAGCAGAGAGCACATAATGTGCTCTCCGCACCTCGTCCGGCCCCATAGACAGTGAATGGGTCCGCTCCCGTTCCGCAGAATTGCAGAACGGATGCAGACACATTCACGGTCGTGTGAATGTAGCCTTATGCTGAGGAGTGAGACCCTTGACGATCATAAAGTCATAACATACAGATGTAGCATGGTTAGCACTCCTTTTTTCTGAGATTTCTGAGTTTGGTTATCTAATCTAAGCAAACACCTTCAATTGCTTTTCAATGGCTTTTTTCTCAAGAATGAAATGAGTTAAGAAATTTGAGTTAACAGCGGGAGTGCTAACCCTGCTACATCTGTATACAAGCCATATGCCATCACTAGCTGGGAATAGCCCTTAACTGTACTAGTCATCACCTACCGTATACCACGTCCATCGCTGCAAGCTGCCTGATGTGCTCATAATTTGATTGGACTGAGGGGTTGTATCTGGAACGAGCAGACCGCTCAGTCTGTAATCTCCAATGACATGTTCTGGTAAAAAACAAAACAAACATTCACATTGGTTCTGTCCCAGACTCCTAATCAGCCTACATGTGCATGGATCCATTCCAGATGGGTAACAACTGAATGGGCGCTGTATTGTCACCCATGTGTCCAACAAACTTATAGAAAACCATTTAAAGAGGTTTTCTGGAAGTAGAATATGGATATCCTCAGAATAGCTCAATAACATCTGATCGGTGGGGGTCTGACTCCCGGCATCCCTCTGATCAGCTGTTTGCAGAGGGTTCAACGCACCGGTGAGAACTGCAGTCTCTTCCTAGGTCAGTGACATCATGTTCATCGGTCACAAGGCCTATGTGCAGCTCCGTCCCTTTAGAGTGGATGGGCGATGGGCTTGGGTTGCAATACCAAGCATAGCCACTAGACAGTGCGAGGCGCTGTGCTTGGTGTGCTGTGAGGAGGCCGCAATACTCATTGTAGTGCATTAGTCTCTTCGAACAGCTGATCGGTGGGGGGCGGGGGTTTGCTGGGTTTCCCACTAATCAGATATTGATGACTTATAATGAGGATAGGTTATCCATATAGGAGTCCTAGAGGTTCAAACAACAGTTTAAGGGGTCGTTCACATGACTGTGGTTCTGGTCCACATCCGAACCGCATTTTTTGTGGCTCGGGTGCAGACCTATTCACTTCTATGGGGCCACAAAAGATGCGGACAGCACTCAGTGTGCTGTCCGCATCCGTTGCTCTGTTCCACCGCAAAAATGATGTCCTATTCTTGTCCGTTTTGCGGCCAAGAATAGGCATTTCTATAAAGGGCTCCCTCTCCATTCCGCAAACGGAAGGCACACGGGCGGTATCCGTGTTTTGCAGATCTGCATTTGCGGACCGCAAAACACGGTACGGTCGTGTGAACAAGCTGTAACTGGGGTCAACCTGATCCAGCCTTACCAGATACTGCTGTTCACCACCAGACCCCACTGACTATAATGGATCCGATGTTGGTTAGAACTGGTACCTCGCAGTCCTGGTGTTCTAGGTTCAAACCCAACTTAGGCTACTTTCACACTAGTGTTTTTGCTGGATCCGGCAGGGTTCAGCAAAAACGCTTCCGTTACTGATAATACAAGCATCTACATCCGTCATGAACGGATCTGGTTGTATTATCTTTAACATAGCCAAGACGGATCCGTCATGAACTCCATTGAAAGTCAGTGGGGGACGGATCCGTTTTCTATCGTGTCCGTTTTACTCCGCATCCCAGGACGGAAAGCAAACTGCAGCATTCTGCAGTTTTCTCTCCAGTATGAGAACAGAATGGAAAACATTCTGTTTCACTCCATTCTGTTCACATTGACAATGAATCGGGACAAAACGGAAGCGTTTTTTTTTTTCAGGTATAGAGCTTTATGCTACGTTTACACCTGGTTTATCCTCTGCGTAAACGACTTTTTGTCAGGTTGAAGGCCGGCATGCCATAAAGGTGCTGAATCCCCGCCAGATCCCATTATAGTCTAAAGCAGGCATGCTCAACCTGCAGCCCTCCAGCTGTTGCAAAACTACAACTCCCAGCATGCCCAAACAACCCGCAGCCCCCTGCCGTATGATATACCAGTGCACAACAGGCATTGTGGGAGTTGTAGTTTTACAACAGCTGGAGGGCCGCAGGTTGAGCATGCCTGGTCTAAAGGAACCAAGAGTGAACGGCAGTATCCGGCTAGGCTGCATCCAGTGAACTTCGCAGGCTGTTCCTGTGCCGAAACATACTGACGGATTTGTAAACGTAGAGGACAACATCTGCATGGAGTTTGTATGTTCTCCCTGTGTTTGCGTGGGTTTTCCGGTTCTCTATCACACTCCAAAGACATACTCATAGGGACCTTAGATTGTGAGCCCCACTGGGGGCAGTGTGATGCTGAATAAATAAGCGAGTAAAGTAAATTTACTAGGCGAATATCAGTACATCAGATTTAACAAATGTAACTCTTTCAAAACGTTGCACTCTCATAGGGGTGGTGTAAAAACTGGAGTAACAAATCTAGACAAATGTGTTATACTTACAGAGACTTCTGGTTTATCAACATTCAACGTTTGATACATTTGGCTCAAGTTACAGCAACGTTGACTCAAGCAGGCGCGGTTAGCTAGGTTAAGAGCGCCACTGTAAAAAGTTCAATCTAGGACAGGTGGCGTAAAGGGAAAAAAAAAAGTGTAAAAAAAGTTTGTGTGAGTGGTGATGTATTAGCCCTCTTGCACACGAACGTTGTGTGACAGTGGCTGTATATATACGGGCACCGGCCCGTGTGCACTCCGCATCATGGATGCGGACCCATTCACTTGATTGGGTCCGCAATCACGGAGATGTGGAACGGAAGCGCGGAACGGAACCCCACGGAAGCACTACGGAGTGCTTCCGTGGTGTTTCTGTCCGTGCCTCCGCACCGCAAAAAAATAGAACTTGTTCTATTTTTTTGCGGTGCGGACAGCTCACAGACCCATTCAAGTACAATGGGTCTCGATCTGTCCCGGCCGCCGCACAGACGTTGTCCATGCATTGGGGACCACAAATTGCAGTCCCAAATGCACGGAATGGATGCACAACATTCGTGTGCAAGAAACCTTAGGCTACACGGTGACATGTGTCGCAGAAAAGTTGCGCAACATTTTTTATAAAACTAGGCAATGGTGTCGCACCGCAACTGTGACACCACATTCGCAAAAAAATCCATCCAATTTCGTCGCAGTGCGACACCATTGACTATCGTCATAAAAAACGTTGCGCGACATTACGTAGACACATGTACAATAATGTAGTTGTACCCTTTTGTCGCATGATGCATATTGCCATGTAGCCCTAGCCTTAAAACGCTACTTTTTTTGCAGATTTTTTTTGACTGTTTTGAAGACTTCTTTTTGAGACAAAGTTGCAAAACGTAGCACTCCATTTGTTGCATTGATTTTTCAGTCTAAACTCTAATGACATTTATTACAAAGGCTCCGTCAATTTGGACTTTTTGCGGAAAAAAAAATAAAAAGTCGCAATGATAAATCTGGCTAAACATTTTAGCTCCGCCAACAAAACATCTGTCCGCCCCTTAGGAAATGCCAATTCCCGGGCTTGGTGCGAACCAACCTCAACATGGCGCATATGTCTCCTCCGGTTTTCTGGGTCAGCGCGTTCGATGCATTACCCCACTGCGGTAGCATTTATAGACAAAAGTGCTAGGTCGAAAACGTGCGATATTTACTAGCTTCGACAAAAAGTTCGTCAACTCAGACTCAAGCAAAACTGACTTCTAACTTCATGTTTCATTTCTTCACTGTTTTAAGAGATTCGCTTGCTGTCAGTGAATGGGAACACTCGTCCATACAGAAATATCCAGTCTAGG
Organism: Bufotes viridis; assembly: GCA_033119425.1. Classification (NCBI taxonomy): domain Eukaryota; kingdom Metazoa; phylum Chordata; class Amphibia; order Anura; family Bufonidae; genus Bufotes; species Bufotes viridis. The sequence continues at coordinate 573,585,908 of CM065589.1, forward strand.
CAAAACACTTGTAAAGCAGAGCAGTGTATACAGCGTATACTTACCTTCAGGGACCAAAGAGCCTTCATGTGTCTGCAGGAGGAAGTGGAATGCAGTCCTGTGACCTCCGGAAGGAGTCTCAGCTTTTTCTTCCTGCTGCTTTCAGCTTTATTGTTTATCTCTGCCCCGTGTGCACACAGTAAGACTCTGCCCACCTCATGTATATGAATAGATAGGGACAGGAAGGGTGTGAATACTAATGAGCACCACATAACAGCACGGGGGTGGAAGCTGACAGCACAAGGCAAAGCACGCCCTCCATGCCTCTCTGGGAAATCCCTTCGGTACGGCCTCACGTTCAGGTTTTCTGCATGCCGTTTTGGAAGTCAAAATCAGAAGTGGCTCATAAGATAAACGTACAAAGAAAGAAAATATAAGATCTGAAATCATAAGCTATACGACTTCTCTTTTTTTAAATTCGGTCCTAGTTTTGGCTTCCAAAACTGCCTGCAAAAGCCTGACTGTGTAGCCGTACCCTTAGGCTAAATGCACCTGATCAGGATTGTGTGCTGATTGTATACGAGGATTTGCATGCGGTAAATCCGCACCGTAGGTCATGTACATTGTATCCTATGAGAGTTTGACATTCTCATGCACACGACGCACGTTTTTTTATGCACGGATTTCAACATAGCATGTCCATTTATTTTATTTTTGCTGACTGGATTTTCTCCATTCACTTCGATAGGGAGAGTAAAATCTGCATGCGGAAAATCTGTACCAAATCCGCAGGTAAATCCGCGCCAATTGACGCGGATTGGCCTTACAGATTTCCCTGCGAACACCTGCAGATTTTAGTGCGGATTGTCCGCGTATAAATCCTGAGTGTGCATTTACCCTTAGGCCCCATGCACACGACCGTTGTTTGTTTTCCGTGTCCGTTCCGGTTTTTTTCACGGATAGGATGCTTCTCCATTCATTTCAATGGGTCCGTCAAAAAATGCGGATGGTCAACCGTTTTTGTTCCGCATCCGTGATCCGTGTTTTCATTCCGTCAAAAAAATAGTGCATGTCCTATTTTTTTCATGTTTGCGGACAAGGATAGGCATTTTTACAATGGATCTGCCATAAAAATCGGATCCGTCAAAAAAAACGGTCCGTCATCCGTTTTTTTTGACGGACGCAAAATTTCAAGGAGGAGCGGAGGCAGGCAACGGTCGTGTGCATGTAGCCTTAGGATATGGCTACATGGCGGCATTTCATGTAACGGTGTCGCAATGCAAATCCAAGTCAGACTTTTTTCTGACTGTCGTATGATGATACCAGTGCAATACATTATATGAAATCTTGCACAACAAATGTCGCCATACCCTTTGATGTCGCACAACTGTTCTGCGACTTGCTGATGTGCGACACATGTCACCATGTAGCCTTAGGCCTCATGCACACGAACAGATTTTGTTTCTGTGTCCGTTCCGTTTTTTTTGAGGATAGGATGCAGACCCAATCATTTCAATGGGTCCGCAAAAAATGCTGACAGCACACCGTGTGCTATCCGCATCCGTATGTCCGTTCCGTAGCTCCGCAAAAAAAATAGAGCCTGTCCTATTCTTGTCCGTTTTGCGGACACGGATAGGCATTATTACAATGGATCCGCTAAAAAAATGGATGCCAATACGTTTTTTTTTTTGCGGATCCACAATTTGCAGACCCCTAAACACATATGGTCGTGTGCATGTAGCCTAAGGCTCCATTCACACGTCCGCAATTGCCAACCTATTCATTTCTATGGGGACACACTATGTCCTGTCCGGATCCGGAATTGCGGGTCCGCACGTCCGTTCCGCAAAAAAATAGAACATGTCCTATTCTTGTCCGCAATTGCGGACAAGAAAAGGCATTTTCTATTAAGAGTGCCGGCGATGTGCGATCTGCAAAATGCGTAACACACATTGCCGGTGTAAGTGTTTTGTGGATCCGCAAAACACATACGGATGTGTGAATGGACCCTTACCCTTAGGCCTCATGCACACGACTGTATGTTTTGCGGTCTGCAAATTGCGGATCCGCCAAAAAAAAAACGGATAACGTCCGTATGGCATCCGTTTTTTTGCTGCTCCGTTATTTTTGCAGATCCATTGTAATAATGACTATCCTGGTCCGCAAACTAGAAAAAAATAGGACATGATCTAATTTTTTTGCGGCGCTACGGAACGGACATACTGATGCGGACAGCACATGGTGTGCTGTCCGCATTTTTTGAGGACCCATTGAAATGAATGGGTCTGCATCCTATCAGCACAAAAAAACAGAATGGACAAGGAAACAAAATACGGTCGTGTGCATGAGCCCTAATGCCTATCCTTGTCCGCAAACTAGAAAAAAATAGGACATTCTCTATTTTTTTTGCGGGGCTACGGAACGGACATACTGATACGGATTGCACATGGTGTGCTGTCCACATTTTTTGAGGACCCATTGAAATGAATGGGTCCGCATCCTATCAGCAAAAAAACGGAACGGTCAAGGAAACAAAATACGGTCATGTGCATGAGCCCTTAATCAGTAAGGGCCCTTGAACACAGCCGTTGCCATTTTTGTAGTCTGCAAATTGGGAATCTGCAAAACACGGATACCGGCCGCGTGCAATCCGCATTTTGCGGATTGGTACGTCCTGCCCTCTATAGAACTGTGTTACTGACAAGAATATGATGCACTATTTCTTTGCGGGGAACAGCCATACGGATCCAGGACCCCGCCGATCAGCTGTTTGAAGAGAATACTACAGAGCCATACTATAGAAGTGAATAGGGAAGCCATACTTGTAATTACATCTGCTCACCACTGCAATTGCTGAGGCGAGCAGATAAACAGAACAGAAAAGGCGTGCCATGGTGTGCTATGCGTGCAGCTGATAATGTCCCCGCTTGGTCTTTTCAGAAGTTGGGAAGTATGTAATGATTTTCCAGGTAATGTCCTATATAACTACCATACTGTTAAAACTGACATATTCCATATTCTGTACAATGCTGCCATCTGCTGGCCAAACATATAATTACAGGCCTATGCCAGCCACTAGATCAGGCATCCTCAAACTGCGGCCCTCCAGCTGTTGCAATACTACAACTCCCAGCATGCCTGAACAGCCTACAGGTATCAGCCTACAGCAGGGCATTGTGGGAGTTGTAGTTTTACAACAGCTGGAGGGCCGCAGTTTGAGGATGCCTGCACTAGATGGAGTAGATTTGAGTTTCTGGTGCATCACAAATTAGATGCATCCCATACAAAAAATTTTTTAAATGACTGACTTTGTCCGCAGGGGTTACCCAGGATGTATGGGGAAGGGCTACGGGCTTTTCACACGAATGTAAGGGCTCCGTGCCCATGCTGTGGACCGCACATTGTGGTCCGCAATGCACAGGCACTGACCGTGGCCCAGCCACATGCGGATCGCGGACCCATTCACTTGAATGGGGTGCGCGATCCGTCTGTTCCACAAAATGATAGAGCAAGTAAGATAAAAAATGTGGCTATATATATTTTACACACAGAAATTCCACTATACTATTGCTGAAACGAATAAATATATCTAAATATAATAAATACATTTTTTTTATTTATTTTTTTATGAACAAAAAAGAGGCGTTTGTATGGGTGTGTAAGTAGTCTGATAAACTATTGCTAATACTGGTAACTATTACAATAACTTTTTATTTTTCTGGATTAATTTTTTTTACTGCTCCTGACATGCCTGTTCTAATAGCTTTATGCACTCCCCATGTAATAACAGTTCTGGAACATCTATTCTTATGGCTCTATGTTGTACCATTCCTCTATTATTTCTACTAGAAGTTATGAATGAATTGCTAGAAGTCTGCAGTAAGGGTACACAGGGGAGGTAACCGGTTGGGGGAGTGTGCCTGCACAGGCTGAAAATGGCAGCACTGATTGGATAGAGTGAGTCTGTGCAGGGACACGCCCTCCAACTGGTTACCTCCCCCTGTACACTTCAGACTGCTAGCAATTCATTCATAACTTCTAGTAGAAATAATAAAGGAATGGCACAACATACAGACATAAGAATAGATGTTCCAGAACTGTTATTACATGGGGAATAAATGAAGCTATTAGAACAGACATGTCAGGAGCGGTGAAAGGTCCTCTTTAAAGGGGACAAAATGTAATAAATATACAGTGATCCCTTAAGATACAATATTTTCAACATCCAATGTCTCAGATCCAATCTTTTAAAGAGGACCTTTCACTGGTCCACAGTTTATCAGTTAAAGCTATTTACATGGAGAGCGGCACCCAGGGATGACCCTGCACTTACTTGTATCCCTGGGTGCCGCTCCGCTCGTCCTCTGTAGCCCCCGGTACCGGCGCTCCTGCTGCTCTAATTTTGCCTGGGGCGGAGACTTCTTCTTCTGCCCTGGGCGTCTCCTTCTCCCAGGGCTGGAGAGCTGGCCAATCGCAGCGCTCAGCTCATATTCAGGATGACATTTTGGGGCTTTAGAACTGATTACTCAACATACCATGGTTTCAACATACAATGGTCGTCCTGGAACTAATTAACATTGTACCTTGAGGGACCACTGTATCCCATAAATAAGAATGCCATATATACACACATAGAGTCCGGTGTATAAATACACACACACACATACACTGCATATTAATACACACCGAGGGTGTGCATACATACACATGTACTGCATATACATACGCACATATATGTACATAAACACATACTATGCATATATACAAGGCATACTGTATATACATATACTGCACACACACACAGTGCAACTATATACCCACACATGCAGTACTGTGCATACACATATACACTGTACATATACTGCATACACACATATTGTGCATATATGTATATATTGTGGGGATCTGCTCTGGTAGACAGGTTAGCGGACGCAGTATAGAGGCAAGGAACCAGGTTGTAAATCAAACTTCAGTGTTTTATTCACACTCAGCAAAACATAACCGTCTTGGTGCTTGTTCATACACAGCAAAACCAAACAATGTTCCCCTAGAATCCTAGGTGTCGGTTCACACCTGGCTGAGTGTTCAGCCACAAAAGTTCACTGGCAGGCTTCTGGGCCTGTTTGCTGTCTTCAGCACAGAGGACTCCACAGCTTCACTGTCAGACGGAGGACCATCCACCCCACCTGATAGTGCTGCCTGCTTTTATTAGCCTCCCAAGACCCGGCCTAGATCGTGGGGAGTAGCCGCCCACCCAGCACTTTGGCTACTCCTAGTAAGAGCCGGCCCGGATCGGCTTTACAGCCATATGCACAGCTGACGTGTCAGACTGCAATCTGCAATAATGACACTTCAAGGGAAAAACGGCCCTTACCTCACCGAGGCCTCGGAGACACGTACCGACCATCAAAGACGGCCCCTTGCTCCATCCTACAACATATAAATATATATATATATACACACATATGGTGCATTCATACACACAAATATACTGCATATACATACACACACAGAGTACTGTGCAAACATACACATATACTGCATACACACATTATATATATAATATATTGTACATATACACACATACTGTGCATATATACAAGGCATATTGTATATACATACACACAGTACCTACATACACATATACACTGTACATATACTGTATGCACACATTATATATATAATATATTGTACATATACACACATACTGTGCATACATACAAGGCATATTGTATATACATACACATATACGGCACACACAGTACCTACATACACATATACACTGTACATATACTGTATGCACACATTATATATATAATATATTGTACATATACACACATACTGTGCATATATACAAGGCATATTGTATATACATACACACAGTACCTACATACACATATACACTGTTCATATACTGTATGCACACATTATATATATAATATATTGTACATATACACACATACTGTGCATACATACAAGGCATACTGCATATACATACACATATACTGCACACACACAGTACCTACATACACATATACACTGTACATATACTGTATGCACACATTATATATATAATATATTGTACATATACACACATACTGTGCATATATACAAGGCATATTGCATATACATATACGGCACACACAGTACCTACATACACATATACACTGTTCATATACTGTATGCACACATTATATATATAATATATTGTACATATACACACATACTGTGCATATATACAAGGCATACTGCATATACATACACATATACTGCACACACAGTACCTACATACACATATACACTGTACATATACTGTATGCACACATTTGCACATACCTTGCTGGTAGCATTTCAGGTGGGTCTGGAATTGTCCCCCAGGGGAGGGCAGTTGAGCAGGAGAGGCTGCCCCAACAGAACAGCAGGGGCAAAGCTAGCAGATTGAGAGGGAGGGAAAAGCAGAGACAGCTGAGTTCCTCACAGGCTTGTCAGTAGGAGTGACAGCGCCCTCTTGAGGCTGGCCCTGTCAATGGGCTTGTGGAGGACTTGCACTTACAGGTGAGCAGAAGTTCTGGTGGAGGCCCCTACCCCCTCCCTATTGATGAAGGCTGCTGGGGGAGCAGCCTTGGGTACCCTCCCTTTAATCTGGTCTTGCTGGCACCTGTAAAAGGAATCTGTCACCATAGTTCAGGATAGGTATGAGCGAATCGACTTCCGGAGAAACATACAGCATTAGAATGTATTGGCTCCGATGAGCTGAAGTTATTGTTTTGCGAAGTCTTGCAAGGCTTTGCGTAATAACTTCATAAATTAATTTGTACTGTGGTACCTTGGAACCGAACTGTCATCCGAAGTCGACTCGTTCATCCCTAGTTCTGGACTACGGTCTGAGGTAATACATGAGTAGTACTGCACATAGGGAGTCCAGAGGGGTCTGGCAGGGGTGTATTTCCACACAGCTTTAAACACTGACTGAAGGAAAATAAAAAAGAGGGATCTGCACTTCTTATCTGCAGTACCAGAGAGAAAGGGAGAAGGTGAGGGAGCGCTGCGCATATGGGTGGAGGAAGACGAAGGGAGCGAGTATCTTCGTTTTATTATTTTTTATTGGTCAAAAAAGTGTTTCTTGCCCGTACTGACCCATTCATCAGATTACAACCAAAGTTACATAAAACATCCTGATTTAACCACTTCACGGCCGCCCATTAACTATAAACGTCCTAATCGTGCAGCTGTCGAGCAGGGGGCACCCCAGAGAGAAGGCAGGGACAGTTCCCAGGTGTATACAGATCAGGAAGCAGTATGCTACTACAAATTTTCACGCCCAATAGGCACCGGGGCGTGTCCACCTGTCATGTGACTTTTATTCATAAAAATGGTAGTAAAACAAATGATAGTATAAGAATATATAGTTATATCTAAAAACATAAAAAATGGAAAAAAAAAAAAGCTGGAGCAAACATTTAGCAATAAAAGATAAAACATAATGAATAATTGGATGCAATGATTTCATAGGCACAATTTTATAAAACTGGAGATGGAGATTCACCCATATGGATATAAAAATACAATAAAATTTGGAAATATTAAATAATAAATGTGCACCAATCATGGAGAAGGTATTATGATTAAAACTCATGTACAATATATAAGAGAAAGGAGATCAGCCTTGAATGTTGAGGATATCCTTAATATGGCCACTAGGTGGAGCAAGAGTCCTGGGAATGAAATGGAAACATTCTATTACCATTGATGTAACATTATTACAGAATGTAACTCTGACCGTAGTTATAAATATTCCTGTTACAAAATACTTTCCGTGACCTCAGTAGGACCATCTGGGGTTATAGTGCGTAATTTATAAATCTAAAAAACTTCCAATTTATAATGTGACATCAGTGTTTTGGTCAGTGATTTCTCTCAGTGATTGTGAGCCAAAACCAGGATTGGAGCCTCCACAGACATAAAGTATAAGGAAAAGATCTCTACCGGTTCTGTGTTTAGAGCCGCACCTGGTTATGGCTCAAAATCACTGATGGAAATCACTGACCAAACACTGACTGTGTGAATGAGGCCTTGTAGGTGTTTTGGGGGACATAGTCAATAGGTGTGATTTTTTTCAGATCATTATCTCCTTCTCCAGTGTCTGCTCCCACATGGTACCCGGCCTTAACTTCCAGCACAGCCGGGGTCACATAGCATTATATTGATTTATGATGCTACAATTCTGGAATGTATTAGATAACAGTGACAGTATTAGGTCAGTGTCTAAAACATTCCAGAACTCTGAGGCCCCGTTCACACGAGCGAGTTTTCTGCGTGGGTGCAATGCATGACGTGAACGCATAGCATCCACACTGAATCCTGACCCATTCATTTCAATAGGACTGTGTACATGAGTTTTTTTTTTTATCACGCAGCAGTTCTGTGCTGCATGAAAAACGCAGCATGTTCTATAGGCCTCATGCACATGACCATATGTGTTTTGCGGTCTGCAAACCGCGGATCCGCAAAACACGGAAGCTGCCCTGCGTTCCGTTCCGCAATTTGCGGAACGGAAAGCGGCCCATTGTAGAAATTCCTATTCTTGTCCGCAAAACGGACAAGAATAGGACATGCTCTATTTTTTTTTGTGGGGGCACAGAACGGAGCAACGGATGCGGACAACACACAGAGTGCTGTCCGCATCTTTTGCGGCCCCATTAAAGTGAATGGTTCCGCACCCGAGCCGCAAAATATGCGGCTCGGACGCGGACCAAAACAACGGCCGTGTGCATGAGGCCTCATTCTGCGTTTTTCACGCAGCCCTGGCCCCATAAAAGTTAATGGGGCTTCAGTGAAAAACGGATAACATCCGGAAGCAAGTGCGGATGCGATGCGTTTTTTCACTGACGGTTGCTAAGAGATGTTGTTTGCAAAGATTTGTGAAACCAGTTTTTTCATGCGTGTGAAAAACACATCAAAATGCATTGCACCCGCGTGGAAAAAACTGAACTGAATGCGAGTTTCACTGAACGCATCCGGAGCCAATCCGTATCGTTCGTGTAAAATAGGCCTAAGGGTTAAATAGCATCAAAAATCAATAGATTGCTATGTGACCCCAGAAGTGCTGCGAGCTCAGGCCGGGTGCCTCGCTGTGAGTCCGCAAGGTGACACCCGCTCATCTAAAAGGGGCCTAAAGCCTCATTCACACGTCAATATTTCACGGACGCATACTGTACGTGTTCTCCATGGACAGCACATGTACCCATTTAATGTGTGTATTCAGACATCAGGGTTTTCACACGGTCTGTGAATCAGTGTTTTTAGCGCGGATGCATGCTCTATTTTGTCCGTGTTCACGGATCCATCACATCGATTATAGTCTATGGGTCCGTGAAAACCGCGGATGCCATCCATGGTGCATCTGTGTTTCACGAATCATTAAGAAGAGATGCTTTGAAAATTAGCTGTTCACTGTCAGTAAAACACGGATGCAACAAGGACAGCAAAAAACGGACACATGGACCCAACCCTGATCCTTCAAGGACAGCTTCACGGATGCATCACTGACTACCTGCTCACGGATTTGAACACGGACGTGTGAATGAGGCTTAATACTGCTGTATTCTTATGTGACTGAGAGGCCCGTCCAGCGGAGAGCCCGTGCTCCTTCTCTAACAGCCCAAACCGGCATGAGTGCCAATCCGGGCTGTTTAACCCCTTACATGCCACTGACAATGGCTCCTGCTGCATATAAGCGGTGACAAAGAGAGCGGGCTCCCTCTGTCTCCCATCAGCACCACACAAGTGAGATTGCGGGGTGCCGATGTGTGTATGACCAGGGATGGGCAAACTGCGGCTCTCCAGCTGTTGCAAAACTACAACTCCCAGCATGCAAAGACTGCTTACAGCTATCAGCTTACAGCAGGGCATGGTGGGAATTGTAGTTTTACAACAGCTGGAGGGCCGAGTTTGCCCATCCCTGGGTTAGACTGTTACCTCGTGTAGGCCCCAAGCCAGCCTTGAGTTTTCTCTCTGGCACAGCCTGCTGGTCAATATTAGTATAGCATTCACATTAAAATGCAATGTACTATAGGGATAGTGCATTATATTTTAGAAGCAATCAAAACATTGCCTGTTATAGTCCCCTTTTGGGTCTATTAAGTGGTTAATAAAGATTAAAAAAAAACTTTTATTAAAAAAAAAGTCCAATAAAAATTATGCTTTTTTCCCATTGAAAATGTGCTTTTCAATGAAAAAATGGCAAAAATAAAATCTCCTTCACATGTTTGGTATCACTGCGTCCATAAGGACCTGCACTACACAAATATAATGTAAATTATCCCCTATGAGGAACGCCGTAAAAAAAAAAAAAACAATTTGTTCTTGCTAATTTGTTCTTAGTCACCACTGAAAAAACAGAATAACAACCATTCAAAAACTGTTTTTACCGAAATAAATTATACCTATAAAAACTACAATTCGTCCTGCAAAAATCAAGCCCCTATACAACTCCATAGAAAGAAAAATAAAAAAGTTATGGGTCTTGGAATGCGGTGATGCATAAAGATCTTCTCTTAAAAAAAGGGGGGGTTAATTGCACAAAAGTAGTAAAACATGAAAAAAAAAAATATGTATTTGGTATTGCTGTAATTATACTGACCCAGAGAATAAAGATATTATGTTATTTATACAAAAAAACTGAACGCCGCAGTATTGCTGTTTTGTCCCATCTGCCTCCCAGAAAGAGTTAATAAATGTTAATCAGAAATGGCACCATTAAAATACTACATAATGGAGGACAGTCTTGGGTCAAAATTAACTTATGTGGGGGCAAAATTACTTAGTGTGTGTGTTGGGGGTCAGTGTGGCGAGCAAACTACATAATGGAGGGCTGTGTGGGGGCAAAATTACTTAGTGGAGGGCAGTGTGGGGGCAAACAACATAATATGGAGCAGTGTGGGGGCAAATTTAATAATGTGGGGCAGTGTGGGGGCAAATTACATAATGGGGGGGGCAGTGTGGGGGGCCTATTGCTTAATGTGGGGCAGTGTGGGGGCAAATTACATAATGGGGGGCAGTGTGGGGGGCCTATTACTTAATGTGGGGCAGTGTGGGGGCAAATTACATAATGGGGGGGGCAGTGTGGGGGGCATATTACTTAATGTGGGGCAGTGTGGGGGCACATACATTGGGCACTTAATGTGGGGCAGTGTGGGGCAAATTACATAATGGGGGCAGTGTGGGGCCTATTACTAATGTGGGGCAGTGTGGGGGCAAATTACATAATGGGGGGGCAGTGTGTGGGGCATATTACTTAATGTGGGGCAGTGTGTGGGGCAGTATTACTAATGAGGGCATTGTGGAAGGGAATTACTATTGGTGGGACTATGAGGAGCACTATTACTATGGGGGCACTATTATTTCTTCATGATAGTATTTGGGGGTATTGGGGAGCACAGCGAGCAGCAGGATAACACTGTGGGGGCTCTAGGTTGGGGAATGATGATAGAAATGTGAGGAAGCTAAGATGTCTGTGTCACACTCTGCAGAGACGAGGTGCGGCTGAGAGAAGTTGTCCGGACCAAATGGAGAAGATGATGACAGAGAAGATCTACATCTGAGGAGACGTCACCTGGAGGCCCTGGTTGTGAGAGGTACGTGCTGCTGTATAGCAAGCACAGCAAAATGCGGGGGGACTTATTCATTGGGGCTGTATATATAGATATATAATGTATTTATGTATGTGTACCATGTATATGGTGTATTTATGTGTATGTATGCTGGATATATATAGTGTGTGTGTTGTGACGCCGCTTGTCCGCCGTTCAGTAGGGAACCTGTTCTTAAAAATTTTAAACCCATCCCTGACGCCCCCGCCCCCGTCGACGATCTGTTTGCTAGACCAGGCTCTGGATCCGCCACTGGGGCGGCGGTGGGAAAGGGGGGGGGGCCCCATGGATCAGTTTTGCACTGGGGCGCCGTGGATTGTGTGTACACCACTGGTCCCCGTACTCTCCCTGCAGTCTCCCTGCACTCTCCCTCTCCAATATTCCTCTATTAATCATTTTTAGCAACACTGTCCCTAGCACATGAGTGCTTGCCATATCTTTCCTTATGCTCAGCTCACAGGACACTGGCGGAAACTGCGTGGGATGACATCACAGGGGATGGTTATCTGCGGATTAGCTGGCTGCACGGCATTATGGGTGATCTAGTGCTCCCGAGCTTCTTACTAGCACTTTGTAACACGTGCAGCCGCCATTTTAGGAATGACTGATTTGTTACCACGAAGCACGAAGAAAACCAGATTAGTTGCGAATCGACGTTTTTCTAAACTTCGGACTGAATTCTACTTCGAATGCTTCGTTTCGCTCAACACTACTCGCTATGTAGCACTAAATGAACAGACAAAATTGCAAGCAGGTAATATCATGCCTATTTTACCCTTATCATGTACAACAGAAAATACTGAACAAAAGTCTACCGTCCCATCATCAAAGTGTGGTGAAGCGAGTTATTACAGAGCTCGGGAGCCTTTCTTGTGTGATGCCTCGGATGGTGGAGGATGATTGAACTGCTAAACTGAGACACAGATTATTTCCTCTATATTTCCATCTTCTCTTATATGTCTAATCCATTTTTGATGATTATTTCTTCAAACACAACCATAAAGTGAATGGAAGATGCAAATTAATCTCTGTAACGTTTCAGTGGTGATAATGGAAAACGTTATTTTATCCAACGCATTTTTCATCCCATACTGTTCAAAATATCTACATCAGAGCAGATTTGTTGCACCCTTGTCAGAAGTAATAGGTACACGACTGATGTACGGTGACGTCACTTGCCTAGGAAGAGGCTTAAGTGCACACCGAGCACTGCAGCCTCTTCCAACAGCTGACTGGACGGGGGTCGCAGGAGTTGGTCCTTGGGCAATCAATATCAAATTCCCATATAACCCTTTAAGCTGCAAGGCACGATTTAACACGGCCCCCAACTTTTACTCCCAACATGTACTTACAGGGATGATGTACACAGTGATGTCACCTTTACGGTAAAATAAACACAGTAATGTCACAGTACAGGGATAATAAACACAGTGATGTCACAGTGCAGGGATAATAAACACAGTGATGTCACAGTACAGAGATAATAAACACAGTGATGTCACAGTACAGGGATAATAAACACAGTGATGTCACAGTACAGAGGTAATAAACATAGTGAGGTCACAGTACTGGGATAATAAACACAGTGATGTCACAGTACAGGGATAATAAACACAGAGATGTCACAGCAGAGGGATAATAAACACAGTGATGTCACAGTACAGGGATAATAAACACAGAGATGTCACAGCAGAGGGATAATAAACACAGTGATGTCACAGTACATGGATAATAAACACAGTGATGTCACAGTACAGGGATAATAAACACAGTGATATCACAATACAGAGATAATAAACATAGTGATGTCACAGTACAGGGATAATAGACACAGTGATGTCACAGTACAGAGATAAAAAACACAGTGATGTCACAGTACAGGGATTATACACATAGTGATGTCACAGCACAGGGATAATAGACACAGTGATGTCACAGTACAGAGATAAAAAACACAGTGATGTCACAGTACAGGGATTATACACACAGTGATGTCACAGTACAGGAATAATAAACACAGTGATGTCACAGTACAGAGATAATAAACACAGTGATGTCACAGTACAGGGGTAATAAACACAGTGATGTCACAGTACAGGGATAATAAACACAGTGATGTCACAGTACAGGAATAATAAACACAGTGATGTCACAGTACAGAGATAATAAACACAGTGATGTCACAGTACAGAGATAATAAACACAGTGATGTCACAGTACAGGGGTAATAAACACAGTGATGTCACAGTACAGGGATAATAAACACAGTGATGTCACAGTACGGAGATAATAAACACAGTGATGTCACAGTACAGGGATAATAAACACAGTAATGTCACAGTACAGAGATAATAAACACAGTGATGTCACAGTACAGGGGTAATAAACACAGTGATGTCACAGTACAGAGATAATAAACACAGTGATGTCACAGTACAGGGATAATAAACACAGTGATGTCACAGTACAGGGATAATAGACACAGTGATGTCACAGTACAGGGATAATAAACACAGTGATGTCACAGTACAGGGATAATAAACACAGAGATGTCACAGTACTGAGATAATAAACACAGTGATATCACAGTACAGGGATAATAAACACAGTGATGTCACAGTACAGGGATAATAAACACAGTGATGTCACAGTACAGGGATAATAGACACAGTGATGTCACAGTACAGGGATAATAGACACAGTGATATCACAGTACAGTGGTAATAAATATAGTGATGTCACAATACAGAGATAATAAACACAGCGATGTCACAGTACAGGGATAATAAACACAGCGATGTCACAGTACATGGGTAATAAACACAGTGATGTCACAGTACAGGGATAATAAACACAGCGATGTCACAGTACATGGGTAATAAACAGGCCTCTTTAACACGGGCGTCATGTTTGACGCCCGGATAGGATGCGGGTGCATTGCGGGAATATGTGCGATTTTTTCCGCACGGGTGCAAACATTTGTAATGCGTTTTGCACGCGCGTGTGAAAAATCGCCATGTTTGGTACCCAGACCCGAAGCCGGACTTCATCATTGAAGTCCGGTTTCGGGTAGAGTATTCTGGAGAATTTATTATTTTCCCTTTTAACATGGTTATAAGGGGAAATAATAGCATTCTTAATAAAGAATGCTGTGTAAAATGAGGATGAAGGGGTTAAAAAAAATAAAACTTAACTTACCTTAGCCACTTGATCGCGTAGTTGCGATCTCTCCTCTCTTTCCCTGCATCAGCTAAGATCTAAAGGACCTGTGATGTGACGTCATCCAGGTCCTTTAGCTGGTAGCTGAAGCTTGAAGAGAGAAGACAGATCGCAACTACGCGATCAAGTGGCTAAGGTAAGTTAAGTTCTATTTTTAACCTCATCCATTTACACAGCATTCTTCATTAAGAATGCTATTATTTTCCCTTATAACCATGTTATAAGGGAAAATAATAAAGATCTGGTCCCGTTGCTAAGCAACCATGCGGGAAAATCGACTGCATTCGCACTTGCTTGCGGACGCTTGCGATTTTCCCGCAGCCCCATTCACTTCTATGGGGCCTGCGTTGCGTGAAAAACGCACAATATAGAGCATGCTGCGATTTTCACGCAACGCAGAAGTGATGCGTGAAAATCACCGCTCATGTGCACAGCCCCATAGAAATGAATGGGTCCGGATTCAGTGCGGATGCAATGCGTCCACCTCACGCATTTCACCCGCGCGGAAAACTCGCCCGTGTGAAAGGGGCCACACAGTGATGTCACAGTATAGGTATAATAAACACAGTGATGTCACAGTACAGGGATAATAGACACAGTTATGTCACAGTACATGGATAATAAACACAGTGATGTCACAGTACAGGGATAATGAACACAGTGATGTCACAGTACAGGGATAATAAACACATCGATGTCACAGTACAGGGATAATAAACACAGTGATGTCACAGGACAGAGATAATAAACACAGTGATGTCACAGTACAGAGATAATAAACACAGTGATGTCACAGTACAGGGGTAATAAACACAGTGATGTCACAGTACATGGATAATAAACACAGTGATGTCACAGCACAGGGATAATAAACACAGTGATGTCACAGTACAGAGATAATAAACACAGTGATGTCACAGTACAGGGATAATAAACACAGTGATGTCACAGTACAGGGATAATGAACACAGTGATGATCACAGTACAGGGATAATAAACACAGTGATGTCACAGTACAGGGATAATAAAAACAGTGATGTCCCAGTACAGGGATAATGAACACAGTGATGTCCAGTACAGGGATAATAAACACATCGATGTCACAGTACAAGGATAATAAACACAGTGATGTCACAGTACAGGGATAATAAACACAGTGATGTCACAGGACAGAGATAATAAACACAGTGATGTCACAGTACAGGGATAATAAACACAGTGATGTCACAGTACAGGGGTAATAAACACAGTGATGTCACAGTACAGAGATAATAAACACAGTGATGTCACAGTACAGGGATAATAAACAGTGATGTCACAGTACAGAGATAATAAACACAGTGATGTCACAGTACAGGGATATTAAACACAGTGATGTCACAGTACAGGGATAATAAACACAGTGATGTCACAGTACAGAGATAATAAACACAGTGATGTCACAGTACAGGGATGATAGACACAGTGATGTCACAGTACAGGGATAATAAACACAGTGATGTCACAGTACAGGGATAATAGACACAGTGATGTCACAGTACAGGGATAATAAACACAGTGATGTCACAGGACAGGGATAATAAACACAGTGATGTCACAGGACAGAGATAATAAACACAGTGATGTCACAGTACAGGGATAATAAACACAGTGATGTCACAGTACAGGTATAAACACAGTGATGTCACCAGGGCTGAGCTGCAATACCAAGCGCAGTGCTATCAAATGGACAGCACTGTAAGTAAGGAGAAAAAAGGCTGCGGCGCTCACTGGGACATCACGGTCTCCTCAAACAGTTGATTGGCGGGGATGCCAGGAATCATACCCCCACCATCTCATAACTCTGAGTACACATATCATAGATGTTACCTGCAGTCCTATGTAACACCCCACATAAAGCAGTGAATTATTCTGTTATGTGGGGTGTTACATAGGACTGCAGGGAACATGTACAACATTATCTGCACACAGAAAGTTATCACTGTTATCTGGGCTGTTACTGTACATAGGACTGCAGGTGACAAATTAAAATTTTAGTTGCCAAATTTAAAATACATATGATTATGATAAAGACTTGTAGGAGAAGATGAGACGCAGGTCACTGTAGTGAGCCAGCTGTACATATAGGGGAATACAGCACCACATACCTCTTACATCCAGGGACATCTCCTGTCATGTAGATCTTCTCTTTCCTTTTCTCCTCCATTTGACCCAGACCGCCATGACTAATTCCTCCAGCCGCATCTCATCTCTATAGAGTTTGTTACACAGACACGTTAGATTTCTTATAATTGGGGTTAATTTATCAAACTGGTATAAATTAGAACTGGCTTAGTTGCCCATAGCAACCAATCGGATTCCACCTTTCATTTTTCAGAGGAGCTGTCAAAAATGAAAGGTGGAATCTGTTGCTATGGACAAATAAGCCAGTTCTACTACAACAGTTTAATAAATGTCCCCAAAGATTCCTATAGTGTCTACAGCAGTTATAATGTCCTCTAGAGTGCCCCCAGTAATGATAACAACACCTTATATTTTGCTCCAGGTAATAATACCTGTATAGTGTCTCCAAAAATAATGTCCCCCAATAGCAATGTCCCCACACTGCCCCATATAGTATTTTCCCTTCACACTGCCCCCATATAGTAATTTCCCCCACACTGCCCCATATAGTATTTTCCCTTCACACTGCCCCTATATAGTAATTTCCCTCACACTGCCCCTATATAGTAATTTCCCCACACTGCCCCCATACAGTAATTTCCCCCACACTGCCCCTATATAGTAATTTCCCCACACTGCCCCCATACAGTAATTTCCCCCACACTGCCCCATATAGTAATTTCCCCCACACTGCCCCATATAGTAATTTCCCCCACACTGCCCCATATAGTAATTTCTCCTACACTGCCCCATATAGTAATTTCCCCCACACTGCCCCATATAGTAATTTCCCTCACACTGCCCCTATATAGTAATTTCCCTACACTGCCCCCATACAGTAATTTCCCCCACACTGCCCCATATAGTAATTTCCCCACACTGCCCCATATAGTAATTTTCCCCACACTGCCCCTATATAGTAATTTCCCCCACACTGTCCCCATATAGTAATTTCCCTCACACTGCCCCCATATAGTAATTTCCCTCACACTGCCCCTATATAGTAATTTCCCTCACACTGCCCCCATATAGTAATTTCCCACTCACTGTCCCTTATAGTAATTTCCCCCATATAGTAATTTCCCCCACACTGCCCCATATAGTAATTTCCCCCACACTGCCCCATATAGTAATTTCTCCTACACTGCCCCATATAGTAATTTCCTCCACACTGCCCCTATATAGTAATTTCCCCCACACTGCCCCATATAGTAATTTCCCTCACACTGCCCCTATATAGTAATTTCCCTCACACTGCCCCCATATAGTAATTTCCCCCACACTGCCCCATATAGTAATTTCCCCACACTGCCCCATATAGTAATTTTCCCCACACTGCCCCTATATAGTAATTTCCCCACACTGTCCCCATATAGTAATTTCCTCACACTGCCCCATATAGTAATTTCCTCACACTGCCCCTATATAGTAATTTCCCTCACACTGCCCCATATAGTAATTTCCCCCACACTGCCCCCATATAGTAATTTCCCCACACTGTCCCCATATAGTAATTTCCCCACACTGTCCCCATATAGTAATTTCCCACACTGTCCCCATATAGTAATTTCCCTCACACTTGCCCCCATATAGTAATTTCCTCACACTGCCCCCATATAGTAATTTCCCTCACACTGCCCCCATATAGTAATTTCCCTCACACTGCCCCCATATAGTAATTTCCCCACACTGCCCCATATAGTAATTTCCCTCACACTGCCTCCATATAGTAATTTCCCCACACTGCCCCCATATAGTAATTTCCCCACACTGCCCCCATATAGTAATTTCCCCACACTGCCTCTCATATAGTAATTTCCTCACACTGCCTCCCATATAGTAATTTCCCTCACACTGCCCCATATAGTAATTTCCCCACACTGCCCCCATATAGTAATTTCCCCACACTGCCCCATATAGTAATTTCCCCACACTGCCCCATATAGTAATTTCCCTCACACTGCCCCATATAGTAATTTCCCTCACACTGACCCCATATAGTAATTTCCCCACACTGCCCCCATATAGTAATTTCCCCACACTGTTCCCATATAGTAATTTCCCTCACACTGCCCCCATATAGTAATTTCCTCACACTGCCCCATATAGTAATTTCCCCACACTGCCCCATACAGTAATTTCCTCACACTGCCCCATATAGTAATTTCCCCACACTGCCCCCATATAGTAATTTCCTCACACTGCCCCATATAGTAATTTCCCCACACTGCCCCCATATAGTAATTTCCCCCACACTGCTCCCATATAGTAATTTCCTCACACTGCCCCCATATAGTGATTTCCCTCACACTGCCCCCATATAGTAATTTCCCCACACTGCCCCCTATACAGTAATTTCCTCCACACTGCCCCATATAGTAATTTCCCCACACTGCCCTCATATAGTAATTTCCCTCACACTGCCCCATATAGTAATTTCCCCACACTGCCCCCATATAGTAATTTCCCCACACTGTCCCCATATAGTAATTTCCCTCACACTGCCCCCATATAGTAATTTCCCTCACACTGTCCCTATATAGTAATTTCCCCACACTGCCCCATATAGTAATTTCCCCACACTGCCCCATATAGTAATTTCCCCACACTGCCCCCATATAGTAATTTCCCCACACTGCCCCATATAGTAATTTCCCCACACTGCCCCATATAGTAATTTCCCCACACTGTCCCCATATAGTAATTTCCCCACACTGCCCCATATAGTAATTTCCCCACACTGCCCCCATATAGTAATTTCCCTCACACTGCTTCATATAGTAATTTCCCCCACACTGCTCCCCATATAGTAATTTCCCTCACACTGCCCCATATAGTAATTTCCCCACACTGTCCCCATATAGTAATTTCCCCACACTGCCCCATATAGTAATTTCCCTCACACTGCTCCATATAGTAATTTCCTCACACTGCCCCCATATAGTAATTTCCCCACACTGCCCCATATAGTAATTTCCTCACACTGCCCTCATATAGTAATTTCCCACACTGCCCCATATAGTAATTTCCCTCACACTGCCCGCATATAGTAATTTCCCTCACACTGCCCCATATAGTAATTTCCTCACACTGCCCCCATATAGTAATTTCCCTCACACTGCCCCATATAGTAATTTCCCCACACTGCCCCCATATAGTAATTTCCCCCACACTGCCCGCATATAGTAATTTCCCCCACACTGCCCCATATAGTAATTTCCTCACACTGCCCCATATAGTAATTTCCCTCACACTGCCCCCATATAGTAATTTCCCTCACACTGCCCCATATAGTAATTTTCCTCACACTGTCCCCATATAGTAATCTCCCCACACTGCCATACATATAAGTAATTTGCCTCACACTGCCCCCATATAGTAATTTCCCCCACACTGCCCCTATATAGTAATTTCCCCACACTGCCCCCATATAGTAATTTCCCCACACTGTCCCCATATAGTAATTTCCCCACACTGCCCCCATATAGTAATTTCCCCACACTGCCCCATATAGTAATTTCCTCACACTGCCCCCATATAGTAATTTCCCCACACTGCCCCATATAGTAATTTCCCCCACCCCATATAGTAATTTCCCTCACACTGCCCCCATATAGTAATTTCCCCACACTGCCCCATATAGTAATTTCTCCCACACTGCCCCATATAGTAATTTCCCCACACTGCCCCCATATAGTAATTTCCCTACACTGCCCCATATAGTAATTTCCCCCACACTGCCCCCATATAGTAATTTCCCCACACTGCCCCATATAGTAATTTCCCCACACTGCCCCATATAGTAATTTCCCCACACTGCCCCATATAGTAATTTCCCCACACTGCCCCATATAGTAATTTCCCTCACACTGCCCCCATATAGTAATTTCCTCACACTGCCCCCATATAGTAATTTCCCCACACTGCCCCCATATAGTAATTTCCCCACACTGCCCTCCATATAGTAATTTCCCCACACTGTCCCCATATAGTAATTTCCCTCACACTGCCCCCATATAGTAATTTCCCTCACACTGCCCCCATATAGTAATTTCCCTCACACTGCCCCCTATATAGTAATTTCCTCACACTGCCCCCATATAGTAATTTCCTCACACTGCCCCCATATAGTAATTTCCCTCACACTGCCCCCATATAGTAATTTCCCCACACTGCCCCCATATAGTAATTTCCCCCACACTGCCCCCATATAGTAATTTCCCCACACTGCCCCCATATAGTAATTTCCCCACACTGCCCCCATATAGTAATTTCCCCACACTGCCCCATATAGTAATTTCCCTCACACTGCCCCATATAGTAATTTCCTCACACTGCCCCATATAGTAATTTCCCCACACTGCCCCCATATAGTAATTTCCCCACACTGCCCCATATAGTAATTTCCCTCACACTGCCCCATATAGTAATTTCCCTCACACTGCCCCCATATAGTAATTTCCCTCACACTGCCCCCATATAGTAATTTCCCTCACTGCCCCCATATAGTAATTTCCCCACACTGCCCCATATAGTAATTTCCCCACACTGCCCCCATATAGTAATTTCCCCCACACTGTCCCCATATAGTAATTTCCCTCACACTGCCCCATATAGTAATTTCTCCACACTGCCCCCATATAGTAATTTCCCCACACTGCCCCCATATAGTAATTTCCCTCACACTGCCCCCATATAGTAATTTCCCCACACTGTCCCCATATAGTAATTTCCCTCACACTGCCCCCATACAGTAATTTCCCTCACACTGCCCCCATATAGTAATTTCCCCACACTGCCCCCATATAGTAATTTCCCCCACACTGCCCCCATATAGTAATTTCCCACACTGTCCCCATATAGTAATTTCCCCACACTGTCCCCATATAGTAATTTCCCCACACTGCCCCCATATAGTAATTTCCCCACACTGCTCCATATAGTAATTTCCCCACACTGCCCCCATATAGTAATTTCCCCACACTGCCCCCATATAGTAATTTCCTCACACTGCCCCCATATAGTAATTTCCCTCACACTGCCCCCATATAGTAATTTCCTCACACTGCCCGCATATAGTAATTTCCCCTCACACTGCCCCATATAGTAATTTCCCTCACACTGCCCCCATATAGTAATTTCCCCCACACTGCCCGCACATAGTAATTTCCCCCACACTGCCCGCATATAGTAATTTCCCCACACTGCTCCATATAGTAATTTCCCTCACACTGCCCCCATACAGTAATTTCCCTCACACTGCCCTATATAGTAATTTTCCTCACACTGTCCCCATATAGTAATCTCCCCCCACACTGCCATACATTAATTAATTTGCCTCCACACTGCCATTGCCATATATTAATTAATTTGCCACACACTGCCATCCATTATTTGCAACCACATTGCCATCTATTAATTTGCCCCCACACTATCATCGATTAATTAATTTTCCCCACACTGTCACCCATTAATTAATTTGCCCCCACACTGCCATCCATTAATTTTCCTCCATACTGCCATCCATTAATTTGCCCCCACAACTGCCATCCATTAATTTGCACAAACCAACTGAAAGGTGGCATGAAGCAGGATGTGCTCAACCCAAAAATGCAGTTGTGCATATATATACAGGGGAGCAGATCCTGTACTTGTGGCCCGTTGCTAATGGCGATCCCCAGCAAAAATGCATACGGTGGAGGATGCCCGCAGCGGACCACAAGTACCACAATAGACATCCTACACAAGATGGCAATAGTGTGGATGTAATAAGTAATATAACAATATAGCGATAACAAATGACAAGACAGGTGCACACTGCGGTCTTACTAAGCCCTCAAACTGATGTTAAAATTGAGAGATTAGATCCTGCAGTGGAGGACATGTCTTAAGCCCGAGCACCACGCCAAGGTCTCTCAAGTAGATCGGTACCTAACACTCACCTACCTGTGCCATATGGGCAATACCAGGGGCCAGTGGGCAAAATTACAGGAATGTATTAGGCCAACTCGCAGCAAACTCCTCAGTTACCTCCAGCATGTAACCATGCCTGCAATAGGAGGAGGGAGAAGGCTGTTTTGTCATTTGTTATTGCTATATCATCCATTAATTTGCCCCCACACTGCCATCCATTAATTTGCCCCCACACTGCCATCCGTGATAGGTGGCGGGGCAGGGAACTAAACGCTCCCGTGCCCCGCCACAGTATGTGGGTGTTCGGTCCGGCGCTGGGCCCCCCAGCGATGCCGGGCCCGGGGCAGCCGACCCAAACACCCCAATTATAATCCACCACTGGATGTCACAGTACAGTGATCCCTCAAGATACAATGGCCTCAGGATACAATATTTTCAGCATACAATGGTCTTTTCTGGGCCATTGTAAGTTAAAACCAGACTCAACATATAATGTCTCAGACTCAGACTCAACCAATCAAAGCCAGTTCTCTGGTAAAATAGCCCTATTTATTGCTAGTGAGCAGCTATTCCTGACTGTTATATGTAAGGACTTGTTTTATCTGTCTTAGGGTACTTTCACACTTGCGTTCTGAGGATCCGGCAGGCACTTCCGTCCCGCCGGATCGGTCAGAATGCAAGTCGCCTTAAAGCATTTGAAGACTGATCAGGATCCTGATCAGTTTTCGAAATGCTTTCAGGTTACCATGGCAGCCAGGACGCTACTGAAGTCCCGGCTGCCATGGTACCTTCATGACGTCACAGGTCCCCGCGGCGCATAGATCAATGCGCCAGAGTACTTACCATGGCAGCCAGGACTTCAGTAGCGTCCTGGCTGCGATGGTAACCGATCGGAGCCCCAGCTTACACTGGGGCCCCAATCGCAACTGCTGCTGCGCATGTGCAGAGCTAAACGTCGGATCCGGCGATGCGCCGAAACGACGTTTAGCTTAATTCCGGATCCGGATTAATGCACTTCAATGGGAATTAATTCCGGATCCGGCGTTACGGCGAGTCTTCTGGATTTTTGGACGGACACAAATCCGCAGCATGCTGCGGTTTTGTTAATGTCTAAAAAACGTTCACATACTGAACGGAAGACATTCTGATGCATCCTGAACGGATTTCTCTCCATTCAGAATGCATTAGGATAATCCTGATCAGTTTCTTTCCAGCGTAGAGACCTGACGACGGATCTCTACACCGGAAAGTACACCCGCACTGAATCCGGACCCATTCATTTCTATGGGGCTGTGCACATGAGGGGTGATTTTCACGCATCACTTCTGCGTTGCGTGAAAATCGCAGCATGCTCTATATTGTGCGTTTTTCACGCAACGCAGGCCCCATAGAAGTGAATAGGGCTGCGGGAAAATCGCAAGCATCCGCAAGCAAGTGCGGATGCAGTGCGATTTTCCCGCATGGTTGCTTAGCAATGGGACCAGATCTTTATTATTTTCCCTTATAACATGGTTATAAGGGAAAATATTAGCATTCTTAATAAAGAATGCTTAGTAAAATGAAGAGGAAGGGGTTAAAAATAATAAAGTTAACTTACCTTAGCCACTTGATCGCGTAGTTGCGATCTGTCTTCTCTTTTCAGCTTCAGCTAACAGCTAAAGGACCTGTGATGACGTCACATCACATGGTCAATCACATGGTCCATCACCATGGTAAGATGGACCATGTGATTGAACCATGTGATGTGACGTCATCACAGGTCCTTTAGTTGTTAGATGAAGCTGGAAAAGAGAGGACAGATCGCAACTACGCGATCAAGTGGCTAAGGTAAGTTAACTTTTATTATTTTTAACCCCTTCATCTTCATTTTACTATGCATTCTGTATTAAGAATGCTATAATTTCCCCTTATAACTATGATACTAACAACCTGCTCTATAAAAATAGCACATGATCTACCCTGTCAGATGAATGTTGTAAAAAATAAAAAATAAAAATGGTGCCATTTTTTGGTTACCTTGCCTCACAAAAAACGTAATATAGACCAATTAAAAATCATATGTACCCCAAAATAGTACTAATAAAACTGGCACCTTATCCCGTAGTTTCCAAAATGGAGTCACTTTTTGGGAGTTTCTACTCTAGGGGTGCATCAAATGGAACATGGCATCTAATAACCAGTCCAGCAAAATGCGCCTTCCAAAAACCATATGGCGTTCCTTTTCTTCTGCGCCCTGCCGTGTGCTCTTACATCAGTTTACGACCATATGTGGGGTGTTTCTGTAAACTGCAGAATCAGTGTAATAAATATTGAGTTTTGTTTGGCTGTTAACCCTCGATGCGTTAAAGAAAATAATTGATTAAATTGAAAAATCTGCCAAAAAAGTGAAATTTAAAAATTTCATCTCCATTTTCCTTTAATTCTTGTGGAACACCTAAAGGGTTAACGAAGTTTGTAAACTTGAGGGGGGTAGTTTCTACAATGGGGTCATTTTTGGGGGGTTTCCACTATGTAAGTCCCACAAAGTGACTTCAGACCTGAACTGGTCCTTAAAAAGTGGGTTTTGGAAATTTTCTTAAAAATTTTAAGAATTGCTTCTAAAATTCTAAGCCTTCTAATGTCCTAAAAAAATAAATGACATTTACAAAATGATGCCAACGTAAAGTAGACATATGGGGAATGTTAGGTAATAAATATTTTATGAGGTGTCACTTTCTATTTTAAAAGCAGAGACATTGAAATTTTGAAAATTGCGCATTTTTCAAAATTTTGGGTAAATTTGTGATTTTTTCATAAATAAAGGTGAAATATATTGACTCAAATTTATGACTGTCATGAAGTATAATGTGTCACAAGAAAACAATCTCAGAATGGCTTGGATAAGTAAAAGTGTTCCAAAGCTATTACCACATAAAGTGACACATGTCAGATTTGCAAAAAATGGCCTGGGTAGAAGGGCGAAAACTGGCCTGGGGTAGAAGGGGATAAAATGCAGCTTAAAAAACAAATACAAGCATTGGCACTCCAGAACCAGAGTGGTGCCACTACGGGTCCACTATACTATCACAAGAGATGTTTAGTAAAGGGGGAAAATATGCACAGAGAGTGACAAGTACCATGTGGTATTCCCTGAAAAAAAAAGTTTTAAAGCAGAACAAAATAAATAAAGCAAGTATAATACACACCCTGACGTGTTTTGTGTCAGCTTTTTTTTTGTGATTTCATTGCTCATCATTTATAGGTGTACTAAGTTAGTTAAGGGTCAATTCACACATCCACAGTGTATTGCAGATCCGCAAATTGCGGATCCGCAATACACCGGGTGGCACTACTATAGAAATGCCTATTCTTGTCCACAGTAGCGGACAAGAATAGGACATGTTCTATTTTTTTCATTACGGGAGCCGCGGACCAGAAATGCGGATGAAGACAGCATAATGTGTGCTGTCCACATCCTTTCCGTCACCATTGAAAATGAATGGGTCCGCCTCCGTTCCGCGGAATTGCGGAACGGCTGCGGACCCTTTCTACGGACGTGTGAATGAACCGTTACTCTGTCACAACCATACAGAGCTATGCTGGGAGTATACAAAAAAACAATGGATTAAATAACAATACATTAACATAACATTTAATAACCAACCATGTGCAGACACCCCCTGCTCCAGGACCCTGCATATATGCCCGTGTTGCGCTGACATTACTAACGCTGTCTTGAACGGGGCTGGATACAATCCTAGGAGACCTCAGAGTGTCACACATGACTTTTCAGGGCAATCACAGCACTTTGGATTCGGGTCAAATTTATGTGGATCAAATATAATCTTATGACTGAATCAATAGAATTAGACCCAAAATGTTGGGATTTTGGGAAATTTGCTCATTTCTATTGTGCTGGTCAAGTAAATGTCACTGCCTGAAAGACATAGTAACATAGTATATAAGGCCGAAAAAAGACATTTGTCCATCCAGTTCGACCTGTTTCCTGCAAGTTGATCCAGAGGAAGGCAAAAAACCCCTGTGAGGTAGAGCCAATTTTCCCCACTTAAGGGGAAAAAATTCCTTCCCGACTCCAATCAGGCAATCAGAATAACTCCCTGGATCAACGACCCCTCTATAGTAGCTATAGCCTATAATATTATTACACTCCAGAAATACATCCAGTCCCCTCTTGAATTCCTTTATTGTACTCACCATCACCACCTCCTCAGGCAGAGATCTCCATAGTCTCACTGCTCTTACAGTGAAGAATCCTTTTCTATGTTTGTGTACAAACCTTCTTTCCTCCAGACGCAGAGGATGTCCCCTCGTCACAGTCACAGTCCTGGGGATAAATAGATGATGGGACAGATCTCTGTACTGACCCCTGATATATTTATACATAGTTATTAGATCTCCCCTCAGTCGTCTTTTTTCTAGAGTGAATAACCCTAATTTTGATACCCTTTCAGGGTACTGTAGTTGCCCCATTCCAGTTATTACTTTAGTTGCCCTCCTCTGAACCCTCTCCAGCTCTGCTATGTCTGCCTTGTTCACGCGAGCCCAGAACTGTACACAGTACTCCATGTGTGGTCTGACTAGTGATTTATAAAGTGGTAAGACTATATTTTCATCACGGGCATCTATGCCCCTTTTGATGCAACCCATTATCTTATTCGCCTTAGCAGCAGCTGCCTGACACTGGGTTTTACAACTTAGTTTGTTATTTATTAAAATTCCTAGATTACTGAGTGTTTTACCATTTAGTATGTATGGGTGACTTGCATTATTCCTTCCCATGTGCATAACTTTACATTTGTCAGTGTTAAACCTCATCTGCCATTTCTCTGCCCAAGCCCCCAATCTATCCAGATCCCTCTGTAGCAGAAAACTGTCCTCTTTAGTGTTAATTACTTTACACAGTTTAGTGTCATCTGCAAAAATTGATATATTACTATGCAAGCCTTCTACAAGATCATTAATAAATATATTGAAGAGAATAGGGCCCAATACTGAACCCTGAGGTACCCCACTAGTGACCGTGTATCTTCTTATGCGGCACAAGGGTCTTTGGGCCCCCTCAGGCTCCTGGGCCCGGTCGCGACTGCTACCTCTGCACCCCCTATAGCTACGCCCATGTATACAGCATTGTTGCTTCATGAGGACACCAGTCAATGAAGAGGACCTCTGTTTTTTGGGATTCCTCATTAATGGTGTTGAAGTACAGTGCCACAGAAAACACACTACCTATGGCTGCCTATACTACATTCTCTAAGCCCGCTCAACGCGTTTCTGTGTCTCCTCTTTACTGAGACACTTCTTCAGAAGCTAGGCTAGGGCCTGAGAGTACTAGGCTAACTATGCTGGGAGCCGGCGGTGACGCTGCACGTGCTACATGCAGCGTCTCGGCACTTGTATGGCCATCAAGTAAACCCTGAAAAGGGACTCATTTTTATCTTTGCTATGGTGCCCTGGGTCCTCCATGTCCTACTCCCCACCATATCATACATTCATCAGTGCATGCCTATTATATAAACTGAATCCAGTAACACGGTGTAGGTTTTTTATAAAAGTTCTCCGACATATTCTGGGGCGTACATGTATCCTGACACATACACTGCAGTGTGAGCCGGTGAAGTTGTCACAAAGGGTTTTAGTTCTGCCACATTTATTATAGGAAATTCCTTTGTAGCTTTTCCGATAAAGACTACTTATGATAGCAGGGTTACATTTAATATATTCAGTGCCGTCTTCTGTTTATCTTGAGCTGACCATGCTAGGAATTTCATGAATAAAAATTAATCATCTGAGTTGCCAACACAAGGGTCATAAATGAATGCTGCCATGCCAGCATTCCATGTGCGGTATTTCCGGAGCCGGCTGCGCCCTCTCTCCGGCCACCATGAGTAGAATACATGGCGTATAGATTGCACTAATTAGTGCCAGCTTTCAACCAGGGCTCAGAACAAGATACATATGCTCAATATTTAACCAGATTTTAGTTATTAAACCTGCACTGACTTAGTTGGAATAAATCAAATAAAAAAAAAAATGTAAAAACCGATGTAAAATTAATCCAAGAGGCAGTCTTTATTGAATCATATTTCTATGTGAGCATGTCTATTGATGTGCAGCGACCCAGAGGAGATGGTGGGAGTGGTGGCACAGAGAGGAGTAGTAGTTCATGGTGGCCTCATTCCAGCACTTCCTATGGCCATTCAGTGAATTGAGGGCACTACTCTGGGCCTACTTGGTAGGATCCTACACATGCACGTCTTGTCTCCAAGATGCTCAACTTTGACTCACTAACTAGGGTGATGGGACCAGCCCATCACTGAGGCAATCTAAGACTAACACTGCCAATTTTAACTATTTGCTGGATTGTAAGCCGTCTACCGGAGTGGACTCCCCAGGATACAGCGAAGTTACGAACGAGGATAACAACTCCACCACCAGCTTTTGCCAAAACAGAATTTTACTTAAACATTGTAATGAACACAACCACAAATGCTGGGAGCACACAATAAATTTACATACACCCAGCCCGAAGGCTGAGACCCTTGTGCTGCACAGCACGGCGCCCTCTGATGGATGCAGGAGGAAAGCGTGGTCTATCGTCCTCTTCACCATGTATTGGACCGCTTCCCCCGCCCATCCAACTTCCCAGACAGCCATTTGGCTTTGACCATGACTCGATCACCCGGGGAATACCCTTTCCTCTGCACTGGTCTTGGGCTACAGTGTACCACTTGTCCCAGGCGCTCCCCCACAACCTTGTGGATCGCTCTCAGCTTTCATGCGGTGGTACTTCTTGGCGGTGACTCAATCGGATCAGGCATGTGGAGGTCTTCAATCTCCCGTCTGGCTCTCTTAAACATGAGCATATGTGCGAATTATCTGGTGGTACTTTGTACCCTGTTGTTATAGGCCCACATCAGTTCAGGTAGGTACTCTGGCCACCGAGCCTTTTTGCTGTCCTCCAGAGTCCGTAGCATCTGGAGCAAGGTACGGTTGAACAGCTCACATGCCCCGTTTCCCTGGGGATGATACGGGGTGGTGCGTGAACGTTTGATCCCATACAGTTGGTACAGCTCCTTCATTAGAGTACCCTGAAAACATGCCCCCTGGTCCTTAATGTATCCTCCATGGACACCCGAACACCTGTAAAAAGTGTTTGCGGACCTCTTCAGCGGCCGACTCTGCCTTCTGTTCTATGGTGGGTACAGCCAAAGCATACTTTGTAAAATGAACACAGAACCAGAGATAGGTGCACACTGCCGTCATACTAAACCCTCACACTGATGTTAAAAATTGAGAGTTAGTTCGACATATCCTACTAGGAGGACATGTCTTAAGCCTCGGGCACCAGCGTCAAGGTCTCTCAAGTAGCCCGTGGGCCCTAACACTCACCTACCTGCGCCATATGGGCGATATCAGGGGCCAGTGGGCAATTACAGGAGCATTAGGACGACTCACAAACATCTCCTCTGTTACCTCCAGCATGTGGCCATGCTTGCAATGGGAGGTGGGAGGTGTCTATGAGCCCTACCCAAGACTGACTGATATAGTCCAAGGCCTAACAGGTGCACCCAAATGTGACCTGAAAATAAAAACAGGCACATTTGAATTGGAGTTTATACACCTCCATACATATATATAAACCATCAAAAATGTGGTGATAAGAAAGCAGGATGCGCTCATACCCATATGCAGTTGTGCATTTCTATAGGGAGTACATCCTGCACTTGTAGTCCGTTGCTAATGGCAATCACCAGCAAAAATGCATACAATGGATGATGCCAGCAACGGACTACAAGTACCACAATGGACATCCTACATAAGATGAAATTTATGTGGATGTGGCAAGAATTCAGAACAAACACAGAACCAGAGATAGGTGCACACTGCCGTCATACTAAACCCTCACACTGATGTTAAAAATTGAGAGTTAGTTCGACATATCCTACTAGGAGGACATGTCTTAAGCCTCGGGCACCAGCGTCAAGGTCTCTCAAGTAGCCCGTGGGCCCTAACACTCACCTACCTGCGCCATATGGGCGATATCAGGGGCCAGTGGGCAATTACAGGAGCATTAGGACGACTCACAAACATCTCCTCTGTTACCTCCAGCATGTGGCCATGCTTGCAATGGGAGGTGGGAGGTGTCTATGAGCCCTACCCAAGACTGACTGATATAGTCCAAGGCCTAACAGGTGCACCCAAATGTGACCTGAAGATAAAAACAGGCACATTTGAATTGGAGTTTATACACCTCCATACATATATATAAACCATCAAAAATGTGGTGATAAGAAAGCAGGATGCGCTCATACCCATATGCAGTTGTGCATTTATAGGGAGCATATCTGCATCTTGTAGTCCGTTGCTAATGGCAATCACCAGCAAAAAATGCATACAATGGATGATGCCAGCAACGGACTACAAGTACCACAATGGAC
This sequence comes from Bufotes viridis, assembly GCA_033119425.1. Lineage (NCBI taxonomy): Eukaryota > Metazoa > Chordata > Amphibia > Anura > Bufonidae > Bufotes > Bufotes viridis. The sequence continues at coordinate 573,617,271 of CM065589.1, forward strand.
ATCCTACATAAGATGAAATTTATGTGGATGTGGCAAGAATTCAGAACAAACACAGAACCAGAGATAGGTGCACACTGCCGTCATACTAAACCCTCACACTTCTTATCACCACATTTTTTGATGGTTTATATACTTTGTAAAATGACCTGTCATGACTAGACAGTATAAGTGTCCCATGGTAGAGTACACAATCTGTACATAATCGATCATAAGAAGCTCTAGAGGCGCTGAGGTCCACATGCATGGCCTGGACAGAAGCCCGCTGTTCAGTACTCTTACTCAGGCTGCAGGGTCGACACTTAAGACATGTCTCGGCCACCATGTCTGCCAGATCTGGACAGTATACCAGCCGTTGTAGCCACTTGAACGTTTTGTAGCTTCCGAAATGGGCACCCTTCTCATGGGCTTCCCGGGCGGCCTCCGGTCCCACTGACATGGGGATGACAATCTGTTGCCCGTACTGCAGCTCTGAGTGTAAGTATATGGTCAGACACAGGAGGCCCTGGGTAACAGTCAGCTTATCCCACTGCCTTAACAACTTTTGGCCCTCTGGAGTCAGACGGGCCCGCTCTTCTGGCCGAGGCCAGATCTTAGTCCGGACCATTCTGGACTCTCTCCCAATCAGCCAACATCTTTCCCAGCACCATGGGCATCCCGGATGTAGGGTACGGGAGCTGTAATGCCCGTCACTACAGAAGGGTCACTTGTGTGCTGTTTGTTCCCCTCATTTATGGGGAGGTTGGTATAAGTAATCTTCATAAAAATGTCAATGTAATGTAATTCTATGTACTTCCCTGTTACTGTGTGGTTGCTATGTGCAGGCCTGCTAGGGATGTCATTCCAGCTCTAGGTCAGTAGAGGGAGCTAGGGAGCCCTAGTTTATATATAGGCCCAGTCATGGAAGGGAGAGTTAGTTAAGTCCAGGCCATGAGCCTGTGAAGGCAGAGCAGGCTTGGAGCCTGCAGACTAGGAGAGGGCATTGCAGTCCCTGTAACCGGGTTCCAGATCCTAGGAGAAGGTTCCCCTCCTGAGTCCATATTTGCAGAAGTAGGAACACCACAGTTAACCAGCCAAGTAAGCTGAGAAAGGCAGAGCCAAGTACAGTAAAGCAAGCGGTACTAAAGACACCAGAGGAGGTACTTGATAATTACAGACCCAAGGATATACGCCAGATATAGGGCATTGGGGCCTTGGAGGAAAGTTTCCATGTTCCAGGATCAGACAGGTAGAGAGTGCAAGCCGCCTGTACTGTAAGAGTCCTGTGTTTTACCCTTTGAGAATCACCTTGCTATGTAAGAGACTGCCGTATGTAACCATAACCTGTAATTTACTGAAACCAACCGTCTTCTAAGGAACTGCGCTTCCATCTATGTCCATGTATGATTACCACCAAAGCTTCAGTAAAGTTCAAGTTCTGTTTTATTACAACGTGGTTCCTCAATTATTCCTACTATCAGCAAACGGTGTGCCACCGTTAATTGGCACTGGCGTCACAAACTCTACCTATAACTACCTGTCCTTGCAGAAGTGCCAGAGAGTTAGCCTGTCCCAGGTTAGTGGTCATAATTGCACTACAACACCCAGGAACAGTATTAACCCTAACTTGAGTACGCTGCACGAACGCCACTCCACTTGAATGTGCCACATCCTGGAACATGGGTAATCGACTAAGGTAAGGAGTTTCAGTATCCTCTAGCTCCTCATCAGCACTCTGAGTCGACAACCCTACAGGGACGCAGGAGAGTGCATCGGCGTTGCCGTTTTCCCTACCTGACCGGAACGTAATGCGGTATTGGTACTTAGAAAGGCGAGCCAACCATCTCTGCTCAAGCGCACTGAGATTGGCATTCTCCAGATGTGCTAATAGGTTGTTGTCCGTCATCACGGTCACCTCTGCACCTGTCAGGTACTCCGCGAACCTTTCGGTCATGGCCCACACCAGTGCCAGTAGTTCCAATTTAAAGGAGCTATAGTTGTCAGGGTTGCGCTCTGACTCCCTCAGAGACCAGCTACCATAGGCAATGACTCTATCACGTCCATCCTGGACTTGGGATAATACGGCCCCCAGACCATTTAGACTTCTGTCAGTGTCTAGCAGGAATGGGGTGTCAAACCGCGCATAAGCCAGAATCGGGGCACTGGTCAGCGCCTTCTTTACTACTAGAGGCCTCTTGTTGCCGTGGTCCCCACTTGATGGGACGATTCTTTGGGTCCCTGGCAGTGCCCCTTTGATAATTCAGTCCCACGAATAATTCCAGTCCCACGAATGCCCACACCTCTCGTAGTGTAGGCGGCTGGGGCCACTTCTTTACAGCCTCCACCTTGCTGGGGGCCAGCTTTACCCCCTCCTGGGTGACCAAATGTCCCAAATACTCTATCTGCTGTCTAAACAGTTGGCACTTCTTGGGCTTGATCATGGTGTCATAGCCATCCTAAGAACTGTCGCAGCTTCTGGAGGTGATCCTCAAAGGAGGCCCCAAACACTATTATGTCGCCCAAGTATATCAATACTGACTCGAAGTTGAGATCTCCCAGACAGTACTTCATCAACTTCTGGAAAGTTCCCGGGGCATTAGACAGGCCAAACAGCATCCTGTTGAACTCGTAGAGTCCCATAGGTAGGATGAAGGCCGTTTTTGCTTTGTCCTTCTTGGCCACCGGTACCTGCCAATACCCACTGGTAAGGTCAAGAGTCGAGAAGAACCTTGCAGAGCGGACAACAACTCCTCAATCTGCGGAAGGGCATAGGTCTGGGCATTCAGCTTCCGATAATCCACGCAGAATCGGAGACTCCCATCTTTCTTCCGTACCAACACTACTGGAGCAGCCCAAGACATAGGACTATATGGTGGAGGGAGAAATATAACTACAGGGGGTAGTGCAGGGGGCATTATAAATACTGGGGGCACTTTAGAGAGAGCATTCTAACAATAGGGGGCAATATAAATACTGGGGGCACTTCAGGGCAAGCATTATAACAGTAGGGGGCGATATAAATACTGGGGGCACTTCAGGGTGAGCATTATAAAATTAGGGAGCAATATAAATACTGGGGGACTGTAGGGCCATTTTAAATCTAGAGGACATTACTACTGGGGGTGGTATAGGAATGACTTATAGATCCGCCTATGGGGGGGCTTTATTACTACTGAGGGGTCTGTGTAATGACCCAGAGTGCCATTACCATCTCCTTTTGTGCCCCCACTATCTTTGTTGTGTGATCCTGTGTCATCTCTTATATTTATTGCAATTTCCTGCAATGTGTGTATGCATTTCCTTATCAACAACTGTTTTACATGTAATGAGCCTGGCTCACCAGCAGGTGGTAGCAAATCTGTGCAGAGCTAGTTTCTCTGGAAAGGAACCTTCTAGTTCCTTCCCAGCCCTCTCTAGAGAGGGAGGAGTTTAGTTAGTCAGTAGGTCAGTCTAGCCTACCCCCTCCTGGGGAAAGGTTGTGTGTTGGCTAGCAGAGCTAGGCCCAGAGGCCTTGCCTCTGAAGTCTTTATAGTTGCTTGTCCCCTCTTGGGCTTGCATTGCCTCCCAAGCTAAGAGAGCTTGATGCCAGGATGAAAGATTTCTAGGATTGAAGTAAGAGACAGACTACAGACAGCTAAGTTCCAACAGAAGAGGAAAAGTTTCCTATTTAAGCCAGCCAGCATAGCAGAGCTGAGAGAGCTACAGCATAGCAGAGCTGAGATTGTTGCAGAAGTGTTTGCCTGCCAGAATAAGCCAATACCTGCTGATGACCAAGATAAAGTTTGGAAACTGTTTGGATTACCATTTATGCCACGTAAAGCTGTGTTCAACGTTACTACAAAGTCTGGACTCCATTTATTCTGATTATTTATCACCCAAGTTCAACAACCCATTTTTGCACTTGCTTCGGACTACACCACGTCTGGGATCCAAGGATATCCAGGTAGGAGCACCGTGACACGGGTCTATAACATCTACAGAGACACTGTAGGCCACTCTACACCACTCTGGAATTCCTACCCTGGGTTCCACCAATACCATCTACAAAGGGGACTCCAAGTACTCGTTGCTTAACTGCAACTGGTGTCACGACTACTTGCTTTAACAGAGGAACATATATTCATAAATACCTTTTAAGGGGCAAGGGATCCCCCAGATGCTGGCAATTGGCCGCTGCATCTGTAAAGAGCTTTATTACCACTGGGGGGACAATAGGGGGTCCTTATTTCTACTGGGGACTCTGTTAGGGCATGATTAATACTGGAGGGCTCTTCTGCTAATGGGAACACTCTTGGGGAGCATTATCACTGTTGGAGGCACTGTAGGGGTCAGTATTACTAATGAGGGCATTCTAGAAGGGAATTACTATTGGTGGTACTATGAGGAGCACTATTACTATGGGGGCACAAATTTTTCTTGGGGAGCACAGCGAGCAGCAGGATAACACTGTGGGGACTCCAGGTTGGGGGATGATGATAGAAATGTGAGGAAGCTAAGATATCTGTGTTACACTCTGCAGAGACGAGGCGGCTGAGAGAAGTTGTCCGGACCAAATGGAGAAGATGATGACAGAGAAGATCTACATCGGAGGAGACGTCACCTGGAGGCCCTGGATGTGACAGGTATGTGCTGCTGTATAGAAAGTAGAATAAAATGCATTGTGTGGGGGGAGGGTCGACTTAGAGAATTGGGCCATATTCATTTGGGCCTTGGGCCCTGGATCTTTTGAGACTCTTGCAACGCCGATCCCTGTTTTATAGAAAGGTGCTGCAACAGTGACACTTAGTGGTGAAGAATAGGTGCTGCTTGTACATTATAGAGAAAACGTAATCATTTTATGATCACATGAAATCATTATTTTTGTAAAACTAAGTCTGTTAATGTACATCCTGGGTCTTTTCTTATATTGGATGTACAAATGAGATAGGTGTTTTCTACATGAGCGTCACTCCCGATTCTCCTATACATATGCATGCTTGGCTCAGCTGAGCATGCTTATGTAGTGAATGGGGAAAGAGGAGAAAACTGCTGCTAAACACTTCTGGCAGTGGCTTACCTCCCCAAGAACAAAAGGATCGTGCAGTTAAAATCCAACATGCCTGACCCTACAGTACATCCTATGTAAAATAGCTTCCCTCCACAGGTTAGGCTACTTTCACACTAGCGGCAGCCTTCTCAGGCAAGCTGTGAACATCCTGCCGCATCCATGCTGCAAACATGTCGTAGTTTTATTCCGGCCGCCTCTCTGCATGTTTGCCGTGCTGCTGCCGGAACTCGGGTCCCCCCCTATTATAGTCAATGGGGCCGGAGTGGACCTCCGGCAGCATGCATGCACTAGCGGCAGCACAGATCTGGCAGGAAGGCTGCCGCTAGTGTGAGAGTAGCCATAGCAGCATGCCCTAATTAGACCAAATACTCGAAGAGCCCCTTTAACCCCATAAGGACAAAGGGCGTACATGTACGCCCTTGCGTCCTGGTACTTAAGGACCAAGGGCGTACATGTACGCCCTGTGAATTTCCGATCACCGCTGCGCACGTGGCGGTGATCGGAACAAGATGCCTGCTGAAATCAATCAGCAGGCACCTTGGCAAAATGCCCAGGGGGGTCCTGTGACCCCCCCATGTCAGCGATCGCAGCAAACCGCAGATCAATTCAGACCTGCGGTTTGCTGCGCTATCTGTAGTCTCTGATCCCCGCGGTCTTCCCATCACCCGCTGCTCTCTCGTGGCAGCGGGTGATGGTTACCATGGCAGCAGGACGCTTTCAGAAGCGTCCTGCTTGCCATGGTACTGAAACTCTGATTGGGCTTTTGCTAAAGGCAAAAGCATATTCAGACTTTGTAAAGTAAAAAAATACAGTAAGTACACTATATGCAGTATACGGGCACTTTAATACCCGTTTACTACCAATCTGTTATGTTCCTTTAAGTGTTTCATATAATTGCCTGCAGCAATGTGAAGGTCGTCATGTAGGTATTAGACCACTAGGGGAACTGGTGAGCAGGGATATATATAGGTAGGCCAAGGCAGGCTAGTGTTAGTGCAGACCCTGGAGTCTGTGTAGGCCACATGTCTCAGGCCTGAGCAAGTCAGCAGAAATCAAGCAGAGGCAATCCCTAGAGCAAGAGGTACTAAATGTCAAGAGGAGGTACACTGTCAACTGGAGATTCAAGGATATAAGCCAGAAATAGGGCATTGGGGCCTTGAAGCATCAATTCCAGTCAGGACAAGTCAGGAAGAAAGTAAGGTTCACCTGCAATTCTAAGTCCTGTTATTTTACCCTCTGTTATACCTTGCTGGATGTAAGCCTGCTGTAACTGCGACTGTACAAACGTCTATTTTCTGCAACAAGAACTGTGTTAAGAGGTTGCCTGCTGTAATTTCCACTGTTCTCAGTAAAGTTGGAATTCTGTTTTCAAGTTACAAGTCTGCACCTCTGTTATTCCTACTATAAATACGGTGTGCCACCGTTTACTGGCACTGGCGTCACGACACCTCAGGGACTCAGCCATAGGCACGTTAAACTACAACACCAAGGGCACCTCGCATTCCACCTGGCTGTGTCCCTCAAGAACCCAGAGAGTGCCCCAGAGGAACAGCGTGCCGGCCTCTCCATCACTGGCATTCCCCAGGTTAGTCCCACACATTGCCCTGACTTGGGGATGCTACATTTTGGCGTCACGAACAGGATACGCACGTTTTACGGACTGTGAGCAAAACGTGAACTTTGTGCCTTAACCAGTTTGCCAAGTGACAAAACGCCTGTTTATTTGAAGTAAACTTTGTGGACCTAAAACGTACAGAAAAGTGTCCCAAAAACCTCTAAAAAGCGCTGGGCAGTGTTGCGCTATCAAGAGGAAGAAAATCGCCACTTCAAAGTGCATTTTTGTGGACTTTTATGCTGTTTTACTACCGCTGCTTGCTGTCATTGAATTGATGCATCATGGCGCCCAAGATGGCCGCCTGAACTGTGGACGTATCTACTGCGCCATCACTACTCATCGCTGGCGGGAAAACTTAGCGCCAAACTCTGCAGCGTCACCACCTTATGCAAATTTCCCAAGCTGGACTCCACCTACCTTGGACTTGGAAGAACGCAGACGCTGTTCCCCGTCGGAGCAAGTCCGAAGCTCCGCCCCTCCAGCCCGACGTCCTCGCGGGAAGGGACGCTGCGCAAGGGATTCCCGAAGACGTCCTTCCGGATCTCGCGAGATTTGGACCGCCTGCACCGGAGTAAGTACAAACTCCTGGGAGAAATAATTCTACACCGGAGAGGGGTCGCCTGGTTAGTAAGGCCCAAAAGGGGATACCGGACTCTGTCCATCGATCGCGTCACCGGCCAGTAACCCCGCCAGCGCGACATCGGACCTATCGCTACCTCTTAAAGGGACCGCTCAACCAATTAATCTGCATCATGTCGGACTCAGAAGTAGCCGAGCAGCCTGCCCCAGGGAGCCAGTGGCCACCAACGGTATTGCGCCTGCCAACATGATGCCGCTGACGATGCCATACTATTTTGGGGCCCCATGGTTTCCCGCTACGCCGGGAGGCTCATAATTTAAAAGACTTCCAAGACAAAATCCTGGCTCTGTTCCGGCTCTATCCTATTAACCCGGAGCAGCAAATGGAGATTCTGTTAGCCCAGTTGGAAGGAGCGGCCCGTCGAGAAGTCATGTCCTGGCCCAGTTCTGAGAGGAGTACCATAGAGCAGATCTTCGACCGCCTCAGCACTACCTTTGAAGTCAGGACGGTGTCTGAAATAAAGATGCGCTTCTTCAGTAAGAAACAAAAGCCTGGTGAGTCACTCCGTGATTTTGCTTTATCTCTCCAAGAGGCCTGGAGGGCCGTCATTCATATAGACCCTAGAGAGGTTGACACCCAGGATCAAATTCTGAGAGAACAATTTATTGCGGGTGTGAATAGCGAATCTTTAAAAACACAATTGAAAATGTTGTCGGCTCAGCACCCTAACAGTATTTTCCTGGACTTTAAGGAACTGGCCATCAGTATTCTGGGACAACATCTGCCAACGGAACCAGTGGCCCATCCCGAGCCTCCTGTCCGTAATCCTAAGCTGACGGATACCAGCCTGCCAGGGGCCAGCCAAGCCGCCCAGACTCCAGTTCCTGATACAGTAGCTGCTCTGATGGAACAGGTCAATTACCTCACTAAGAGCCTGGAAAAAGTCTGCAGGAAACTGGAAGAGTGGGAGAAACCCTTAATGCTGGAAGATGAACTCCTTTTGCCTCAAAAGCCTGGCCCCCCTGCGTATCAAGAAGTTTATCCCAGAGATCCTGGAAGACGTCCAAGTGACCGGTTTAGGAACCGCAAGCGGCCTTCCTGTAATTACTGCAAAAAGTTGGGTCATACTGAATCTACTTGCTGGCAGTTAAGCGGGTCACCCTCGAGGCTGAGGACCGCCCCTCGGGAGGTAGAACAACAGGTCCAAGGGATCCAAACTGGATGCCCCGTTATGTGGGGTCCCGTCCCAAAATAAACGTCCGGATCAATGGAGTGCCTTTTGAAGCGTTGCTGGACACTGGATCTCAAGTCACCACTATTCAGCAGTCCACCTTTAATCAGTTCTGGAGTTCCAGCCTGCTTACCCAGCCACCTGAGTCCTGGTTGGAGATAATTGCAAGCAATGGTAAGCCCATAAAAGTCCATGGATACTGGGAACCCACGCTCCAGGTGGGAGAAGCCACTTTACCACAGCAAGGAGTGATCGTGGTACAAACCGGGGATAAAGGGGGTCACCCTGTGATTGTTGGGACTAATGTTTTCAAAAATTGCTACCCTGAGGTACTTGAAGCTCTCCATCAGTCCCTGCCTGCAGCTTCCTCTGCCTCCAAGAAGGTCCTTCAAAAGACTATCAGCGTACTGTGTGCTCAGCAGAGGTTTGCAAATGAAAAGGAGAGATCTGCACCGCCAGGATCCGTGATAATAGACCAGTGACTCTACCTCCAAACTCTCAAACCCTCCTGTGGTGCCGTGCTGTCCTGGGAGTCCAGGGCCAAGATTATCCGGCCCTGGTGGAGCCTGTCCAGATGGAGAACTACCCATATGTGAGAGCTGCCAAGTGCCTGGCGACCGTCTCCCAAGGTAAAGTACCTGTCCGTCTGATTAACCTCAGCGATCATCCTGCTGTGCTTACTAAGCACTGTCCTGTTGCCCAGCTTTCCCAGGTATCCTTCCAGGATGTCATCCGCCTGCCTGTCACCGAGGAGCCATCAGCTGCCACTCGAGGACCTCTTCCTGCGGACGACTCTCCAGTGCCCTGGTGGAAGGAACTCCATGTCGGGGACGAAGCTACCCCGCAATATCAACTAGAGGGACTCCTGAACCTAGTAAAGCAACACCATCAAGCCTTCAGTAAGCATGCAACGGACTATGGAGAGGTCAGTGTCATCCAACACACCATACCCACTGGCTCTCATCCTCCCATTAAAGAGAGGTATAGACCCATACCACCAACTTCATACCAAACTGTTAAAGAGATGATCCAAGAAATGAAAGACTCAAACGTAATCCGGGACAGTCGTAGTCCCTGGGCTGCCCCCTGGTTTTAGTAAAAAGAAAGATGGTGGCATCCGGTTTTGTGTAGACTATAGAAAGATAAATCAGATCACTCACAAAGATGCCTATCCATTGCCACGTATTGAGGAGTCCCTAACTGCTCTAGGCTCCTCCGCCTATTTCTCCACCTTAGATTTAACCAGCGGATATTGGCAAGTGCCCATGGCCCCTGAAGATAGGGAAAAGACTGCTTTCACCACCCCTATGGGCCTGTTTGAATTTAATTGCATGCCATTTGGACTGTGTAATGCCCCGGGACCTTTCAAAGATTAATGGAGCGGTGCTTAGGCCATAAGAACTTTGAGACGGTGCTGTTGTACCTGGATGACGTTATCATCTATTCTAAAACGTATGAGGACCATTTAAAGCATTTAGCTGAGGTGTTTGAAATCCTTATTAAATACGGCCTCAAAATTAAACCGTCCAAATGTCACCTGCTGAAACCTGCTGTAAAATACTTGGGACATGTTGTAAGCGCAGAGGGGGTCCAGCCTGATCCTGATAAGTTGGCTGCTGTCCGAAATTGGCCGGTCCCCACTACAGTGAAGGAAGTGAGGAGTTTCCTTAGCTTCGCTGGCTACTACCGGCGCTTTATCCCCCACTTCGCTCAAATAGCGGATCCAATCCAGGAACTTCTGAGGGGCAACCAAAAAGAGCCCAAAGACTCCTGTCCCCATTGAATGGAATGAAGAGAGGGAGGTTGCATTTCAGTTATTAAAGAAGAAGTTGACTGAACCTCCTGTGCTGGGGTACCCAGATTACAGTAAGCCATTTCACCTTTACACAGATGCCAGTAAGAAAGGCCTGGGAGCAGTGCTGGCTCAAGTGCAAGAAGGGAAAGAGAGGGTGATAGCTTACGCCAGCCGGTCCTTAAAGGGAGCTGAAAAGAATGATCAGAATTACAGCTCTTTCAAATTAGAGTTTCTGGCCTTAGTGTGGGCGGTAACAGAAAAATTCAAAGACTATTTGGCTGCCACTCCATTTATTGCCTTCACTGATAATAATCCTCTGGCCCACCTGAATACCGCTAAACTGGGGGCCTTAGAACAGAGATGGGCCTCCCGCCTTGCTAATTACGACTTCACTGTAAAATACCGGGCTGGCCGTTCAAGCGATAATGCTGATGCCCTGTCAAGGCTCCCCACTGAAATAGCACCAGATGACAAACGGGATGCCTGGGAAGATGTGGAGATGCCAGCATTTTATAACAGGTTTGCTCAACAGGACCAAGCTCAAGCTGCCAACAGTGGAACCTCTGACCCTCCATCCTTTGATAAGCCTGCATCCAGAGAAGAAAAGTGGATTAAGTTGCAATCAGAGAGTAGAGTTCTCGGTGAACTGCTGGACTTCTTCATCAGTGGCAGAACCCCTGAAAGAATTCGGCGAAAGACCGCAGACCCAGAACTCGTCAAATTGTGGAGGCAACGTCAACAACTGTTCCTTCGGAAAGGCCTGTTGCTGCGACGAAGCCTGGATCCAGTGTCAAACGACAGAGTGCACCAGATCCTCATCCCGCGTCGTGATGCAGGTATGGTTTTAGAAATGTATCATGACAGGTCTGGACATTTTGGGGTGCAAAGACTGAGGCCACTATCCGTAGGCGGTTCTACTGGGTTGGAATCAGAGAGGACATTGAGAAGTGGTGTCGGGAATGTACAGCCTGTGCCCTAAAGAGAGGTGAACACCATGATCAGAGAGCACCGCTGCACCCTATTATAAGTACCGCCCCTCTTGAACTGGTTGCTATTGATCACGTAAAGTTAGAGCCCAGTCACTCAGGGTATGCCTATGCCATGACTATTATTGACCATTTCACTAAGTTTGCCGTAGCAGTGCCTGTGAAGGACCTGACAGCCAAGACGACTGCGGAATTGTTCTGGAAACACTTCCTCCTGCCTTACGGCTGCCCAGAGAAGATCCTCACCGACCAGGGGTCTGCGTTTGAGTCTCATCTGTTCCAGGAGCTGTGCCGACTACACAATTGCCAAAAGGTCCGGACCACGGCCTATCATCCACAAGGTAATGGACTCTGTGAAAAGATGAATCAGACCTTGATTGAAATGTTGAGAGCCGTGCCTCCTGAGACCAGAGGAGACTGGCCTAACCTGCTACCACAGCTCATGTATACGTACAATAATACTATCCATTGTTCCACTGGATACACTCCTTTCTACCTGTTGTTTGGGCGTCAGGGTAAATTGCCTGCAGATCATTCCCTGGATGTACAAGTGCTGGACTGACATTAATCCCCTGCCTAAAACTGACTGGGTAATGGAACATCAAAGGCGCTTGCTTAATGCCAAAGAAATTGTCCAGGAGCGCATGGAAGGTGCCCGGGAGCGACAACAAAAAGACTATGATTTGGCGGCCCATGCAGAGCCCTTGGTTGTGGGGGACACCGTGTGGTTGAAGAACAATCACCGTACCAGTAAGCTGGACAGTAAGGCCTCTTTCAGACGGGCGTTGCGGGTGCACTCCGTCAAACAGTGCGGGTGCGTTGCGGGAATCGCCGCGATTTTTCCCTGCGAGTGCAAAGCGCTGTCATGCGTTTTGCACGCGCGGAGAAAAATCGGCACTTTGGTACCCAGACCGAACCTGCACTTCTTCACAGAAGTGCATGTTTGGGTCAGAAATTATCTCGCTGGTATTATTTCACATTATAACATAGTTATAATGTAAAATAATACCCTTGGCCATCTCCCTAATGTTTAAACAGGTGCAGAATGGGTTAAAAATAATAAACTAATCATAACTTACCTGTTCCATTTGATCGCGAAGCCCGGCCTCCTCTCCGTTAGCTTGAAAGATGAAAAGGACCTGTAATGATGTCACAGCATCACATGGCTCAATCACCTGCTCCATCACTATGGTGATGGAGCATGTGATTGGTCCATGTGACCACGTGACATCATCCAAGGTCCTTAAGCACTAGCCACAGCCTGAGGATAGTGATTAAGGACCTTGGATGATGTCACATGGTCACATGGACCAATCACATGCTCCATCACCATAGTGATGGAGCAGGTGATTGGGCCATGTGATGTGACGTCATCACAGGTCCTTTAGATCATCGATGCTGCAGGGAAAGAGAGGACAGATCGCGACTACGCGATCAAGTGGCTAAGGTAAGTTAACTTTTTATTATTTTTAACCCCTTCCTCTTCATTTTACACAGCATTCTTTATTAAGAATGCTATTATTTCCCCTTATAACCATGTTATAAGGGGAAATAATAGAGATTGGGTCCCGTTGCTAAGCAACAATGCGGGAAAATCGCAACGCATCCGCACTTGGTTGCGGATGCTTGCGATTTTCCCGCATCCCCATTCACTTCTATGGGGCCTGCGTTGCGTGAAAAACGCAGAATATAGAACATGCTGCGATTTTCACGCAACGCAGAAGTGATGCGTGAAAATCACCGCTCATGTGCACAGCCCCATAGAAATGAATGGGTCCGGATTCAGTGCGGGTGCAATGCGTCCTCCTCACGCATTGCACCCGCGCGGAAAACTCGCCCGTGTGAAAGGGGCCTAAATGGGAGAGAACTCCCTATCTTGTGTCTGCCATCCCTAATGCTGAAACTCATACCTATGAGGTCACCAGAAAGGGGAAGGGTCCCCAAATTGTTCACAGAAACCGCCTAAAACTCTGCAGTGACAAGGAGGCTGTTGTTGGAGATTCCGGATCCGAGTCTTCTGAGTCAGATTCCATTGCTCGGCCTGTTGAACCTATGCAGGCCATAGCGGATTTGCTGAATGATCCTGAGCCGCTCCACTGGTTCCTTACACCCTGGTTAAACTTTGGGGTGCCTGCCCCGGCACCTGCTGAACCTGCAACCGTAGCAGGCCCCGCTCAGGGTGCTACTGAAAGGGGTCCCACTGATGTGGATCCTTCTTGTCCCCCTGTATCCGGGCAAGAGGAGACCTTGGCCCTGAGGAGGTCTACCCGGTCTACAAGGGGGCGCTACCAGTACGCTTTGAAAACTATGACTGTACTGGAAGTGTTTCCCGACAGGAAACCTCTGTGTGAGCATCATCCTTTTAAGTCTTTGTGCCCAGAGATGGACTCCTGTGTGCGAGCCTCTGTGATATGTTCTTATTATGGACTTATACATTTTCATATGGACTATGTGATGTTCTATTATGTTCTTATTATGGACTCTGGCATTCTCTTATGGACTATCCTGGTGTTAACCATTGATTTGCTGTACCAGGTCAGCATCACAGCTCTGCCTTAACAGCCTGCAAGCAGAGGACGTCGCCCTTGTCACCGCGCTCCACCTTTCCAAGCTGGACCTGATATGATTACTTATGCAGATGTCATTTATATGTGTCTATGTATGCCTGCATGTTTCCTTTTGTCTTTCAGGAGAAGAATCCAGCTGGGTGGGTCTCTGTGGGAGTACGAGGTCGTACTCAGTTTAAAGTCGTGGGGTATGCAGTATACGGGCACTTTAATACCCGTTTACTACCAATCTGTTATGTTCCTTTAAGTGTTTCATATAATTGCCTGCAGCAATGTGAAGGTTGTCATGTAGGTGTTAGACCACTAGGGGAACTGGTGAGCAGGGATATATATAGGTAGGCCAAGGCAGGCTAGTGTTAGTGCAGACCCTGGAGTCTGTGAGGGCCACATGTCTCGGGCCTAAGCAAGTCAGCAGAAGTCAAGCAGAGGCAATCCCTAGAGCAAGAGGTACTAAATGTCAAGAGGAGGTACACTGTCAACTGGAGATTCAAGGATATAAGCCAGAAGTAGGGCATTGGGGCCTTGAAGCATCAATTCCAGTCAGGACAAGTCAGGAAGAAAGTAAGGTTCACCTGCAACTCTAAGTCCTGTTTATTTTACCCTCTGTTATACCTTGCTGGATGTAAGCCTGCTGTAACTGCGACTGTACAAACGTCTATTTTCTGCAACAAGAACTGTGTTAAGAGGTTGCCTGCTGTAATTTCCACTGTTCTCAGTAAAGTTGGAATTCTGTTTTCAAGTTACAAGTCTGCACCTCTGTTATTCCTACTATAAATACGGTGTGCCACCGTTTACTGGCACTGGCGTCACGACACCTCAGGGACTCAGCCATAGGCACGTTAAACTACAACACCAAGGGCACCTCGCATTCCACCTGGCTGTGTCCCTCAAGAACCCAGAGAGTGCCCCAGAGGAACAGCGTGCCGGCCTCTCCATCACTGGCATTCCCCAGGTTAGTCCCACACATTGCCCTGACTTGGGGATGCTACATATATAGTGTACTTACTGTATCATATAGACACCAGATCCACTGGATCTACAAGAACCAAGTGGGTCTGGGTCAAAAAAAAGGTCAAAAAAGTGAAAAATAAGAAAAATACATATCACTGAATAAAAAAAAAAAAAAACAAATACACTACACATATTAGGTATCGCCGCGTCCGTAAAAATCTCCTCTATAAAAATATCACGTGACCTAACCCCTTACGCAAATACCGTAAAAAAAACACAAAAGAATGGTGTAAAAAAGCCATTTTTTGTCACCTTGCATCACAAAAAGTGTAATACCAAGTGATCAAAAAGGCGTATGCCTCCCAAAATAGTACCAATAAAACCGCCATCTCATCCCGCAAAAAATGAGTCCTTATATAGGACAATCGCCCAAAAAAATATAAAAATATGGCTCTCAGACTATGGAGACACTAAAACATAATTTTTTTTTCTAAAATGCTATTATTGTGTTAAAGTAAAATAAATAAAAAGTATACATATTATGTATCGCCGCGTCCGTAAAAACCTGCTCTATAAAAATATCACATTATCTAACCCCTCAGATAAATACTGTTAAAAAAATAAAATAAAAACAATGTAAAAAAAAATCATTTTTGTTACCTCACATCTCAAAAACTGTAATAGCAAGCGAAAAAGTTATATGCACCCAAAAATAGTGCCATCTCATCCCGCAAAAAATGATACCCCACATAGGACAATCACCCCCAAAAAAAAAAAAATAGGGCTCTCAGACTATGGAGACACTAAAACATGATTTGTTTTGTTTTAAAAAATGATATTATTGTGTAAAACTTAAATAAATAAATAAAAAGTATACATATTTGGTATCGGCGCATCCGTCGCAACCTGCTCTATAAAAAAAACACATGACCAAACCCCTCAGGTGAACACAACAAAAAAAAATATATAAAATACGGTGTCAAAAGCCATTTTTGTCACCTTACATCACAAAAAGTGTAATAGCAAGCGACCCAAATGTCATATGCACCCCAAGATAGTTCCAATCAAACCGACATCTCATCCCGCAAAAAATGAGCCCCTACATAAGACAGTCGCCCAAAAATAAAAAAATATATGGCTTTCAGAATGTGAAGACACTAAAAAATAATTTTTTTCAAAAATGCTATATTATGTAAAACTGAAACAAAACCCCCCAAAAAGAAGCCATATTTTGTATTGCCGCGTCCGTAGCAACCTGCTCTATAGAAATAGCACACAATCTAACCTGTCAGTTCAACGATGTAAATAACAAAAAATAAAAAAAGGTCTGAAAATAGCTATATTTTTGCAAATTTTCCATTTTAATCAATTTTTCCAGTAACAAAGCAAGGGTTAACAGCCAAACAAAACTCAATATATATTGCCCCGATTCTCTAGTTTGCAGAAACACCCCATATGTGGTCGTAAACTGCTGTATGGCCAAACGGCAGGGCGTAGAAGGAAGGGAACGCCATATGGTTTTTGGAAGGCAGATTTTGCTGGACTGGTTTTTTGACACCATGTCCCATTTGAAGCCCACCTGATGCACCCCTAGAGTAGAAACTCCAAAAAAGTGACCCCATTTTGGAAACTACGGGATAAGGTGTCAGTTTTGTTTTATTATTTTAAGGTAAATATGATTTTTGGTTGCTCTATATTACACTTTTTTTTGAGGCAAGGTAACAAAAAATAGAAATTCTGAAATTTCATCTCCATTTGCCAATAACTCTTGTGGAACACCTAAAGGGTTAACAAAGTTTGTAAAATCAGTTTTGAATACCTTCAGGGGTGTAGTTTCTTAGACGGAGTCTTTTTTTTTGGAGTTTCTACTCTAGGGGTGCATCGGGGGCTTCGAATGGGACATGGTGTCAAAAATCCAGTCCAGCAAAATCCGCCTTCCAAAAACCATATGGCGTTCCCTTCCTTCTGTGCCCTGCCGTTTGGCCATACAGCAGTTTACGCCCACATATGGGGTGTTTCTGAAAACTACAAAATCGGGACAATAAAAATTGAGTTTTGTTTGGCTGTTAACCCTTGCTTTGTTACTGGAAAAAATGGATTCAAACGGAAAATTTTCCAAAAAAAAAATCGAAATTCTGAAATTTTATCTCCATTTGCCATTAACTCTTGTGGAAAACCTAAAGGGTTAATGACGTTTGTAAAATCAGTTTTGAATACCTTGAGGGGTGTAGTTTCTAGAATGGGGTCATTTTTGGATGGTTTCTATTATGTAAGCCTCACAAAGTGACTTCAGACCTGAACTGGTCCCTAAAAAGTGGGTTTTTGAAAAATTTCTGAAAAATTTCAAGATTTGCTTCTAAACTTTTAAGCCTTGTAACGTCCCCAAAAAATAAAATGGCATTCCCAAAATGATCGATACATGCAGTAGACATATGGGGAACGTAAATCAATAACTATTTTGGGCGGTATTACTATGTATTATAGAAGTAGAGAAAGTGAAACTTGGAAAATTGCAAATTTTCAAAATTTTTGGTAAATTTGATATTTTTTTTATAAATAAAAATTAAATTTTTCGACTTAATTTTACCAGTGTCATGAAGTACAATATGTGACGAAAAAACAATCTCAGAATGGCCTGGATAAGAAAAAGCGTTTTAAAGTTATCACCACATAAAGTGACACTGGTCAGATTTGCAAAACATGGCCTGGTCCTAAGGTGAAAATGAGCCCGGTCCTTAAGGGGTTAAATATTTACTAGAAATTATTTGTTTATAAATGGAAACGAATGGTATTTACACAATACACTGTTACATCACATTCTCATCATATCTAAGGCTACTTTCACACTAGCGTTAGTGTGATCCGGCAGGCAGTTCCGTCATCGGAGCTGCCTGCCGGATCCACCGTTCAGTGTGACAACTGACAGCATTTGTAGACGGATCCGGGTGCGGGTCCGTCTACAAATGCATTGCAAGAACGGATCCGTCTCTCTGTCCTGCGGATGGACGGATCCGTCTCTCTGCTTGTCCTGCGGATGGACGGATCCGTCTTGCAATCTTTTTCACAGTTTTCCCGATCTTCGGTTCCGTCCTTCAGTTGTTTCGCAATGCCGGATTCGGCACTAATGCAAGTAAATAGAAATTAATGCCGTATTACGTCCGCCCAAAACGCCTGACAGTGACTGAACGGAAGGCATACTGATGCAAACTGAACGGATTTCTCTCCATTCAGAATGCATTGGGATATGCCTTATCAGTTCTTTTCCGGTATAGAGCCCTTTTGATAGAACCCTATGCCGGTAAAGAATAACGCAAGTGTGAAAGTGTCACATCCACAGCAGTGAGCCGGTGTAATTGTAAGAAGCCAGCCCATTCATTTCAGTGGGACGGCTCATTCCTATTCAAGTGTAGTGAGCAGGTAAACAGTGAAGAGGGGGCAGCGTTGGCACAGTGCACTCCTTCTCTTCAAACAGCTGATCGGCGGGGGTGTCGGGTGCCCCTGCTGATCTGATGTTGATGACCTACCCTGAGGATAGAGCATCAATAAAATTAACTTGGACAATCCCTTCAAGTGTTTGGAGTCTGGGATGGGGTGTGTATTTTGGAAATCCAGTATGGGATCCGTACTTGTCCAGTGGTTTGTATTCAGGGTATCTAATATGGGGTTTGTAGTTTCTTTGGAGTCCCAATTTATTCACATCAATTCTTAGGTATATATTTATTCTGGGGTCTGTATTCATGTAGGGGTCGGAAGTCTGTTTATTTAGGGGGACTAGTCTGGGGTCTCTAACTCTTTAGGGGGTCTGTATTTTTATTGAGGTCTGTAGTTATTCAGCTTTCTTTTTCTGGGGCTCTGGGATGTATATTTATTTTGGTGTCTGTTTAGTCTCGGGTTTATTCTGCGGTCTTTCTTAATTTCAGGGTGTGATGGAGGATAGCTATCACTAAAGACATGGTTCATACAGATAAAAACAAGCATATTGAGGCCCAATAGACTGTAAAAACTCAGTGATGCATAGGGGTACATACATTATCCCAATCCCACATATGACATATATAGTACATCTGGAAGGGGCTAGGGAACTAGACTTAACCCTAGATGCACTCAATGAACAGAACTCCTTACTTTAATGAACCCTGTTAAATCCTAAACCATATCCTCCCCCACCAATCAGGGGACTCACAATAGAGCAGAGCAATCATATATGACTAAGATATGCTTCCTGTCAACCTCACAGGCACGTGGTCAGAGTACGTGGCTCCATTGTGGCATTGGCAATTGCTGCCTCTGTATTCCGGCAGGTGTTGCTTTATTAGGTCAGAGGCTGCTGCTGGCTCTAACTAGAGCAATGGAAACTGTCAGAGAGCAGCCCTCAGTGCTGGGGAAGCGCACCTACCTGAAAAGTACCACCTCTGTCAGCAGAGTGACACAGATGCTCCAGGAGAAGGAAGTGTCAGCTCTGCTCATTATAATGTATGTAGACTGTAGTGATGAGATCTGGCCACTAGATGGTGCAGTTGCACAACAAATGGAGACACTTCTCTGCTCTACGGCGGAAGCAGAGCGGAAAATGCCTTAGGATAGGTCATCAAAATCAGATCGGCAGGGGTCTGACTCCTGGCACCCCCACCAATCAGCTGTTTGAAGAGACCGTGGCCTCCTTACAGCATACCAAGCACAGCGCCGCTCATTGTACAGTGGCCGTGCTTGGTATTGCAGTCCAGGACCATTCACTTGAATAGGACTGAGCTGCACATAGGCCATGCGACCAATTAATGTGATGTTACAAAATGTACTGGGGGACATTTATAAAGACTCGTTCCCATACACTAGTGCGATGTGAGCTGGCGTAAGATGCAACTAATTTATCAAGAGGCAGATGCCTGTAATAAGTTAGGCGCATATAAGGCAGTCCGTGCGCCAAAGACTCAAATGTCCACCATCCACGGGCTGGCGTAGAATTCAGCTGTAACTTACGCCAGTTCTTGTTGCAAGTCTGACAGGTTGTGATAGGCTCCACCCTCCTGCTAAGCCCCACCCCCTTTCTTGGCACTTCAGAAAAATGGTGAGAACCTTAAAAAGTCGCAAATTATGGCACCAACATGGCATGCACCATAATGTGCAACTTTTACCATGAATAAATGTCCTCCACTGTATTTGCTATGCACAGGAAAATTTGGCAATTAATATTTGCGCAAATATAAATTCACTAAAAAAACGACCTTAAAGCAGAATGTGAAATAAAAATTGTCAACATGTCTTTGTTTTCTGTTTTGTCTATTTTTTCCAAAATAAAACCTACAAAATTAGCGATACCAGCTCCAGTTTTAACCCCGTAATGCAAAATCATGTACATGTCATTGGTGTTAAAGGGCCCCTGTCAGCAGGTTTGTACCTATGACACTGGCTGACCTGTTACATGCGCTTGGCAGCAGAAGGCGTCTGTGTTGGTCCCATGTTCATATGTGCCCGCATAGCTGAGAAAAGTGATTTTTTATTATATGCAAATGAGCCTCTAGGAGCAACGGGGGCGTTACCACTACACCTAGAGGCTCTGCTCTCTCTGCAACTGTCACACCCTCTGCACTTTGAATGACAGGGTCAGGCATGGTCATTTATACTGCCTGGTCCTGTCCATCAAAGAGCAGAGGGCATTGCAGAGAGAGCAGAGCCTCTAGGTGTAAGGGTAACGCCCCCGTTTATCCTAGAGGCTCATTTGCATATATTAAAACATAATTTTCTCAGCAATGCGGACACATATGAACATGGGATCGACACGGATGTCTTCAGCTGCCAAGTGCACAGGGTTGTAAAAATATATATATATATATTACCTTTAGAGTTGATTTGTTCAAGTGCCTGGATTTCAGCATGCCCCCGTTTAGATGAATGGGACAGCAGAAATGTATAGTGCCAATCTGCCACATGTGAATACACCCTTGGAGGGCAGCAGAAGAGAGGTGACCATTAAAGGGTTAAGGCGACTATGCTAAGGTCCAGGTGCTGTGAGGTTATCCTGCCATGTACTGTACATGTCCTGGCACTCGTTCACCAGCAGATGGCGCCCGCATTCCTCTCCCAGTGACAGGCTGACTTGTGAAAGCTGAGTGTTATCCAATGTAAGGAGGAAAAACCTTGCTTTGTTTGCAATCCCACCCTCTCTCTCCCAGTATCTCCCTATCTGCCGTACACATCCCCAGCCTGTCACTAGCCACACCAGAAGAGGAGCATGCCACTTCTTCCTCCTCCTATGGGCATCCTGCGCTTTGCCAGCCTTTCCCTGCTGGTGCAGCTGGTCCAGGGCGCGGGCTGGGTGAGCAGGACGAGCGCGCGGACCCTACAGGAGGCTGGGGGCAGAAGTGATGGACATGGGGTCACTGAGGAGGATACTGCTGCCGGGCGCTATGGGAGGGCTGCCAGCAACGACCACATCTCACTGCTCAGCACCTCGTTTGTGCTCAAGGGGGATGCGTCTCACAACCAAGCCATAGTGCACTGGACCGGCCAGAAGAGCAGCGTGAGTGCAACCGGGCACCTGCCACATGTAGTCCCCCTGGTACCAGGGCATGGCTGATGGTGTGCCCACCTGTGCCAGGGAAATGTGCCAGAGTACATGTCTGCATACTGCCAGAGTTATATACCCTGGTACATGTCTGTACACTGCCAGAGTTATATACCCTGGTACATGTCTGTACACTGCCAGAGTTATATACCCTGGTACATTATATACTGTCAGAGTTATATACCCTGGTACATGTCTGCATACTGCCAGAGTTATATACCCTGGTACATGTCTGTATACTGTCAGAGTTATATACCCTGGTACATGTCTGTATACTGTCAGAGTTATATACCCTGGTACATGTCTGTATACTGTCAGAATTATATACCCTGCTACATTATATACCAGTGTTGTATCCCATGTCTGTATACTGCCAGAGTTATATACCCTGGTACATTCTGTCAGAATTATATACCCTGCTACATTATATACTGTCAGAGTTATATACCCTGGTACATTATATACTGTCAGCGTTATATACCCTGGTACATTATATACTGTCAGAGTTATATACCCTGGTACATTATATACCGTCAGAGTTATATACCCTGGTACATGTCTGTATACTGCCAGAGTTATATACCCTGGTACATGTCTGTATACTGTCAGAGTTATATACCCTGGTACATTATATACTGGTACATGTCTGTATACTGCCAGAGTTATATACCCTGGTACATTATATACTGGTACATGTCTGTATACTGCCAGAGTTATATACCCTGGTACATTATATACTGTCAGAGTTATATACCCTGGTACATGTCTGTATACTGTCAGAGTTATATACCCTGGTACATGTCTGTATACTGCCAGAGTTATATACCCTGGTACATTATATACCCTGGTACATGTCTGTATACTGCCAGAGTTATATACCCTGGTACATGTCTGTATACTGTCAGAGTTATATACCCTGGTACATTATATACTGTCAGAGTTATATACCCTGGTACATGTCTGTATACTGTCAGAGTTATATACCCTGGTACATGTCTGTATACTGTCAGCGTTATATACCCTGGTACATGTCTGTATACTGTCAGAGTTATATACCCTGGTACATGTCTGTATACTGCCAGAGTTATATACCCTGGTACATTATATACTGCCAGAGTTATATACCCTGGTACATTATATCCTGCCAGAGTTATATACCCTGGTACATTATATACTGTCAGAGTTATATACCCTGGTACATTATATACTGTCAGAGTTATATACCCTGGTACATGTCTGTATACTGTCAGAGTTATATACCCTGGTACATTGTATACTGTCAGAGTTATATACCCTGGTACATTATATACTGTCAGAGTTATATACCCTGGTACATTATATACTGTCAGAGTTATATACCCTGGTACATTATATCCTGCCAGAGTTATATACCCTGGTACATGTCTGTATACTGTCAGCGTTATATACCCTGGTACATGTCTGTATACTGTCAGAGTTATATATGCTATATGTATATCTACTATACGTATTCCCACTTTCATGCCCACGTAGACATCCATGTGCTTCTGAATGCTGGCTTATGTTTCCCTACTTTCCCAGCTGTATAGCTGCCCAGTCCGCAGGTGCCCCCTTCCAGGTCCTTGTCCTGTATCTTGTCTGTGTTCTTGCTGGGCTAATGGTCTTTGAAATGTTTTGCTGCTCATTTCCATTCAGGCGCCCATTGGCTTTGTACTCCTGAGCGGCATGTCTAGCTCACCTCCATGAGATTGCCATCCTTGGTCTGTACCGTGTATTGTTGTCTTCTGCTCTATCAATCTGTGGTGACACTTGTCAGACTTGATGTATGATCTCCCTCTTGCAGTTAACTGAGGCTGATGTGCTGCTGCGGCCATTCCCTGGGGTCACCATTGTTTTTTGATGATTTGTGATGTAGTATATTATATCCAAGCTGCAGTACTGGTCTCTGATCCAAGTAACTTCCAGATTGTTTCTCCTATTGTTATATTTACTCTCCTTACATTGTATATGGTTTATGTCTTCGGTGCATACAGACCACTGGCAGATTCTAACCAGAAATAAGTGAATGGCAGTGATTTCTATGGTTCTGCTCTTGTATCCACTGATTTGGGGTCAAGAATAGGACCCCCTGACCCCGGGAATAGATGCCAGGCTTGAGCGGCGGTGGAGGAGCACTCACTGGCAGGAATCAGCATGTACTGCCACTCATTCTTCAAGCATGTGGTTTGGTTTTGCTGGGGAACTTGCTGCTCGCCAGCCGTAGGCGAACTACAAGTGACAGCAGGCGCTGGTGATTAAAAACGTGGAAAATGGCTTATTGTGCATAGAAATCATTTTATGTTGCAAGTTAAGACCAGTTTCCAGTTATTTCTTAATGAATGGTTGGACTGGAGATGGCACATAATGGGTGACGATCAGCTCAGCATCCAAACATTGGATCCTTCCAGTGACAGGTGTTTAGCTCCGCCACTGGGGGGCAGGACTGGGGCAGGGGTGAGTGTGCCCCTTCAGATGTGGGGTCCACTGCTCAGTCTGCGCCCTGTGGCAGTGTTCCCCTACATATGGTTCTTCAGCTGTAGCAAACGTACAGCTCTCATCATGCCCTGACATGCCATAGAGGCATGATGGGAGTCATAGTTTTGCCACAGCTGTAGAGTAGGGGAAATCTGTCCTGTGATGTAATCAGGTGACTTAACCCTCAGTTCACACTTGCGCGTTTTACAGCACGTTCGAACGCGCTGTAAAACGCATAACCGATGCAAACCAATGCTTCCCTATGGGACTGGTTCACATTTTCGCGTTTTACAGCGCGTTCGAACGTGCTGAAAAACGCCCGACGCATAAACAAGTACTTGAGCTTTTTTTGGGGCGTTTGTCGCGTGTTTTGGCCCATAGACTTCAATGGGAACGCGCAACGCTTGTATTTTGCGCGTTTTTGACACTAAAAACGCGCGTTCGAACGCGTGTTTATGAATTTGTAACATGCTGGAAAGGCCAAACTTCATATAGACAGGGATATTTGGTCATTGGACAACACTGCAGTCAATCACACAGACGGAAAGGGTCTGTATTAGGGTACTTTCACACTTGCGTTGCCGGATCCGGCAATCTGTATGCAAACGGATACAATTTGTAGATGGATCCGGATGCGGATCTGTCTCACAAATGCATTGCAATACCGGATCCGTCTCTCCGTTTGTCATCTGGAAAAAACGGATCCGGTATTTATCTTTTTCACATTTTTAAAGGTCTGTACATGCGCAGACCAGAAGACCGGATCCGCCAATGCGGTAATTTTAATGTCAGATCCCGCACTAAAACATTTCAATAGAAATGAATGCCGGATCTAGCATTCTGGCAAATGTTCCGGATTTTCTCCGGCCGAAAAACGTAAGAGGGACTGAACTAATGCATCCTGAACGGAATGCTCTACATTCAGAATGCATTAGGATTAAACTGATCAGTTATTTTCCGGTATTGAGCCCCTAGGACGGAACTCAATACCGGAAGTGTGAAAGTACCCTTAGGAGTCAGCTGAACGTACTCACCGCACTCAATAAGCTAACAATCAAACACTATCAACATAATAATAATCAGATATAAGTAATAAACAATACTGTCAGTATTAAGTATATTTACCTATACAGTGAAGTTTCTAAAATCTGTCATTTGATGCTCCATTACTTGTTGTTTTTAGCAGTGGGACTAAAGGCAGAAAAGAGAAACACCAAGAAACTTTACACCTAGTGTCACACATAGGATTTTTTGCTGTTTTTGGTGATTTTTGATGCGTATTTTAGGCAGAAAATGATCCAGATGTTGCATGGAAGTTTTTGGAAAAAATCAAACACAAGATGAAAAGACTAACTTTTTTGTAATGGCACTTTTTCACCCTTCAGGTTTTTTTTTTTCATTTTTTATCACAGCATGCTCCGGGTGAGTGGGTGAGGCTTTTATTAAAGGTCTTTCCCCATAGACGTCTCCGTAGTAAGAGAAAAAGCTTTATAAAAAGGCAAGAAAAACGTTGTGTGACACCACTAAACAGCGCTTGCAAAAACGTCAGAATTTCCTGGCAATTTTTAAAAATATATAAAATATATATAACAAAACAAAGTATGTGGCAGCAGCCTTTTGCAACAAAAAGAAAACGAAAAGCTGCAAGGGTCTTTTTGCTACTTTTTATTAAACACCAGTGCATCATTTTTTTAGTTGCAGGGGTGTTTTTGTGCTGCGTTGGATACTTGGAAGTGGTGGGGCATGGCGGGGGCAGGACATTGGCTTCGACAGATTCACAGGCGTAAATGTTGATGAAGAAATTACTTTAGTCAGGGACTTGAGTAGTTTTAACTTCTGGGTCACGGATGGGTAAACAAAGACCAGCGTAAAAAAAACGGTCTTTGTAAATGACCCCCACTCTGTATGAACACAGATGACTTCCTTCACATGTTCTTTTTTTCAGTGTTTTTTTAATTTTTTATGATTATTTCTAATCTATAAATTCAGTAACCTGTGGTATAAACGTCATACATATCATTAGTACAATATGCCTCCTGTGCTGTAAGTATATTATTATTCATAATAGCAATAATTAGTGTTGAGCGAAGCGAAGCATTTGAATTGTAATTCGGTCCGAAAGTTCGGAAAACTTTGATTCTAAATAAACCCGAATTTCCACGTGCTTCGGTGAAACGGTGACTGCACGTGTTATGAAGTGAAAATAAGTGTAGAGGAGACAAGCCCGGGAACGCAAGATCACCCATAATGCCGTGAAGCCAGCCAATCTGCAGACAGCCATCCCCTGTGATGTCACAGCCCTATAAAACCCTGATCCCGCGCGGTCGCCGCCATTGTTCTGTGAGCTGAGCGTAGGGAGAGACATGACAAGACGCTCATGCGCTAGGGACAGTGTTGCTGCAAACTGTTAACAGAGAGTGTAGGACAATATTGGAGAGGGAGAGAGCAGGGAGACTGCAGGGTAGGCGCAGGGAGAGAGCAGGGAGAGTTCAGGAAGATTGCAGGGAGAGTTTAGAGAGAGTAGGAGACTGCTGAACTACAGACTCTGCTACAATTTATCTCCGTGTACATAACTGTGCAGTGCACACAGTCATAGCTAATCCGTTCTATTAGCTGTAGAGTTACTGTGCCATCAGTAATATAGGCAGGTCTAATTTATCGCCATGTACATAAGTGTGCAGTGCACCAATATTCATAGCTAATCCGTTCTGTTAGCTGTAGGGTTACTGTGCCATCAGTAATATAGGCAGGTCTAATTTATCGCCGTGTACATAAGTGTGCAGTGCACCAATATTCATAGTCAATCCGTTCTGTTAGCTGTAGGGTTACCATGCTTCAGTATCACAGGCCACTGTTACTTTTAGGGCTCGTTTACACACCCGTGGTTTTGGTCCGCATCCGAGCCGCATTTTTTCCGTCTTGGGTGCGAACCCATTCACTTTTATGGGGCCACAAAAGATGCGGACAGCACTCCGTGTGCTGTCCGCATCCGTTGCTCCGTTCTGTGGCCTTGCAAAAATTATGAGTCATGTCCTATTCTTGTCTGTTTTGCGGACAAGAATAGGCATTTCTATAATGGGCCGCCCGTTCCGTTCCGCAAATTGAGGAAGGCACACGGCGGCATCCGTGTTTTGCGGACCGCAAAACACGGTACGGTCGTGTGAACAAGCCCTTAGGCAGAGTGGCCAGGGTATACTTGATTTATTACAAGTGAATTCGTAACTAATCGAATTTCTTGTCGAATTTTTCAAAACTTCGCTAATCTTTAGTTATAATAATAAAAAAGACTCTTGATGTACAGCGCCATGGGATTAATGACTCTGTAAAATAAATAATTAATAAAAAAATATAATAATAAAATCCCCAGAGAGCTTCGACCTATCATAAATATAGAAAATAAATAATAATAATAATAAAAAGTCAGTAATAATATCAATAATATATAATAATATAATGTTTCATAGACATTTACCTGCAGTGTCGGACTGGGGTGCCTAGGGCGCGCCAGTAAGATGTATTTTGGGGGCCTACCGTACGGATAAATTTGAATATAATAAATCATTTAACAAGTTTTTTACATAAACATCGGCTGGTTGAGGTGCTGTACATTGAATATATGTATATAGTGCAGTAAATCTAATGTGTTATGTGCCACTTGTGCGGGGTGGGAGACTAGGGGCCCACCGGGGATTCCCCTGTACCCCCGTGGGCCAGTCCGAGCCTGTTTACCTGACATTTTGTCTTACGTGTTCCTCGCGCTATCACTAATGTTTTTACTTGAAATGTTGGCTATTCATTTTAGCAGTTTGCTTAAAGCAGTAATGCCCAACCTGCGGCCCTCCAGCTGTTGCAAAACTACAACTTCCAGCATGCCTGGACAGCCTACAGCTATAAGGGCATACTGGGAGTTGTAGTTTTGCAACAGCCAGAAGGCCGCAGGTTGAGCATCCCTGCCATAAAGCATATTGCGGTCTCAGCGCAACCTGTAGGAATCAGGTCATGTCAGAAGCAGAACTCTCATCATCCTCTGGCACCGTCCCTATTAATGGAGCAATTAGAGGGCGTCGTTCTCTGTTACTAATTTGCCGTCCTGTTATGAGCCGGTAACTTTAGCTCCTCGGTCACCGTGGGCTCGACGACGCGTCTAGTAGTATCATGTATAATAGATCAGGGCTACGTTAATGGAACGCGGCTTGTGCGAGGAGTTCACCAGACGTGGATCATAATCCGCTCTCTTTGACCGTGATATCGCAGTTTACAAGGGGAAAAAAAATAAAAAATCAATTTTCTAAAATTAGACCGGAGAGCTGTAATCTGGGTCCTGAAAGAACTGGTCACGTGACTCCTTCAGTCATTAGCTTTGGGTCAACGTAATTAATGGGCACTTTATTCTGCGCGGGCTCTGCAGGCCAACAAAAGCGTGACTAGTGCGGTATGTCAAATGGGCTGAAACGTTGATTTAGCAAAAGTGCTGCTATCTGCATAATGCTTCCTGACTGCTGTGTCTTCATCCTCATAATTGCAAGAAGGGAGACGCAGATTTAACCCTGTGTTGGCTGGGAATAGGGAACATGCCCCAGTTATCTAAAAATGCGTCGACAGGACGAAGCTCTTTGGGGATATTATCGCAACTTCCACGTACTAATCGCCTTGAAATGCAAAAAACACGGTTAGACCGGCACCTCCAAACATTGTGGGAAAAAGGGCTTTGGGTGCACGCTACCATGGCTGCGATGCAAGAGCATCGAAGGACTACAAGTAGCAGCACACTGCATGACTGCTATCACTATATGAAGATTAGAAACTCTGTGCGCATATTTTTGATCAAAATTGTGTCGGGCCCATCTACCAGAGACATGGTGACTTTTAACAGATGGGACCTACACTAACAGACTTGCCTCTTCTGGGCAAAGGGTACTTTCACACTAGCGGCAGGGGAGTCCGTCAGGCTGTTCCGGCGGGTGAAGAGCCTGACGGATCCGTCCTGCCGCTAGTTCAGGACTGCCGCTCCGTCCCCATTGACTATAATGAAGGCAGGGGCGAAGTTCCGGCGACAGCACACGGCGAGAGGCCACCGGACTAAAAGTACAACATTTTAGTCCGGCTGCCTCTTGCCGTGCTGCCACTGGAACTCCGCCCCCTCCCCCATTATCTTCAATGGGAACGGAGCGGCAGTCCGGGGGCACACGTGAACTAGCGGAAGGACGGATCCAACAGGCTGTTCACCCGCCGGAACAGCCTGACGGACTCCCCTGCCGCTAGTGTGAAACTAGCTTAAGCCTACAAAATTCATGGCAATGTAGAATCCAGCTATATTATACTCTGAGACGCCCTGGCCCGGTGGGCAGAGAGTGCAACGGGGTATATTATATGGTCAGCAATAAATATACAGGTTGCCTTTAAAAGGGTAAGACCTAGTAAACACAGTGGTAACCTAAAGAGAAGCTGTCTCCTGTTTTAGTAACTACTTGCATTCCCCATCTATTCTTGTCACTATGTCATGCTATTCCTCTATTATTCCTATTAGAAGTTACGAATAAATTGCCAGATGGATGTTATCAACTGAAGGGCCCCCCCTCAGTTGATAACATCCATCTGGCAATTTATTCGTAACTTCTAATAGGAATAATAGAGGAATAGCATGACATAGTGACAAGAATAGATGCACAGTCGGCGCCAGATTTGGCATAAATGCTTTGCAACACTTTTATTATGTATTTTAGACACTTTTTGCAGCTAGCTTGATTAAAGGATGTGCCGCAACGAGAAAGGGCGTGGCTTAAGAGGCATCAGAATTGCGCCTAAATATTGGTGCAAATGAAGCCAACCAACAGGTGGTGAAAAGTTAGACAATAGTGACTATAGCTGCAGAAGTGGGTACATCGGTGGGTATGTAGGGATCTACTAGAAGCGGTCTTAGTTAATGAGTCGTTCACTTGTATGAGCAGTTCTGGATCTGCGTTGTTTGCAGTTTCTGAATCAGTGGTGTACTAACCATTGCGGCAGATCACGTGACTGCTACGGGGCCCAGGGTGAAGGGGGCCCCGGTGCTGAACTCCCTCTTCTATTCTTGGCATAAATCAACAACATTTTCCTGGAGCTCAGTGCAAAGAGATTTTGACAGTTTCCATTGAGCTTAGTGGTAATTCTATAAATTACTATGCACTGAGCTCCCCCTAGTGGCAACTGCAGGTAGACAGTTTATAGTATACAGGGAAGATTTAGAGCTGTATTTCTAAATGTATTTAGACCAGTTGTCTGGTGTAAATACATTGAGAAACAGAAGTTCAAAAAGAGTGCCCCAGACCACCTGAATCACATATTCCTACATAGAATTTGGGTTAAGTTAGTGAGGCGTTAAGTGGAGGAATAAAAAAATCCATACATTTAATGAAAAAAATAATTCTAATCACATCGGGGGCGGAAGGAGATTACTAAGTTTTGCTATGGGGCTTTATAACATCTGTATACATCCCTGCTCTTAAGGTAAACAATGTAAACAATTCACTGACAGCAAGCAAGGATTTTTTTTATTTTTTTATTTTATTTATTAAAGAATAAATATTTAATTTTCCATATAAATAAATTATTTATAACTTTTTTCCCATTAATCCCCTGCACCAAAAATACCCGCTCAAGCCCCCCCCCACCCCTTGCGATGCATCACCTAATGCCCTCCATCTAGCAAGCAAGGATCTTAAAACAGAGATAAACTTCATATCTTAGAAAATTACAAAAATGTTTTGTTATACCATGATTAGGCTACATGCACACGACCGTATGTGTTTTGCGGTCCGCAAAAAGAAAAAACAGATGACGTCCGTATGGCATCCGTTTTCTTTTGCGGATCCATTGTAACAATGCCTATCCTTGTCCGCAAACTAGAAAAAATAGGACATGCTCTGTTTTTTTGCGGAACGGAAAAACGGACATACGGAAACGTAATGCACATGGAGTACCTTCTGCATTTTTGCGGACCCATTGAAATGAATGGTTCCGCATATGGTCCGCAAAAAAAACGGAACGGACACGGAAAGAAAATACGTACGTGTGCATGAGGCCTTAAGGAGATGGTCCCAGAATTTAATAGTAATTACTCTGTTACCGTAGGTCACACAAAGCATTTTTATTGGAATCATTTAATTTCTTTTACCTTTGTCTAGATATTGATGTTACACACTGGGTATAGCGCCCCCTGGTGTTCTTTTGAGTCCCTCTCAAAACGTCCACCTAATTTGTCCAGTGACGACGAGAAGAAGCTGCTGCCAGTGCTGCGATTGTTAGTCGCCGACCTGTACGATAGCTAGGATCACTCCGACGCCCGTCTGCAAGACAATCTGGGTGATGGGACTAATATTTGTGACACTGGACACGTGAGGTGGACATTCTGAGAAGGAATCGACAGAACCGCAGGGGGCACCATAAGAAGGATTCAACAGCACACGGGTGCAATTTTTAACACATCACATCTGATGGAGTAAAGTAATATTAGGGTGCCCTCAAATGTGGCGGAATTTTCCTTTACAAAATCCGCAGGTACGGATTTTACAAAATCGTGTCTTTTGTTGAGGTTTTTTTTACGGATTTTTCCACAACTGACCAGTATGGATATTTTCTTTGTGAATTCCGATGCAGATTTCTGTGCGGATTACATCTCCTTTGAAATTAATGGAGACATTCAGCTACATGAAATCCACGTCAAAACGTTATTTGCGTTCTGTTCCGCTGCGGAATATTAAGGCCTCTTTCACACTGGCGTCATGTTTGACGCCCGGATAAGAGGCGGGTGCATTGCGGGAATATGCGCGATTTTCCCGCGCGGGTGCAAACGTTTCTAATGCGTTTTGCACGCGCGTGAGAAAAATCGCCATGTTTGGTACCCAGACCCGAAGCCGGACTTCATCACTGAAGTCCGGTTTCGGGTAGAGTATTCTGGAGAATTGATTATTTTCCCTTATAACATGGTTAATAAAGAATGCTTAGTAAAATGAAGAGGAAGGGGTTAAAAATAATAAAAGTTAACTTACCTTAGCCACTTGATCGCGTAGTTGCGATCTGTCCTCTCTTTTCCAGCATCAGCTAAGATCTAAAGGACCTGTGATGACGTCACATCACATGGTCCAATCACATGGTCCATCACCATGGTGATGGACCATGTGATGTGACGTCATCACAGGTCCTTTAGCTGTTAGCTAAGCTTGAAGAGAGAAGACAGATCGCAACTACGCGATCAAGTGGCAAAGGTAAGTTAACTTTTATTATTTTTAACCCCTTCCATTTCATTTTACTATGCATTCTTTATTAAGAATGCTATTATTTCCCATTATAACCATGTTATAAGGGAAAATAATAAAGATCTGGTCCCGTTGCTAAGCAACCATGCGGGAAAATCGCACTGCATCCGCACTTGCTTGCCTGCGTTGCGTGAAAAACGCACAATATAGAGCATGCTGCGATTTTCACGCAAAGCAGAAGTGATGCGTGAAAATCACTGCTCATGTGCACAGCCCCATAGAAATGAATGGGTCCGGATTCAGTGCGGGTGCAATGCGTCCTCCTCACGCATTGCACCCGCGCGGAAAACTCGCCCGTGTGAAAGGGGCCTAACAGTACGCTTTTCATCCCCATAGGCTAACATGCGGGATGTCTTTGTGTTGCGCATTTTGTTACCGAATCCCGCCACATATGAGGGCACCTTTACAGTAATTCATGTGACAACCCCTTTAAAGGGATTTTCCCATCTGAGACAATAGGGGCATGTCGTTCTCGTTGTAGGTGCAGGTCCCAGCGGTGGGACCCGCACCTATCAGACAATGGGGGCATATCCTAGCTATATGCCCCCATTGTCTGAGATGGGAATACCCCTTAAAGCCTCAACTCCATGAACATAGAATACCCTCAAACCCCTGTGGAGGGCAGGATGTATAAGTGATACATAAAATGCATCAGTCATGCCCTTTAATGGGAACAGAGCGCAAAATAAAGCAAGACTCTATCTACTGAGCGCTTCAGCCAGGAGGAGCAATAATTAAGATAAAGACCTGATGTCAGCGGAGAGCGCTGCTCTGTGACCCTATGACGGCTCGCTGCTGTGTGAAGTCTGTGTGTGTGTGCAATTATCTCTCCAGTATCGTGTGGACCTCTATCTGTCTCCATTACATGTCAGATCGGGGCCGCTCACAGTCCACTTATCATCACATTGTGGACAACTGCCAAACCAATCATCACCCCAAAAAATTCTTAGGCCTTTTGCACACAAACGGTTTTTTTCTGTTTTCGTTCCGTTTTTGAGGATTCCGTTTGTGGTCCGCTTGTGGAACCATTCATTTCAATGGTTCCGCAAAAAAAAAACAGAATGTAGTCCGTATGTATTCCGTTTCCGTATTTCTGTATATCCGTTCCGTTGAAAGATATAACTTGTCCTATTATTGCCCGTAAATAACGATCCGTGGCTCCAATTAAGTCAATGGGTCCGCAAAAAATACGGAATGCATACGGAACACATCCGCGTGTCTTCCGTTTTTTGCTGATCCATGCCCACTTTGCCCATGTGTTTACTGTTAAAAAACATTACTGTACATTACATTAATGATTCCAAATTTTATGTTTCTGTTTGCGATCCGCAAACAACGGATCGCATACGGAAACTATACGGAGATTTTTTGCGGAAAGGAAACAAAAAGAGGAACCACGGATCCGTTAAAAACGGAATGCAGAATACTGAAAAAGCCATACGGTCGTGTGCAAGAGGCCTTAGTGTGTCACGTTGCCTAGCAACTATTGTTGTCTTCTTTGAGGGACTACCCTTTCACTATATGGAGAAGTGGCCGAAGACAGCAAAGGGCGCCTGTGCAAAAACGCCGAATGGCAAAATGTCAGCTGTCACTGTCAGCTGTGACTATTCCACTGGTGCACCGTTTAAACTGGATTTTCTGGGAGTTATATACTGATGAACTATCCTCTAGATAGGTCATCAGTATCTGATTGGCTGGGGTCTGACACCCGGGACCCCCACCGAAAGCTGCAGCGCCGCGGCCTTCTCTCAGCTTTCCCTAGACCATGTGACGTCACATTCATTGGTCACATGGCCTAGCCGCAGCTCATTCCCATAGAAGTGAATGGGGTTGAGCTGCTATAGCAAGTACAGCCACTATACAATGGACGGCGCCACTGCCTTCTCAAACAGCTGATCGGCGGGGATGTTGGACCTCCACCGATCAGATATTGATGACCTATCGTAGGATAAGTCATCAGTATAAAACTCCTGGAAATCCCCTTTAACTATAAGGAAGCCACAGGAATAATCGGTGCAGTCTTTTACATGCAAACGAACAGTGAGTGCGGTAATGTTTTTTTTTTTCAAGATGGTGGATCACCTTTTCTACTGTACGGATTCCTGGATTATTGCTCCGCTGCTGGGTATATGTAGCTACATGCAGTAAGTTCTATCTGCTATATAATGTAATACTTCTCTACTCAAACAAACCGGCCACTCCTAAGATATAAAATAAGACATAGAGCAAGCAAGAAAATTCTAAATTATATGCCGAGAGCTGCAGCAGAAAGGATATGCCCCTTGAGCAAGGCCACACACCCTGAGCTGTGATAGGGGAGGGCTGCAGCAGAAAGGACACGCCATCCCCTGAGCTGCCAGCTTGTTATATATATAGCAGAACAATTGGAGCAATGGATGTGGAGATCTCTGGACCCATGTGAGGTACAGGGCTGGCTCTAGCTTTGTTAGAAAGAGATTGTCATGTACTATATGATGTCTGATTTTCATTTTGTACATTAATCATGGGATATGGTGTTTCTTTTTATAATATGGTGTTTTATACTATTATCATGTTTTCCTTGCTCGATGTGATGTAATGTAGCCATGTCATGGTTGTTGGAGTCCAGGGCTTGAAGGTTGCTGATCTTGCGCTGGCTGTGATTAAGGCTACTTTCACTCTAGCGTTTTGGCTTTCCGTTTGTGAGATCCGTTCAGGGCTTTCAGAAGCGGTCCAAAACGGATCAGTTTTGCCCTAATGCATTCTGAATGGAAAAAGATCCGCTCAGAATGCATCAGTTCATGTCCGTTCAGTCACCATTCCGCTCTGGAGGTGGAAACCAGAACGCCGCCTTACGAAGCGGAGCCATCCGTCCTGGCACACAATGTAAGTCAATGGGAATAGATCTGTTTTCTCTGACACAATCTGGCACAATAGAAAACTGATCCGTCCCCTATTGACTTTCAATGGTGTTTAAGACGGATCTGTCATGGCTTTAGAAGACATACTGTAATACAACCGGATCCGTTCATGACGGATGCATGCGGTTGTATTATTGTAACAGAAGCGTTTTTGCAGATTCATGACGGATCCGCAAAAAATGCTAGTGTGAAAGCAGCCTGATAAGAGACGGCGGTCCTGTTATGTTCAGCATGATGATCCTTTGTCGGGTGTCATCTTTGTTATAATTATTCATAGTGTCTTTCATGCTTGCTCGTCTATCTCTGTCAGCATTGACCTGTTGCTGTAGTTACGTGTTCGCTCGGGGACTACATTCCAAATGTGTACCCTTGTTTCTTTAGTCTTTCGCACATTTACACGGATCATGTCCTTTATGTGCTTATTAACAGCTGTCTAAATATTTCTTACCATCATTTTCAGTATTTTATGTTGTGTCCTCAGGCGGTGCGCTGCAATCTGGATACAAAGCCATTAGAGCCCGCTATAGTCGAATATATACTACTACATAATGCAGGTGACGTGGCAAGAAAAAAATGACATATGCCAAGTCTTTACTAGCTTATTAAAGAAGAACCCCTCCAAGATACGGAAATATAGCTTGAAGCAAAGCGCGCCACGGAAAATGTTTTCATACAAGGCTGCGCCTCCGCTAACGCAGCCCAAAACATAGTATTTACCCTTTATCCCATCACACAATAGTCGTGCGCACATATGTACCCCCTTCACAATAGTCATGCCAATATGTTCCCCCTTCACAGGTTATGCCCAGATATGTGACCCCTCACGGTAGTTGAGAAAAAAATGATCTGGGCTCCGCAGCAGCAGCAGGCAGGATGCACATCAGCTGTGTAGGAGGACAGAGGCTGACCGCCTGCCTGCCCTGCCTTTGAGAGGCCCAAAAACCACAGTCAGTGTTTTACGTACGTGTGCTGTACGTGTTCTCCATGAACAGCACGCGTCCCCATTCATTTGAATGTGTGTATTCACACATCAGTGTTTTAGTACGGTCTGTGGGTCCGTGTTTTTAGCACGGATGCATGTCCTATCTTGATCCGTGTTCCCGGATCCCTCACGCCCATTATAGTCAATGAGTCCGTGAAAACCATGGATGCAACACGGATGCCATCCGTGTTGCATCCGTGTTTCACGGATCATTAAGAAAAGATGCTTTGAAAATTATTTTCCAGCTGCTCAGTGTCAGTGAAATACGGATGGCACACGGACAGCAAAAAACGGACCCAACACAGATCTGTCACGGGAGGAAACACGGATTGAACACGGTCCGTGTTACCACTGATCCAAAACTGACACTGACGTGTGAATGAGGCATTAGGCCTCATGCACACAAACATTGTTTTGGTCCTCATCCGAGCCGCATTTTTTGCAGCTTAGATCCGAACCCATCCAATTCAATGAGACCGCAGAAGATGCGGACAGCACCCTATGCTGATTCGTTGCTCCGTTCTGCGGCCCCACAAAAAAAAAAATAGAACAAGTCCGGACAAGAATAGGCGTTTCTGTCGTAGGGCAGGATGCGGAAATGCGGAACGCACGCAGCTGATATCCGTGTTTTGCGGATCTGCAATTTTCGAACCACAAAACACAGTATGGTCCTGTGCATAGTATTGTGTTGTGCACTTTTTTTTGTAAAAAAAAGTCCTCAAGAATTGCCTAACGTGGTCATCGTTTTTATCATTTTTTTTAGGGGGGAGCTTTTTTGAGGCATTTTGTACTTTACATTTTTCAAGCAATGCTTGAAAAAGAGTGAGTGTCGAAACGTCGCATACTGGGTGAATAAACTTCACAGCTTCTTAAGAAGAGTGCCGTGGTTTTCGTCTTCTTTTTTTAAATCTACTGCGGGGATCCACGGCCGGGATCCGACATCACAGGTACCGCCACAGAAAGGACTGTTCGTTTGTGGACAAAGGTAGTGCTGCCCCACTTTGTTTTTGATTTTAAAATTTTTCAATGGTGTTTTTTTTTTCATGCCTGCCATTTATATATATATACATTTCTCCCTGCAATGTCACTTCCGCGCAGATCAGCATGGATAATATACATTGGTTTCAAAAACACCATTAGATGCAACACACACTGGTGATTGTGTTTTTTCAGGCAGGGCAAATTAAAACAAAAAACAATGGATGGCTATGGGGTGAAAGCGCTAGACATTGAGGAAAAAATACTACTTCCAGATCATGCTGCAATTAAACGCGCTTTCTGGGATTTTAATATTGATGACCTATCCTCAGTGTAATGACACGGCTCACCGCTGTGATGTCGATTGTGAGCAGGTAGACAATAAAGGGAAGGCTGTGCTGGCACGACGCGCGGCCTTCTCTTCAAACAGCTGATCGGTGGGGGGGCCAGGCGTCGCAGCATGTCGCATGTCGCAATGCGACACCATAGACTCCCATTATAAAAATTGTCGCGCGGCAATAGTGCGACAAAATGTCGCGCGACAAATGTTGCATTGAAGTTGTGCCCTATTTGTTGCGTGACTTTTTGTCGCACGACAAATGTCCTCGTGTGAACGTAGCCTAAAAGTCGCTGATCTGTGCTGGGGACGTCGGCAGTAGAGCAGGTGTCTATTTCCTGTGTCAGTTCTGGAGTTTAGGAAAATAAACCTCTCGGGTTAAAGGTCTCCAGCTCTAAAAACACTGAGGGTCCTGGGAAAAATGTGGAAACCTGGGCGGCACTGTAATTTAGCATCCCCTGTACGTGTGATGTAATTATGGGAGTGTAATGGTTTCCGGCAGTGGATAAGAAATACAAACCCACCTCACTTATCTTAGGGAGGCTGGTGTCACACATAGATTTTTTTTCCGACATTTCTGGGATGATATGCGGTTTTTAGGGCAATTTTTTTGCAGATTTTTTAAATAAAAAACATCAGCTCCAGATATTGCATGAAAGTCTATGGGAAATATTAAATGCAAACTGTTATTTTTTGTACTGGTGTTTTTTCACCCTTGAGGTGCGTTTTCTGCATTTGTTTCAAATCACAGCATGCTCTGGGTCTGGTGTTTTTTCCCTCATTTGTTTCCCATAGGCCTCCACTGTTTGTTTGTTTTTTTAACTTAACTAAAACATACATACAAAGTGTGTTTGCGTTAGGCCTCATGCACACGACCGTTTTTTTTTTGCTGTCCGCAAAAAGGGGTTCCGTTGTTCAGTGATCCGTGTCCGTTTTTGCCTTCCGTTGTGTTTCCGTGTGTCTTCCGTTTTTTTAGCGGACATGACCCAAAAGATTTTACCAAAAGACAGGCTGACAATGTTTCCCAAGTGCCTGCCAAGGGATCCGCAAAAAAAACGGACACGGAACACGGATGACACACGGATGGCCATCCGCATTTTTCACGGACCCATTGACTTGAATGGGTCCGTGAACCGTTTTTCACGGACAAGAATAGGACAGGTTATATTTTTTTGACGGACTGGAATCACGGACCACGGACGCGGAGGACAAACGGTGCATTTGCTGAGGTTTCCACGGACCCATTGAAAACCAATGGGTCCGCAGAAAATCACGAAGAACGGAGCAACGGACACGGAATCAAACAACGGTTGTGTGCATGAGGCCTTAAGCTTGTTTTTTCATGCTTTTTTCCCCATAGTGCTCTACAGAGAAATTGACATCACAGGGGGGCATACATTTTCTTCTACGAAAACACAAAGCATTGAAAAAGGACAGTAAAAATGTCACTGCTAATACGCATTACATGGGCAATAATGGGCCGAAAGTGGAAACCGGACAACACATGATCCACCAGCAATAAAGATTAGATCATTACTTACCTGACAGCTCCTGCGCTACCTTTCCAGTTCTTCCGGCAGGGCTCTGTTTACCCGGCTGCAATGGTGACTTCACGTCACTGCCCTGAAGAGGCCAGTGATTGGCTGCAGTGGTGACATGTTGTCGACGGGACATCACTGCTACAGCCAGGTAAACAGAGACCTGCAGGAAGATCCGGAGCGGTGGCACAGGATCTTTTGGGTAATTAACAATCTAATCTTTACCGTAGGTGGATCAAATAGGCTGTTGGGTTTCCTACTGAAACAGGACAACCCCTTTAAAAAAAAAAAAAAGGCTATAAAAAACGCTGAGGCGTTTTATGACTTTTTCATTTTTTTTGGGGGGACCTAAAAAACAATTGTCACAAAACATGTGTGTGGCAGCCAGATTGACACATTTCCTTTGTGCATCAAAAAGTATCACAAAAAGCGTATCGCAAAAGCAACTCGCGCTTTTACCAGGATTTTCTGCATGCAGTTCCACTGTAGAAAATGGGCAGCGCTTACGCTGTGTGTAGGCGGATGGACCATCGATTGCGCAAAAGTTTGCAACGTTTTCCATTTTTACACCACTACAGTTTTGTCATGTCAGTGGAAAGAGTGTGGTTAGCTATGTTAATGAGTTTCACGTCACATTTATCATTGAGATTTTTTTTTTTTTTTAAAGTCACAATTTCGCTCCAGGAGGAAAATGGAGTAGGAAAATTGGAGGAGCTTTTCTAGACAAAATTTATCAAACATTCAAACATGTGACATTTGATAAATGTGGCATAAGGAAAAACAATGTGCAGGCTCAAGCAAAACTGACTTCAAATATTTCTCTCATGAAATATTCCTAAAAGGTCATTAACTTGCTTAAGACACATTTTTATGTAAGATAAAAATTGAGCTGTAATGAGTGTTTAGGAGATCAGAGATAAGGAGCCGTCAGCTGAGCTTCCTAACGGGAAGCAGTAAAAAAACAAAGCCTGAAGTACTAGAGAATCTCAAGGCTGTACAGAGAAAGGGGCTCGAAAGTTTTAATAAAGTCCAACTGAACAAATGATTTTTATTTCAAAATTAATACAATGCAATAATAGAAAGGAAAAAAAAAACAAAGCCTTTAAGCTTGAAAATCACCCCCTCCATTGACTGCAGCTGCTGCACTTGTGCAAACACTACTACAATATGTGACTAGTAAAGGATTAAGCTAAATCTACATGGAAAATACAAGCGCTTTCTATTTGCGGCGCTCCACTAATAATTTTTCCTCCCCTGATTCTGTAGCTTTCTATTTCTGGATGCAGGTAATTATGAAACGTAGCTGGCAGCTGCAGTCAAGAAATTACATGAAGCTGAATGAAGCCGTCCATTATCATTAAATACTGACTTATCATCCTATTTCTGCATAGCTGCTCTACTCTAGGAGCGCCCCATCAAACAACCCTCCCTATCTCGGCTAAGTTGACTACTTGTGACAGGAAAGCGAATCCTTAGATGTCGCAGTCACGCCTGAATTCTTAGGTTTCAATGGTGTTTGGCTTCTCGTACCCGACCATATAATGGATCAGTATCCGTTCTGTGTGCTATCTAATGTTATCCTTTGCTTTTTTTATTTGCACCTTCGTGTGATGCCGTATTTTCCCACTGAGTTTTTTTATGTGCAGTCCACGTGCCACCGTATGAAAAAAATGTGGCAGGCTTAATTGAACACCATTTTCTTCCCCAGAAATCAAGATGGAAAAAAGGTGCTCAGTGTGTCGAGATCCATAGCTGTTATGTTATGGTACATCGATGAACGAAATAGCTTGAAAAATGTATCTTCCTTCAAAGGGTGAAATCCACAGATGATATCCGCAGTATGAAGGCATCTAAAATTCCCACTGCAGGTCACTT
Source organism: Bufotes viridis (assembly GCA_033119425.1). NCBI lineage: Eukaryota > Metazoa > Chordata > Amphibia > Anura > Bufonidae > Bufotes > Bufotes viridis. The sequence continues at coordinate 573,657,978 of CM065589.1, forward strand.
TCCACTCAAGCTATTTTTATATATTTTTTGCTATGTGTGGATAAGATTTCTTAAAATTTCATCCACTTTGGCCGTTACCATAAAGCGCTGCTGATGCGCCGCACTATAAAGATTCTGTTTGAATGCCAGCAAGCAGAGATCTTGAAAAGCATCAGGCCTCTTTCACACGGGCGTCATGTTTGACGCCCGGAAAAGAGGCGGGTGCGTTGCGGGAATATGCGCGATTTTCCGCGCGGGTGCAAACATTTGTAATGCGTTTTTTCACGCGCGTGTGAAAAATCGCCATGTTTGGTACCCAGACCCGAAGCCGGACTTCATCACTGAAGTCCGGTTTCGGGTAGAGTATTCTGGAGAATTTATTATTTTCCCTTATAGCATTGTTAAATGAAGAGGAAGGGGTTAAAAATAATAAAAGTTAACTTACTTTAGCCACTTGATTACGTAGTTGCGATCTGTCTTCTCTCTTCAAGCTTCAGCTAACAACTAAAGGACCTGTGATGACGTCACATCACATGGTCCATCACCATGGTATGATGGACCATGTGATTGGACCATGTGATGTGACGTCATCACAGGTCCTTTAGCTATTAGCTGAAGCTTGAAGAGAGAAGACAGATCGCAACTACGTGATCAAGTGGCTAAAGTAAGTTAACTTTTATTATTTTTAACCCCATCCTCTTCATTTAACAATGCATTCTTTATTAAGAATGCTATTATTTCCCCTTATAACCATGTTATAAGGGAAAATAATAAAGATCTGGTCCCGTTGCTAAGCAACCATGCGGGAAAATCGCACTGCATCTGCACTTGCTTGCGGATGCTTGCGATTTTCCCGCAGCCCCATTCACTTCTATGGGGCCTGCATTGCGTGAAAAACGCACAATATAGAGCATGCTGCGATTTTCACGCAACGCAGAAGTGATGTGTGAAAATCACCGCTCATGTGCACAGCCCCATAGAAATGAATGGGTCCGGATTCAGTGCGGGTGCAATGCGTCCTCCTCACGCATTGCACCCGCGTGGAAAACTCGCCCGTGTGAAAGGGGTCTTAGAAATTGATACAGAAAGTTTATTGTAAAATTGTGTAACATTTATTATTTATTTATTTTTTCATTATTTATTTAGAATATACTAAGGATAAAATGTATCCGCTGAATACCCCTTTTAGGGCTCATGCACACGGCCATTGTTTTAGTACGCATATGATCCACAATTATTGTGGGTCAGATGCGTACCCATTCACTTCAAGGAGGACACAAACGTTCCATATGTCCTTTCCTCGTCACCCGGTCCTTATTATGGACAAGGATAGGACAGTTTTCTTATGGGCCAGACGTTCTGTTCCGCAAAAAGCAGACTGCACACGACCGGTATCTGTGTTTTATGGGTCTGCAATTTGCGGACTGCAAAATAGGCTACGACTGTGTGCATGAGCCGTAAAGAGGACCCTCCCCTGATATGTCTGTTTTAGCAACTACTTGCCTTCACCATTTAATAACAATTTTAAAGCATCTATTCTAATGACTCTATTATTCCTGCTAGTAGTTACAAATGAATTGCTTGCAGTTTGCAGAAGGTCCCTGCATTGTCTGATAGCACTGATTGGATAGTGTCAGACTGGGCAGGGACATACGCCCGACAAGTAACACTCAGCTGGTCCTTCATTGCAAACTGCTAGCTATTCATTCACAACTTCTAGAAGGAATAATAAAGGAATGGCACATCACAGAAGCCTGAGAATAGATGCTCTAGAATTATTACATGAGGAATGTAGGAAGCTACTCACTAGAGGTGACAGCTCATCTTTAAGGGTCCATGCTGGGCATTTTCTTGTATAGGGGGACATCAAATCCTTATGGAGCCATCTTACGGATACATGGGACCTCTGTATTTTACCCGAAAATCAAGCTATGGGTAATATGGCAGTGTGCATGAGGGATGTGTATTTCCTGTTCTTTTCAGTTGGGAATTTTATTGGGGATGATCCATTTCTCTGGAGAATTAACAACCAAAAACCTTAAGGATCGGCTCATGGACCACATCCGCATTTTGTGGATCCGCAGTTTGCACGAACGTGTGCGAGTCTAATATAGGCCGGCAAACAGCAAATCTAATATACAACACCGGCCTTGTGCGCTCCATATCACAGATGTAGATGAATGGCTCCACAATCTTCAAGATACGGAGTGGTGCAGAGTGGAAGCCCACCGAAGCACTACAGAGCGCTTCCGTGGGATTTCGGTCCATGCTTCCCCACCACAAAAAAATTTCTATTTTTTAGCGGTGTGAACTGAATTTTGCGGATCGTGGACCCATTCAAGTGAAAAGGTCCGCATCTGCAAACAGCAGGCACACGGCCGGCGCCCGTGCATTGCGGACTGCTGTTTGCGGTCCGCAGCACGGGCCCAGGCCACACACATTCATATGCATGAGCCGCTAAGGCTCATGCACACGACCGTATGTATTTTGCAGTTCGCAAAACATGGAACCACAAAAAATACGGACGACGTCCGTGTGCATTCCGTATATTACGGAACAGCTGGCCCCTAAGAGTGCAGTCCTATCCTCGTCCATAATGCGGGCAATAATAGAACATGTTCTATTTTTTATGCGGACATACGGAAACGGAATGCACACGGAATAACTTCCTTTTTTGCGGACCCATTGAAATGCTCATACGGTCCGCAAGAAAACAGAACGGACAAGGAAAGAAAATAAGTTTTTGTGCATGAGCCCTTATACTGTATAATATTACACGGGGTGTATTCAGCACTGTATACTGTAGAGCGTAGTGTGTAGCGGTACAATCGTCTCGCGGAGCACTAGGGGCTATTTCTGCTATCAGGAAGAAAATCTCAGCATAATCCCATTACCCGGTATAGAGGCGTCTGTCTATAATTGTCCTTACATGTATGCAGAACGCTGACATCAGGACTGAGCACACGGGGGAATCGACCTGACAGCTTGAATGCAAATAAAGACAGACGAAAAGAAACTCACGCTGCATTTCTTGTAAACTCTCCTGTGCTTCAATAAAGGGCATTTGTAAATTTATGACTGTGAAATACATCCTCGGAGGCTTATAAAGGCTGGGGGAGGAATACTGTACATTAACCCTTTCATGTCCCGACAAAGAGGAAGGTCTGAAAATGCCTATTGTTTTTCTCCATGGTCGGGAATGTCTCTTGCCAGGGACAATGGAAGAGATAAAGAAAAAAAATATCAAAAATTAGTCGGTCTGTACTGTGATATCTCCTGCAGTCCCATGGAGTTGAATGGAGAGGTCGACACGCGTGCATCTTAGCTGCTCCATTCACATAGGGAACACAGGCCCCCATACTGGTGATCTGTGGGGGCCGCAGCAGTCGGACCCCCGTCCAATTGTCAATTTAAAATCCCAATTCTTACCTTTCTTTTCAAGCAGCTAAAGACCCGGCTGCTAATTTTATATATATATGTATATATACAGTATATATATTTTTCTTTTGCGGACTCCAAATAAGAGAAGTTAGCAGCTGAGGTCACCACTGAATTAGGCCTCCCAATCTAAAATGTTCCATTTTATTTATTAATTTGACCAAACTTATTGCAAGGAATTGAATGTCAGACTATGACCCCTTGACAGCGGCAGTGCCACTGAAATGAAGAATGCCAGGATTACAGAAACATGGCTGCATTCTTCTAGAAACATGAATGGGGTGGAGCTGCAGTACCACACGTAACCTGTGAATAGGTGTGGCGCTGTGGAAGAATGTCTATGCAAATAGTGTTGAGCGAACTTCTGTTTTCAAGTTCGGCGTACAAGGTTCGTGTTATCTAAGATTTCCCTTATGGATTCCGCTACCACGGACCTTAACTTATGGTCCGTGGTAGCTGAATCTATAACGGAATTCTTAGATAACCCGAACCTTGTACGCCAAACTTGAAAAACAGAAGTTCACTCAACACTATTTGCAAACCCTTTAAGGCTTCTTTCACACGAGTGTGATGGATTAGGTCCGGACGCGTCCAGTGAAACTCACACCATTTTGCAAGCAAGTTCAGTCAGTTTTGTCTACGATTGCGTTCAGTGTTCAGTTTTTTCCGCGCAATGTGTTTTGATGCGTTTTTCACATGCGTGATAAAAAGCTGAAGGTTTACAAACAACATCTCTTAGCAACCATCAGTGAAAAACGCATCGCGCCCGCACTTGCTTACTGGATGAAATGCGTTTTTCACTGAAGCCCCATTAACTTCTATGGGGCCAGGGCTGCGTGAAAAAAGCAGAATACAGAACATGCTGCGATTTTCACGCAACGCAGAACTGATGCGTGAAAAAAAAAATGCTCATGTACACAGACCCATTGAAATGAATGAGTCAGGATTCAGTGTGGGTGCTATGTGTTCACATCACGCATTGCACCCGCGGAAAACTCGCTCGTGTGAAAGGGGCCTAATTGTACCAGTGACATGAATAGGACTGAGCTGTAATACCAGACACATCCTAATGACATGAGTGGCTCTTTTTCCGAAAAAAATGAAAATTTGGCTGAGAGAAGTTCATCAATTTTTGTAACTATTTTTATAAAATGACCTGTTTTTATTTTGGTGTAATATCCAAATACTAATAAAATAAAAATGGCAAAAATTAAAAGGGAAAAAAAATCTTGTTTGTCCCGAAACTTTTTCATTTTTTCAGGGCTTGAGGTGATTTTTAAATATTTTTTTTCAAACCTTCCATAATTCCTATACATTCCCTTGAAATGATTGCAGCGCTGCTGTTTTTGTTGACCTGAGGCAGGAGGATTAGATATCCCGGTCGTCTTCCATGGTTACCATTTGACAATTTCTCCTGATATGTCCTGACACCTCAGCTCTGCTAATCTGATTCCCAAATCTGAAGAGGTCAAACTCATACTGACCAGAGCAATGTATTCAGACATAGAGAATGGAGATAGATGTGCTACATGATGTGCACTCCTGACGTGAGAAGCCTGAGGCCAGAGGTCTAATTTAACCCTTGTGATAACACCTGCCGTATCCAGTCTGGGTTTATTTTATTTTGCCAATTTCTACAAATTATTTAACAAACAGCTATTTTGTAGTCATAGACACAGCCGTGGTCATCATGGATTCTTGTTATCTGTGTATAGGTTATACCATTTGGCCCCAATATCCATTCAGCTACATCACATCTGTATAGAGCTGGCCACGGACACAAAAACTTTGTAATAAACAGCATAAATAATCCAATAGTAACAAGTCAACATCAGGGCTACAATCCTAATTGTAATCATGCATGATTGTCCGCTCTCAAGTGCCACCTATAGGCAGGGGCGTACCTAACGGCTCATGGGCCCTGGTGCAAGAGTTCAGCTTGGGCCCCCCTTCCCTCTCTTTGGGCCCCCTGAGGCTCCTGGGCCCGGTAGCAACTGCTATCTCTGCACCCCCTATAGCTACTCCCATGCCTATAGGTAGTATGTTCCACTACAGAAGTGGCCCTATAGCCATACCCATGCAACCAGAAATACCGGCAGATCTGTATTGGTTGTTTTGGCCCTGTTAGCACAGTCTCTCATTGGTTAACACCCAAGTCCAATTTTCTTGTAGGTGGGAGTTCCACCTCTGGAACCCCCACTCATTTGGAGAATGGTGGTCCTCTGATCCCTGTTCTACTAGGTAATGATATGTTCTCCAGAAGGATACATCCTGGAAATTGGTTACAACCTGGAGAGTAGTGGTTCTGTAACCCTGTACCATCAGGTCAGGTGGTTACACTCATAAGGATACATTCTGGAGAGTGCTATCCCCTGTTCCACCATTCCTGGAGAATAGTGGTCCTCTGATCCCTATTCCACCAGTAAAGGTGGCTACATCCATAAGAATACATCCTGGAAAATGGTGGTCATCTGATCCACAAGTTAGGTTGGCTATATCCAGAAGGAAATCTCCTGGAGAACGGTAGTCCTCTGATCCCTGTTCCACTAGGTAATGATATGTTCTCCAGAAGGATACATCCTGGAGAATGGTAGTCCTCTGATCCCCGTTCCACTAGGTAATGATATGTTCTTCAGAAGGATACATCCTGGAGAATGGTAGTCCTCTGATCTCCGTTCCACTAGGTAATGATATGTTCTCCAGAAGGATACATCCTGGAGAATGGTAGTCCTCTGATCCCCGTTCCACTAGGTAAAGTAGCTACATCCATAAGGACTTGATTCTTGTTTGCCATGATCCTTGGCTTAGTTGCCAAATTTTTAGGTCCTGGGAAGAGGGGATTCCTTCTCACTTCTCACTAACTATTAAAATAAGGGCCAAAGCCATCCTGGTCTAGCCCTTAAAAGTCCCGTTGGCTGCCTCTCTGGCACTTACACCCTTGGGTGAGAGAGCTACGAAAAGAGTTGAGCAAGACTAGATGACAACTCCAGAAGCTCGTGGACCTGAATGAACAATGGTAATAAGTCTCCCACCAACCATGTGCCATTTATGATACTGGAGTCTCCTTATATGACCAGGACCTGGGTACGACTGCTGCCTCTGTACCACCCCTATGGGAACGGCAATGGTGGTCATATTGGTTGTTACACAGGTATAAGAGAAACTGATAGATATAGAGACAGCTAACTAGAATCTATTAACCCCTAAAGGGGTTCTCCAGGATTTACATAATGATGACTCAGAATAGGTCATCTCATAATAAACACAGAATAGGTCATCAATATGAGATTGGCAGAGGTCCGACTTCCGACACCCCTGCCGATCACCTGCCGAACTCCGATCAGGAGTTCCAGTGAGCGCTGCAGACTCGTTGCAGCTCACCAGGCACAGCGCCGTCCATTTGATAGTGGCTGTGCTTGGTATTGCAGCTCAGTCCCATTCACTCACAGAGCACTGCGACCTCTTCGTACAGCTGCTCAGTGGGGGTCCCAGAAGTCAGTCCCTTGCCGTTCTGATGTTGATGACCAATCCTGAGTAGAGGCCATCAATGTGTAAATCCTGGAAAACCCCTTTAACGCAAGAAAATGACTCAGCGCAGTTCTTGATTTTACATACAAACACATTTTTACTATACATATATATTATAGATTACACTAACCCAAGCCGACCTCGGTTTCTCTGCTAGCCCGCAATAGCCGCAGGGGTCTCTCGTTAACCTATGTCATTTTCTGCAATATTCATTTTCCAAGCTTGGCGCGTAGAGGCGAGATTATGTGCCAGACGCCCTGATTACCTCTATCAATACGTTAATAATTTTCGTAGGCTGCAGGTCGGTAAAACCATACTGCATTTAATTCTGCAATGTGAATGAAAACCACTTAAAAAAAACGTAAAAATTCAATATTTGAGCCTGTTCGCGCTGGTGTAGCCCAGATCTCTGCAGGACGGAAAGGGTTAATACTGAAGATTTGAGGTAGGACGTGTTGTCTGGTTTCAATCTCGGCTTTGTTTGATGACTTGTCAGAGGATTCTGGGGTAGACGTGCCCAGCGAGGCTGCACAAGCATGGCGATCGCTAGACAATTCCACATCCTGTCATCGCGGAGCGGAGCACGGAGGCGTGTAATCCGTCTCCTGTTCGGTGTCCTCATTACTTTGTTTTGTGATCTAGAGAATTAAATATTTATACGCGCGCTGCACTGTTAAACCCAAAGCTTCCCGTGTACGACACACCGCCAATTCCGCCAGCCATTCCCGTCTCGTCAGAAGCAGAAATTGTGCCGCTTTTACTGATGAACATTTTCAAGAAGTCCTGTAGCCCTCTGCTCGGGTATCTTGAAGGGGTATTCCGGATTCAGCAAAAAATATCCTTCTGTTGCATAACGACTAAGTTAGACAAATTTCCTATATACTTTCAAGATCTCTGCTTGCTGGCATTCAGTAGAAGCCTTCACAGCAATATAAATCTGTGCTTGTCATTGTGAGTTCTCGACTTGTTACATTACAGTTTTCCCAAGTTGTGTCTGGAAGTAATCAGTAACATAGTTTGATCTATCCGTCCAATTCAGCCTGCTATAAAATAGAAGCAAGCAGAGATTTTGAAAGCGTCAAGGAATTGATACAGGAAGTGCATTCGAAAATTGTTTTACGTTGTACAGTACAAAGAACAATGTCCACACAGTGATTCGTTCTCACGGATTTGGGCACATTTTTAAACACCAAAATCCTTGTGAAATCCACCCACAAACCGCTTCTCTTTGATATGAATTGTTAGGCAGTCTAAGCACTTCCCTTCTTCAGTCAGCAGAGGGCAACAATGAGCACAAGAGAAAGCTCCTCCCAGGACAAATAGAATGAGAAATCTGAGGTCTTCCTGAAGCATGATGGGAGTAGGCTTGCATTAAACTAATCTTGCCCTTAGGAGTCCCTGCTCTAATTTATAGAGTCCCACTCAGCACTCTGACAATAAGTGGGGGTGGGCTCTTCAGCATTCTGACAGTGTTTGGGAACCCCCCTGTATATTTAAATTTTGTTGCGTTTCTTCTTGCAGATACTCTGGGTCTGGGGCTCAAGAACTGCTGTACGGGAGGCAGAAACTCTATCAGTGAGCCACAGACTCCACTCTTGTTAATGAAAGGATTTTCTCTGGATAAAAATCTCTGTGCTATTGTTAGCATATGTAATCTATTGGTATGTACAGATACAACAATATATACCAGTACGATATGCAATTTCTTTTTTCTTATTTTTTTTTAAGGTTAAAAGCAGATGTACTTTTTTAGCAATTAAGATAAATGTATTTTTGTGATACATTCTATGAAATGAATGTCACAAAACCACTGGTACTCCCATTGAAAGCAGCTCAGGATGGTGGTGGTAGTGGTCCTGTAATATCCTGCTGAAAACATTCAATTTCTTATGTATTATATTATAAAAGGGATTGTACTCCCAGCTGAAGTTAGCTAGTTCTGTCTTCCATGGACAGGTGGTACTCCCATTTAGGATGGTGGTGGTGGTACTAATGTCACATCCAGTGTTAAGCATTCCATCTTCTATATAGTACGCTATACATAACTGAGTATATTGTCCTCTATAGAAGGGTGGTACTCCCAGTATCCTTACACTGCGTTGTCTCCTCCAAGGACAGGTGGTACTGCCATTTAAAAGAAACTAAAGCTGGTGAAGCTACTCCTGTCACATCCAGCAGCTGTTTCCTAAAGGGTACAACCCATGTTAATCACAACCTGATGATTAATGGACATGTCGGTCTTTTCGGCGAGGCAGTAGTTTTATTTTTTTGGGAAAGTATTGTTTTGTTATAGAGAATTGTGATTTTTATGTAACGTGCATTGAAATGTATACACCAATATAACTGTAATTGCTGAGGCACTGCTTCTCTCTGCATCTTATCTCCCTTGCATTTCAGTCTGCCTCTTATCTCCCTGCATGTGCTGTCTAAAAGACAAACTGATTGTTTCCTATAGCCACCAATGATGCAGCAAGCATTTTATGTTATAATGTAACTGTAACTACCGAGGCACAGCTTCTCATTCTGCCTCTCACCTCCCCTGCATTTCATATTACCTCTCATTTCCCTGCATGTGCTGTCTAAAAGACAAACTGACTCTGCGCAAAGTGGCACTCCCAAAATAGGTGCAAAGATGTTTCCTCTGTGGGGAAGTAGCAGGTTTTTCAAAGATTGCAGGCACGACCAACGTGTTAGGGCGGCCATACACATTCCATAGCTGTTGGCCGAACAATCAGCTATCTGTCCTGACTTCCAGCTCCCCCATACACTTACACTTTCTGCTCAGCTAAACGTGTATGTGTATTTAATAGGGGGAGAGAAGAAAGCCCCTTACAGAGACTAAAGCCTGTATTACACCTGCTGATTTTACTTCAGATGATTGCTGACGAGCGTTCGTATGAACGCTTGTTAGGCTTCGTTCACATCACCGTTCAGCCTTTCCATTCTCCTGCTCTGTTTAGGAGCAAAAAAGCAGAAAGGACAGATTCGGCACAAAACTGAGCCCTAACTAAGCCTAAGGACCTCATAGACTATAATGGGGTCCATTTGGTGTCCGCTCAGTAGATCATTTTGGAGTGGAGACAAAAGCTGTGCATGCAGTACTTTTGTCTCCGCTCCAAAATCATCTTCTGAGCGGACACCTAACGGACCCCATTATGGTCTGTGGGGTCTTTAGGCTCCGTTCAGCTCAGTTAGGGCTCAGTTATGTGCCAAATCCGTCCTTTCTGCTCTTCTGCTCCTATACGAAGCAGGAGAACGGAAAGGCTGAACGGTGATGTGAACGAAGCCTTTGCGATCATCTTGGAGTGTAATATTGTTACCGACTGCCCGGTGAACGAGCAATCCAAATCTTTTGATATGTTAAAAAATTATCGTTTGCAGGCGGCAGATCGTGGTGTCTAATAGTGATCTGCCGCCGGCAAACCATTGTACAGCATGGGGACGAGCGATGGCATAGCAATCACTCCTCCCCATCCTGCTGAGGAGATCACTGCATGTAATAGCAGTGGTGTCCTCCACTAGCGAGCAGGCAAATGCCGGGAGGGAGCACTTCCTGACAATAGTCTACCACATCGGACTGTGTAATACAGCCTTAGTGGTGGCTGCCTATCTCCCGGAAGAACAAAAGGATCAGGTGAAAATATTTATTTGGCCCCATCCTTCTCTCCACCGACATCAACTGTTGGAGGAGAATCGGGGCTCCCCATACATATTAGAGTGTTGATGGGTACGGCCAACAATGCACTAATGTGTATAGAGGACTTAAAAGAAAAAACATAAAAAAATGATTTAAAAACAGTGAACGTTTTCTTTACCTCTCTAATTGGGCTAAAGACAACAATGAGTATTTCTAGCTAACAAATAGCATTAGAAAATACATAGATGGATGCACACCGAGCAACGCCTGGTATGTAATCTATATATATGTAAAGTAATGTAAATGCAAGTCTATGTAAGAATCCCGACTGATGTATTGAAGACAGCAGGTTGAAGGCCATTTGTACAGGAAAAGGGACCATCTCGGTTTTGCTAAGTGGAGCTTCAGTTTCAAGGGCTCTTGTAGATAATGCCCCTTCTTGCTCCCTATTTCCATAATGACAATTGAAAATAATATACGACACCATCCACTGACCTACATAATCTGTAATTAAACTGTTTAACTAAGAGCGCTCCTAATTTCTGGAAATAGGACGAGGATTTAGTGGATTGGCAAAGATATGAGATATTAATTCAAACATATGTTCAAATTTACATTACATTAATGAAGCATAGGAATAAAAAAAAAACCTTTTACTGGCAAGTTTACAGCCACAGCTAGAGAATATGATAACCAGGGATGAGCGAAGTATTAAAAAATTCGATTCGCCGAATTTTACAAAAAAAATAAAATTTCTTTGTAAATAGTGGGTGCAGTTGCGCCGCCCCCGTCATTGTTCCCCTCAGATGCCGCTTTCATACTTGATCTCGGCATCTGATCAGCAATATTATAGTGTAAAAAAATCTAAAATAAATAAATTCAATCATATGTACCTCATCCATTTGCTCTCGACGGGCCGTCCCCCGCCATCTTGATTGAAGTTCTAATGCAAAATCTCGCACGGCCCGTGATGACATCACCGCGCGCGGGATTTAGTGCTAGATCTTCAATCAAGATGGCGGCGACTGGCCAGTCACAAGAAAATGGATGAGGTACATATGATTTTTTTAAATTATAATTATTTACCGCCATACAGGGAAAATCAATTCACTACCATGAGGAAATCCAGCTTTGCAACAAATCACATTTTCCCTGAAATTTGTGGACTTAACACTATTAATAATACTCATTTCGATCAATTTTTCCCCAGTGTTTCAGTTTGGCCTTAAAGGGGTTTACCCAAGAAAAATATTCTACAGTTTTCAAATCACACCCTGGATCTGAATACTTTTGTTATTGCATGTGATTAAAAAATTTGTATAGCCAGTGAGTTATTTAATAAAATGTATCTGTATAGCTCCACCTGCCTCCTGAGCTGTGATGGGGAGAGATCTCCAGCAGAAAGGGCACACCCCCTGAGCTGCAGCAGAAAAGACCCTCCCCTTGAGCTTTCATCTTGATATAAATCTAGCAGAGCAATGAATGTGGAGATCTCTGGATCCCTGTGCGGTACAGGGCTGGTTCTAGCCTTGTTAGAAAGAGATTGTAATGTGCTATATGATGTCTTATTTTCATTTTTTTTATAACATTCATGGAATAATCCCTTTAAGTATTTCTTTACGGGCTCATTCACACAGCAGTAGTTTCTGTCGGCATCTGAACCACAAAAAAATGTGGACCCATGCATTTCAATGGGGCCACAAAAGACCCATCTGTTCTGCAGCCCTGCAAAAAAAGGGAATAGAACATGTGCTAGTCTTGTCCTTTTGTGGGCAAGGATAGGACATTTATACAGAGGTTTCAAAATAAATGGTGACATGAACTCGGCCGGGACCACAGAACACTTACGGCCGTGTGTATGAGCCCTAATATTGTATTGTATTACTAGCCCTGAAAATCGTTATAGTATTAGCTTCTTAAAAGTGTTGTCCGGTTAATATTTTTTTTCCAAAAGGATCAGAATGGGTTAAAAATAAATAAAAAAGCAATGCTCACTGATCCCCCTGCCTGTCACTGGCTGAGGTCAGTGACTGCTGCGGTCATTGATTGGCTGAGTGGTCATTTCCTATACGTCAAGAGGGACCAGGCAGCTTGCTCAACATAGACTTGAATGGAGAGATCCTTTCTTTCAATCCGTGTCTGGATAGAGTCACTTTTCCCAGGGGCGTAGCTCATGGGCCATGGTGAAAGAGTTCAGCTTGGGTCCCCCTTCCATCAGTGCTTTTTGGCCAGGGGCAGGGAAGCACATTGCCTTTGTGCTGCCTGAGGCAAAAATTATAACGGCACCCCCCACCCGCCATGCCAAATTCTGGACCTTAGCCCTTCCCTCCAGCCAGAGGTGTAACTTGACCAGTACTTTCTATAATACCAGTGTCTTCTTAAGGGTCATTGGGCCCCCTCAGGCTCCTGGGCAAGTAGCGACTGCTACCTCTGCACCCCCTATAGCTTCGGCCTTGATTTTGCCTCTTGGTCATGGAGACCCTTATTTACAGTAGGTTTGACCCTCATCTCTCAGACGTTTGACATATTCTCTTGATTTCTTTATTACAGAAGGCCTCAGCCATGATATCCCTTGCACTCAGTAGGCAACTTGCCATTTCAGGTGGGGCTGTCCAAAACCTCTTGAGCTTTCCACAGTTTGGAAAGAAGCCATCGATCAGTGACCAACGCTCAAAGCCTTGGAGAGATCAACCAATGTTCTTTATATAGAAGGAGCCACCCAACCTCTGCATTGGTCGGGTTACTCCATCATCATCTTCTCACCAGAATAAGACATCTGATATAACAAAATCTCTAGTTCTACAGAACCCGGGTGAGAAAGTCTTCCATGGGGCGTCCTCTTCTCCTAAGATATGTGATAAAATCTTCTTCAGTGTGCGGTCCAGCTGTGGATTGGCAAAGCCCCAGCAGGAGAAAATGCTCTTCATTTCACTTGAGTTTCAGAATCAGTCTGGAGATAAGAATCTCTCGGGGACGTATGAAATAACTTATACAAGTAATAAAAGTTTAGATTGCAACCCTTGCGGGTCATGCCAGAACCACGAGCGGATTTCAGCTGCCTGATCATATATCATACTGATGGAACTACTCGGGATTCTGAAGTTCAAAAGGTTTTCAGTAAATTGCAATGTCTGGTATAAGACAAAGAAGCTGTCTGAGAACATCCCATTGTATCATGGCACTGTAATTATAGCCTGGCATGACAAGCCGCACTTTTCTGATTGTGGTCAAGCAAATGATACTCTACTCACAGCCGGTTATTATTGAATGAGCATTTTTCATCTGTTGAAAGGCTCGGCCTAGACTGATGGATGGGAACAGTTGATTAGCTTCTAGGATGTTCACTTACTGATACGTCTTAAAGCAGTGGTCTCCAACCTGTGGCCGGCTGAAGACACACAGCTCAGGGTATCTTCAGTATGTTCCATTTTATAACAGACCCCACAATGCTCTGCAAGGCAGTGGACACCACCAGCATCAGGGGCCAATTTGGCATTTCTGGGGCACTAAGCAAAGTTATGTCTGGGGGTCCCCATCTCACCGCTAAGCTCCACCACTGCCAAACTCCTTCCCACCACACCGCTAAGCTCCACTCTCAGCTTAGCAGTGCGGCCTGGGCACTTTTATAACTGAGGGTCCTCCTCCCCCATTGGGCACTTGTGCATCTGAACCGGCAGCAAAGGCCGTATTTCTGCCCCTGATTTAGTACATTTTTTTGCTTTTTCAGCACCCCCTCCTCCCCAATCCCTGGGGCCACAAGCATTTTTCATATTGGTAAAGTGTACCCCTGAACAGCAGCACCTAATAGATCTTACTGAGTTATAACGGGGGCCGTCAGGTTCCACCAAGGCGTCCTTTGGGATCTGTGATAGAAACTGTGGACGCAGCCTGTGCTTTGATGCAATGTAAGCAACGAGATAAACAGTAGTGCAAATCTACCTACTTTCCAGGCTAGTAATGTGTACCTCCACTGACACAAACCCCCCCTCGGAATAGAGGAGAGATTTGTGCTGCTGCTATGTTTAAAGGGGGTTATTCCACAAGAAGTATTCTGCAGTTTTCAAACCAGCTCCTGGATCCAAATACTTTTGTAATTGCATGTAATCAAAAATGTAGTGTAACCGCCGAGTTATTCAATAAAATGTATCTGTATAGCGCCACCTGCTGCTTGTTCTTTTACTTATTTTTCTGGACCCACATGCTCCTTCAACTGCCTCCAGAGCTGTTATAGGGAGAGAGCTGCAGCAGAAAGACACGCCCCCTGAGCTGCCAGCTTGATATAAATCTAGCAGAGCAATGAATGTGGAGATCTCTGGATCCATGGGAGGTACAGGGCTGGTTCCGGCTTTGTTAGAAAGAGATTGTCATGTATGAAGAATAGTGTTTTTTTAGATCAATTACATTGTATTGAACCCTCAGCCTTGGGAAATTCTAGGTTTCAGCCCCTGAATGTAACTGTAGCATTTTCACTTGCTGACTGCAAGCAGAGATGTTGAAAACTTTGCTGCATTGACATCTGGGCAGATTTACCGATGTGCCAAATTTATGACAGTGGCTCTTCCTGGATGATGTATTCGCTGAATCTTCATAGACATGTTAGGTATTTTTGGCTAGCTTTACACCACCTACTTTTGGCACAGTTATTTAAACCAAACATATTTTCCTCTAAACCACGCAAAATGTGTCTAAAACACATCATAGATATGAAAATTTCCAACTGTCCAGCTCACCTTGGAATAATAATGCTAATGCAGGGATATGGAGGGAAGTCCCGTTACTGGGAGACAGAATTCAGGTTTTTTTTTACCCAAAAGTACAGAAGTGTTCATTGACCCCTTCCAACAAAAGTAATGTAATTGCATGTCAGGTCTGCATGTGATTTAGCGCAGCCTGACATATAGTCACGTCATGTGGATGGCAGCCATGGTGGTGGGTCTCAGCTCTGATATACAGCTGACACCTTGCTGCAATTGCCAGGATCAGAGTTAACTCCGATCCTGGCAGTTACCCCCTAAATGCTGCAGTGATCTATAGTATGAGCCATATATATGACCAATAGAGTAAAGTTAATATGTTATTTAAACTGCATGGTGGACACCATAAAAAAATGCAGAAATAATGGCTATTTTATGTAATCACCGCTGCACTAATCAATCATTTCTATATACCCCAGAACATGACTGGTCCTGCAAAAAAGTCTCTAGTCCATGGGTTGTGTCTTGTATTGCATCTGTTCACAGGGGTTATCCCATGACTAATGTAAAGAATGAAAACCAGACATCATATAGTACATGACAATCTCTTTGTAACAAAGCTAGAACCAGCCCTGTACCTCACATGGATCCAGAGATCTCCACATTCATTGCTCTGCTAGATTTATATCAAGCTGGCAGCTCTGGGGATGTGTACTTTCTGCTGCAGCAAAGGGGGCATGTCCATTCTGCTGCAAAGATCTCTTCATTCATTGCTCTGCTAGATTTATATCCAGCTGACAGCTCAAGGGGAGTGTCTTTTCTGCTGCAGCTCAGGGAGCATGTCCATGCTCTTCCTATCACAGCTCAGGGGTGTGTCCATGCTCTCCCTATCACAGCTCAGTGGGCGTGTCCATGCTCTGCCTATCACAGCTCAGGGAGCGTGTCCATGCTCTCCCTATCACAGCTCAGTGGGCGTGTCCATGCTCTGCCTATCACAGCTCAGGGAGCGTGTCCATGCTCTCCCTATCACAGCTCAGGGGTGTGTCCATGCTCTCCCTATCCCAGCTCAGGGGTATGTCCATGCTCTTCCTATCACAGCTCAGGGGGTGTGTCCATGCTCTTCCTATCGCAGCTCAAGAGGCAGTTGAAAGATGAAACTGAGCATGTGCGGCCATCTCAGTGAGCAGGACAAAGAAATAAGAAAATAACAGCAGGTGGCGCGATACAGACACATTTTATTGAATAACTCACTGGCTATGCAAACATTTTAATGACATGCAATTAGAAAAGTCATCAGATCCAGGTGCTGGTTTAAAAACTGCAGAATATTTTTCGTGGGACGACCCCCTTTAAGTGTCTAGAGCTGCGCTGCAGTACCAGATAATATATCCAATAGACAAGGATGGCGATTATTTATTTTTTTCTTTAAATTTGGGTAAACCCTTTAGGGGAAATGCCTTTTAAAGATGGAAAAACTAAACAATCACTTAAGATATAATCTGCCGTGTAATGACTGGGTAATTACACCCTGAGGATTAGTCGTATTTCCTTGGATTTGCCCTTCGTGCCAAGTCTACTTGTCCTGCCATTGTATGTAATCTGTATTAAAGTGATGTTATATTATTTGGCTGATGCGAGCCGTACACGCCTGCATGGGATCGGACATCTGCGCGATGAGTCCTCGCAAAGTAAAGTACAGGTTTATATGGGACGGATAAACAGTTTGCAGCACAGGTCGTCCGCCATCATGCTGGGAGCAGCACGCATGCTTCACACAATCTGGCGGAGGACTAGGCATATTTTATTTAAAGTGTTTGTGCAGCTTCAGATTACATGCAATCTCCCCGAAACAGAGGTCAAAGTCAAAGCTGAAACCAAATATTTGTCCATCCGCGGCTGCTCCGAGCTGAGCCGGCAGCAGTCAGTCCCCATGTACCAATAAGACTCACTGATGAATCCCTCCTGTATACAAATAGCCAGGGCACCGATCCCGTCAGGCTTGTATAGTTTGATTTTTGGCATTTCGTTAGTATTATAGGAACCAGGTGTCGGGCTTCCGTAATGCTGGTATGCTCTGTATAGTCGAGGTCTTATAATATGGCCCCTGGGTCGTCCTCTTCTGTTACGCTGGTTTCACACGCTGGTTTTTTATGTTGCGTTTTTAGTCAGTGTTTTTTTAAAAACAGATGCTGGCCAATAAAAAATTATAAATTCCGTACAAACACTCTACTGGTGTTTTATTTGAAGAATGATCTGTCTCTGGCATTTTTTTTTTTAGGGTGCATTCACACGACCATGTCCGTTTTACGGACCGCAAACCATGGCTCTACAATACAAGGACACGATCCATGTGCATCCCGCATCACAGTTCGGACCCATTGACTTCAGGGGATCCATGAGCTGCATATTGCAGCCAACGCTGAGGGTGTCGGGAGCGCTGCAGCCTCTTCAAACACCTGAGGGTGTCGGGAGCGCTGCAGCCTCTTCAAACAGCTGAGGGTGTCGGGAGCGCTGCAGCCTCTTCAAACAGCTGAGGGTGTCGGGAGCGCTGCAGCCTCTTCAAACAGCTGAGGGTGTCGGGAGCGCTGCAGCCTCTTCAAACAGCTGAGGGTGTCGGGAGCGCTGCAGCCTCTTCAAACAGCTGAGGGTGTCGGGAGCGCTGCAGCCTCTTCAAACAGCTGACGGTGTCGGGAGCACTGCAGCCTCTTCAAACAGCTGAGGGTGTCGGGAGCGCTGCAGCCTCTTCAAACAGCTGAGGGTGTCGGGAGCGCTGCAGCCTCTTCAAACAGCTGAGGGTGTCGGGAGCGCTGCAGCCTCTTCAAACAGCTGAGGGTGTCGGGAGCGCTGCAGCCTCTTCAAACAGCTGACGGTGTCGGGAGCGCTGCAGCCTCTTCAAACAGCTGAGGGTGTCGGGAGCGCTGCAGCCTCTTCAAACAGCTGAGAGTGTCAGGCGTCACGCCCCCACCAATATTTTACTGATGACCTATATTGAGGGGAGGTCAGAAGTGTTAGGGCTCATTCAGACGAACGTAAGGGCTCCGTGCCTGTTCTGCTGACCACACATAGCCATCCGCATTATACGGACACTGGCTGTGTGCACTCAGTGGTGCGGATAAGTTGAATGGGTTGACGATCTGCAAAAGATAGGAAATTTCCTATCTTTTGCGATGCAGAAGCATGGACCCGAAATCCCACAGAAGCGCTTTGGAGTGTTTGCATAGGCTTCCGATCCATGCCTCTGCCCTGCAAAAGATAGGACATGTCATATATTTTGTTGTATCTTGCGGATCACGGAACTATTCAAGTGAATCGGTCCATATCTGCAGCATGGAGTGCATCGGGCCAGTGCCGTATATTGCGGATCTGCCATATGGGCACAGAGCCCTTACGTTCATCTGAATGAGCCCTTAAACACTTGGAGACACCTTTAAGCCTTTGTTTTTGCAAATGAACAGGAGTGGGTTGGGTGCTCTGGGAAAATGTTTCTGCCTGTGCTGGAACTGGCGATCTAATGATTAATGAGTGCCCTCTGCATGGCATAGCTGCCGGGTATTAGTGGACCCAGATGAGCTGTGCCTGTGACTAATGTCACCACAGAGGGCTGTTTTCTTCTATGAATATTCCAGTTACAGTGGAAACTGCACTGTCAAATATAAATACTACGCCTGAATGTTCCCAGAGGTTCTCAGTGGTTTCTCGAGGACATACAGCCTTGTGTAAAAATATATGAAATGAAGAAATAAAAATATAAATAATAATATATCACCCACTGCCAACCCACATCAGTCTCATAGCATATCTGATCAACCAGAGCAAAAAGGATTAGAAAAATTAAATATTTAAGAAAAAATAATTTGGCACTTTTGCATAACTTATCCATAATTAAAAAATAATCAAATAAAAATGAGTACTATAAAAGAAAAAGAAAAGAAAAATAGTTGAGTAGCCCAATAAATAAAAACGTTAGGGCTTGTAAAATTGAAATTCACTAAAAACTGGCTGATTCGGTCAGAACATTGTGGTTCCAGATTTATTAATGTGTCTACACCTAGAATCTAAAAACTGGCACAAATTGGCACAACTAAACTTTCGACAATTTTCCCCCTCGACTTCATTTAGCGGTGTACTTAGTGGGCGGTGTGGAGCTTCATGGGAAAGGGCTTCACTTGTGCATTTTCTTTTCTAGTTTTCATTTTCATTTCTAGTTTTCTGTTCTGTCATGGGAGCTAGAAACAAAAAAATTACAAAGTGCCAGATCCATCACTTGACTGACACCAACACTGACTGATGGCCACCGTTGACTGATAATGGGGTCTGTTAGGTTTTCTTTCATGATGTCCATTATTTTGATGTGAACTGAATACTGCACCATTAAATATGACAGAATCTGTGACACAACAGCGATCAGGAAACTTCTGCCAGCTTGGGAACCTAAGGGCCTCCACCAATCAGCATCCCTGATAGCTTTTCAGTGCCTAATACGCTCTCCTTAAATTTTGGCCTTATTTGTTCTCCTGTGTCAAAAATTCTAAATTCAAGCGTTTCTTAATTATTTGCATTTCTGTGACAACTAATATGATCGTCACTAACAAATTGGCAATAGTCATGTAGTAATACACCCCTTGCATCTGTATACCTCGATAAATATCCATCTGGGATTCAACATTTTGGAAAAGCTCGGTGACCTGGGAGCCGTAATATCAGCCCTATTGGCACAGCCATAGAATCAACCAGCTTGACAGAATACAATTCGGTAGTGTTGTTGCCCTTGGCAACCCATTCTATTCTGGATCCTTTTTCCTAAATGATAAAATGTTTGTCTTGTAGCTGCTCGAGTTTTCAATGAATGGCCCTAATGTTTCCACTACGGTAATTGGACATACTGATACATGATATCCATTGGCACGCTGCAGTAGAACATTGGTTCTTTGATTACACATCACCAAAAGGTAGAAAGGTAGTAGCATGTAATACCTTCATTACATGAGGAAACTACTAGGAGTGCTCTGCTCTGTCCCCTCGGAGAAAAGAAGGGCTCATTCAGAACGTTAGTGGAGTCTTCACAAAGCCTGCCCGGTAACGAGATAAGCAGGAGAGGTGCTGGATGGGAATATTGGCAAAGCTTCACTGAAAACTGCAGTTTAATAAATACATGAAAACTGTAAAAAAAAAAAAAGATGAAACAAATCTCGACACTAGAATGTACTCCTTCCCCCTGTATTCGTAACTGCATGAGCTCACTAGAACTGCCTCTCTATGACTTTATGTATAGCTGTAGGATCGGCTCGTCCCCATACAGCAGAGGTGATTGCTGCATTGTAGCTTTCGCCTCCAGTCACGTAATCAGGAACGAAGGGTTTGTTCCCGATAATTGCCTGGTCAGTTTTCTCATCTGAAGAAGCCTCAGTGTGGACAAAGATAGTACTGCCTCTCTGTTTCTCACTGTATATCATCGGATAGTGCTACCTCCATGTCTCTCTTGCGCTCTGTACACCATATAGGCACAGATAGTACTAATGCCTCGTTTCTCCCTGTAAGGCCTCATGCACACGACCGTTGTTGTGGTCAGCGTCTGAACCGCATATTTTGCGGCTCGGGCGCTGACCCATTCACTTCAATGGGGCCGCAAAAGATGCGGACAGCACTCTGCGTGCTGTCCGCATCCGTTGCTCCGTCCCGTGCCCCCGCAAAAAAAATAGAGCATGTCCTATTCTTGTCCGGACAAGAATAGGCATTTCTAATGGGCCACGTTCCGTTCCGCAAATTGCGGAACGGAACACGGAGCAGCTTCCGTGTTTTGCGGATCCGCGGTTTGCGGACCACAAAACACCAACGGTCGTGTGCATGAGGCCTAAATAATGTCTCTATCCATGTCTCTATCTGTATATTAGATAATACTAACACCATGGTTCTCCTTGTAAATGCTGTAGACACAGATAATGCCTGTTTCACACCTGCTTTTTGCAGATCTGGCTAGGAACAGCCTGCCGGAGATGTCTAGATACGGCACTACTGGATGCTACCTGACACCCATCGGCCCCATTCATCCAGCTGATTCTAGCCATGTTTGCCAGGTTGCAGCCGGATCCCCATTATAGTGAATAGGGCTGGTGGTTGTCAGATAGCATCCGGCAGTATCGGATCTAGACGTCTCCAGCAGTGACGGATACACAATACACTGCCTCCATGTCTCTCTCTTTCTCTCTATGTCATATAGGCAAGGCACAGATAGTCCTAACTCCTTGTTTCTCCTTGTGAAAGATATGACTGCCTCAATGTCTCTCATTCAGGACAAAAAACTGCGACAAAACCTAAAAACAGCAACATTAAAAGTCCAATATCACATACCAGCGTCAAGTTCATAGGAAGCCAATTGACCTGTCAGTCTGTTAGTGGATTGTGGGAGGAAACTGGAGAACCCAGAGGAAACCTTTTTTCAAACTGAGAAAACATACAATCCCCATGCAGATGTTTTCCTTGGTCGGATGAGAAACCCAGGATCCCAGTTCTATAATGTAGCCGTTCTAACCAGGAAGCCATAATCTTTATGCAAAATACAAGGTATAATGGTATTTTTAAGATTTCTTAAAATTCTTAACATTTTAGAAAGTTTGTTCTAGTGTCGGACTGATCAGATACTGATGACCTACGGTATCCAGAGGATATGTCATCAGTAGCAGAGTCTCAGAAAACCCATTTAATTAGACAAAGATGAATACTTATCTTTAAAGGGTTATCCAATGACTAATGTCAAAAATAAAAATCAGACATCATATAGTACATCGCAATCTCTTTCTAACAAAGCTAGAACCAGCCCTGTACCTCACATGGACCCAGAGATCTCCCCATTCATTGCTCTGCTATATTTATATCAAGCTGGTAGCTCAGGGGAGTGTCTTTTCTGCTGCAGTTCAGGGGGCGTATCCATGCTCTGCCTAGCACAGCTCAGGGGGGCGTGTCCATGCTCTCCATATCACAGCTCAGGGGGCGTGTCCATGCTCTCCCTATCACAGCTCAGAGGGCGTGTCCATGCTCTCCCTATCACAGCTCAGGGGTCGTGTCCATGCTCTCCCTATCACAGCTCAGGAGCCAGTCTGAAGGATGAAACTCAGCATGTGCGGCCATCTCAGTGAGCAGGTCAAAGAAATAAGAAAATAACAAACAGCAGGTGGCACTGTACAGATACATTTTATTGAATAACTCAGTGACTGTGCTAAATTTTATTACATGCAATTACAAAAGTATTCAGATCCAGGGGCTGGTTTGAAAAGTGTAGAATATTTTTCGTGGGACAACCCCTTTAATTAAACAGGATTTATTTGATTTACTGTCCCTTTATCAGAGGTTGAGGGAATATTTTTAAGTTCTGATCCTTTGCTCTGTAGAATATAATGACTCCGGTTAGGACAGAGTTAACCACACTCCTGCGTTCTCGCTCCATCTTTCGGAACTGTATTGTAGTTTTAACATCTTTAGGAAATGGTTTTCTGTGTGTAATTATTGTTAGCATTATAACTGGTCGTGATGTATTCTAGCGGAAAGGGCGACGCTATCTTCTTGGAGTTTATGACATGCTAATAAATATACCGCCATCTGTTGCACAGTGCTAGGAAATAGTAAACTCTTGTCTTGGTTACGAGCTGAAGCTGCTCTTTTAGTGCTGCTGTCCCAGACTATTATACTATATAATAGTGACAGCTGATTCCTTCTTCTGCTTTCATGGCAAAGATGTTATCCGTTTTATTTAATCCAGTCAGAACGATGTGAAAATGTATATATTGAAAACAGACACGGCTTCCCTTTTATAAGCCGTGTGGGACGGTCCGGTTGACTTGCAGCTGCAGAAAGGGGTCACCTCAGCAGAGGCAGGAGGTACAAAAAAAAACCAAAAACCATAAAACACACCACAAAACTGTCATCACAACATGGAGGCCGAAGCGGCAAAGAAGAGATCTGGCGGAATTTAAGGGAAAGACAAATTTGCTCTAGAACTTTCAGTGTCGGGTTTCTTCAATGAAATCTGTGACATCTCCGTCACACCTTTATCTCCTTTCATGAACTAGTCAATAAAAATAGATTTTAATTCTGTTTTGGTTAATATAGCTGAGACTGGTATGAGGCCAATCACGCAAGGGTTAAATAAAGTCTAGGCACAGTGTGAATGGCACGATGCCAGCTGCCACTTATCCAATCAATACTGTTTCTTTTTGTCGCTCTGAGCTCTTGTGAGTTTGCAGAAAACAATATTTTCTATTACTAATAAGGTATCCAGAATTTTTTTTTGTTTATTGTGTCTATTAAATTTGAATTAGGCCTCTTTCACACGAGCGTGTCCGGATTAGGTCCGGATGCGTTGCAGATGCGTTCAGTGAAAACTGTGCGATTTCACAGGCAAAGCCATTCAGTTTTGCCTGCGATTGCGTTCAGTTGTTCAGTTTTTTCCGCGCGGGTGCAATGCGTTTTGATGCGTTTTTCACGCGCGTGATAAAAAACTGAAGGTTTACAAACAACATCTCCTAGCAACCATCAGTGAAAAACGCAACGCACCCGCACTTGCTTGCGGATGCAATGCGTTTTTCACGCAGCCCCATTCACTTCTATGGGGCTGCGGATGCGTTTATAACGCATAAGATAGAGCATGCTGCGATTTACACGCGTTGCAGAAGTGATGCGTGAAAAAGAACGCTCATGTACACAGCCCCATAGAAATGAATGGGTCAGGATTCAGTGCGGGTGCAATGCGTTCACGTCACGCATTGCACCCGCGCGGAAAACTCGCTCGTGTGAAAGGGACCTTATTGTTTCTTTTAAAGGCTCAAAGGGATGTAAAATAATAACGTACAGATGTAGCCAACGTTAACTTGACTGTCCTATTGCGTCAAAATAACATTACCGTAATATAACAAAGCATGTTAAAGTGATCGCACTGGAGTCAAGATAACGCTGACTACATCTGTAAGGCTACTTTCACATCAGCGTTTTTGCTGTTCGGTTTTAAGATCCGGCAATGGGATCTCAAAACCACAGCAAACGTATCCATTTGAATAATACAACCGGCTGCATCCATTCAGAACGGATCCGGTTGTATTATATTGAAAATTAAAAATCCTGCACTAAAACCATGTAAAGTCAATGGGTGGCGGATCCGATTATTTTTTGTGTCTGAAAAAAACGGATCCGGCACCATTGAATTACATGGTTTTTGGTGCTGGATCCGGCTTCTTCTGTTTTCCATGCCGCACATAAAAACGCTGCTTGCTCCGGCATGGGAACCCAATAAACCAGAGCAGAATGCATTCTGGTGCACTCCATTCCGGTTTGTTCAGTTTTGTCCCCATTGACAATGAATGGAGACAAAACTGGATCTAAAAACCCGGACAGCACAACGCAGATATGAAAGTAGCCTTAGGGTACTTTCATACTTGTGGCAAAGTGATCCGGCAAGCAGTTCCTTAGTCGGAACTGCCTGCGGGATCTGTCGATCTGGATGTAAACTGAATGTATTTGTAGACGGATCCGGATGCAGATCCGTCTCACAAATGCATTGCAAGAACGGATAGACGGATCCGTCTTGTATTTTTTTTACAGTTTTAAAGGTCTGTGCATGCGCAGACCGGAAGGACAGATTCGTCCTTCAGGTATTTCTAATGCCGGATCTGGCACTAATACATTTCAATGTAAATTAATGCCGGATCCGGCATTCCGGCAACTGATCCGGTATTTTGGACGGAGATAATACCTCAGCATGCTGCGGTATTATCTCTGTCCAAAACGTCGTTCAGTAACTGAACTGATGACATCCTGAACTGATTTTTCTCCATTCAGAATGCATTAGGATATAACTGATCAGTTCTTTTCCGGTATTGAGCCCCTTTGACAGAACTCAATGCCAGAAAAGAAAAACGCTAGTGTGAAAGTACCCTTAGTTATACTCCATTTCCTGATCCACCCATCACTATCAATCCACTGATTCCCGTTCCCTACTTCCTGTTCCCTCATGACACACAGGAAATGAGCACTCAACCAATGACTGGCTGCATCGGTGAACGGTCTCAGCCTCACCCTTTGTTCAGGTGAGAGGTAGTTTTCTGTGTCAGGGGCCAGGAAGCAAAGACAGGAAGGGACTAGGAACAGTGCAAGATCGGTAAGCTAAGTATGACATTTTGTTTTACAGCATTTTTCAAAAAAATGTAGTGGACTGGAAAATCCCTTTAATTATTTTTAAATGATGACATTTAAAGGGAAAGATCTCTACTTTTCAGTAGAATTTAAAGGAATTGTTCAGTTTGGACAGTAGTCCTTTTCTGTAAGAAGTGTCTCCTGGTGAAGAAACTTTAAAGGGTCAATAAGGTTTCATAAAACTTTTGATATGTCATAGAGACATATCAAAGGTTTTAATCAGTGAGTGTCTGTGTCCTTAGAAAAGGCCTCACATAGTGCGCGCTCTCTCCTCAAAGAGCACGGAGATGCTCACTGATCGAAACCGTGACTCCCTATGACGTATCAAATGTTTTATGAAAACTTTGTGAACCTTTAACTTGGGGAACCCAGCAGCAAGTGTTCAATTCCCCTGCAGCACCACCACAGGAAAAATAAAGAATTACTCCTGGGGGAACCATTTAAAGCATGAAGAAATTTTATTGGGTCCTCCAGACAGTGGCGGATCCAGAGCCTGGTCTCGGGAGGGGCATTTCCGGCAATCGATGCACCCCTGCTCCGATCACTACAGAAATATAGCCCCACTTACCTCTTACATCCAGTGACGTCTCCTGTGAGGTAGATGTTCTCTGTCCTCATCTTCTCCTTTCAGACCAGACCAACAGTTTTCATCTCTGCAGTTTGACAACAAAAAAAACCCTCAGTTTACTACTTTTCCATCATCCTCCTATCTTCTGGACAATTCATCCTACTACCCCCAATACTGCGCCGCTGTAGTTCCAATATTATACTGCAGAAACAGATAATACCCCTGATAATACTAGTACCACACAGAGCCCCCATATAAAATACCCCTTCTTTATGGCCTCAGTAGATGTCCCCATAGTGCCCCCCAATAATGTGCCAGTAAGAGATGCCCCCCAATCATGTGCTAGTGAAAAGTGCCTCTCCCTCCCCCATCATGTGCCAGTAACAAGTGCCACTCTCCCATCATGTGCCAGCCTCCTCTGCAAACTCCCCTTCCATGTGCCAGTGATAAGTGCCACTCTCCACCATAATGTGGCAGTCTCCTCTCCCCTCATGTGCCAGTGATAAGTGCCACTCTCCCCCATCATGTGCCAGCCTCTCTGCAACCCCTTCCATGTGCCAGTGATAAGTGCCATTCTCCCCCATCATGTGCCAGTCTCCTCTCCCCCTCATGTGCCAGTGATAAGTGCCATTCCCCCCCATCATGTGCCAGTCTCCTCTCCCCCTCCTCATGTGCCAGTGATAGTGCCACTCTCCCCATCATGTGCCAGCCTTCTCTGCAACCCCCTTCCATGTGCCAGTGATGAGTGCCTCTCCCCATCATGTGCCAGTCTCCTCCTCCCTCATGTGCCAGTGATAAGTGCCACTCTCCCCATCATGTGCCAGCCTCCTCTGCAACTCCCTTCCATGTGCCAGTGATAAGTGCCACTCTCCCCCATAATGTGGCAGTCTCCTCTCCCCTCATGTGCCAGTGATAAGTGCCACTCTCCCCCATCATGTGCCAGCCTCTCTGCAACCCCCTTCCATGTGCCAGTGATAAGTGCCATTCTCCCCCATCATGTGCCAGTCTCCTCTCCCCCTCATGTGCCAGTGATAAGTGCCATTTCCCCCATCATGTGCCAGTCTCCTCTCCCCCTCCTCATGTGCCAGTGATTAGTGCCACTCTCCCCCATCATGTGCCAGCCTTCTCTATGCAACCCCCTTCCATGTGCCAGTGATGAGTGCCACTCTCCCCCATCATGTGCCAGTCTCCTCTCCCTCCCCCTCATGTGCCAGGGATAAGTGCCACTCTCCCCCATCATGTGCCAGCCTCCTCTCAGTCTGTCCCACCCCCTCCATGTGCCAGTAAAATTGTCAAATAATGTTAAATAATAAAATAATAAAAAATAAACACTTATACTTACCTACATGCGATGCGATGCAGGCCTCTTCCGGCCTGTGTCCCGCTCTGTACTGCTCAGGCGGCGCGATGACATCATCACGCCGCCTGAACCGGCCTCTGATAGGCTGCCGGCACAAGGCCTGCAGCCTATCAGAGGAGCAGGGAAGGAGACGCCTCCCTCCCTGCCGCAGCACAGCCATCTGTATCGCTGTCCTGAGGACGGCGATACAGATGGCTATGGAGATGAGCGCTTCCACAGTGGAAGCGCTTATCTCCCTGTGCCCTGCCGCCGCCACCACTGCTGCTCACATTCTCGGGGGGCAATTGCCCGTTGCCCCCTGGATCCGCCAATGCCTCCAGAATGAGAGATTCTCTTTGTAGCCCTCCTCTGACTTTTATAAATGAGGGTCCTGAATTTGGAAACCCACTCTCTCATTTCAGAACTACCTGAAAAGGTATTTGAAAATGTTTTTGGGAATTCAGACAGCTCCATTATATGTAGAATTGATAGTAGTTTATGTAGAAAGAGAGACATTTGACAATTTTGGATTCCTTTACTATGAAGCCAACTGAGTAAAAAATTGACAAATAGTTTCACCTGTTGTATTATAATGTAGGGTCCGACTAGGCCACCAGAGGACCAAGGGATTCTACAACAGGTCAACTTTCTAATGTGGTCCAGCAGTGGACAACCACAATAAATAAGTGATGTGGATCACTTGCTTGCTTTAATTACAATTCTCTTTATGAGGGTAGAGTTTATGGTGGAATTTAAGTGGATCATGGAGTGTATCGCTGGAGGGTGATCCCTCAGAGTCACTTCTGGTAGGCCCAAGGTGTTTCAGTCTGTGCATACCAGATATGGTGAATTCATAATTCTGAAGGAAATTTTGTACATCCTTTTGAAAAAAACAAAAACAAATTCACATTGATCCCTTACCTCTTTCATTTCTGACCTTAACATCAGCCCAGGGAAGCAGCCTATGGTCCTATGGGTTGAGGAGGTATAGTACTTATCGAGATTTAGGCTACTCTTTGGTCATTACATATATGAATCATATTATGTATGGGCTAATCGGAATTTCCCGTGTTTATGAGATGCCTAGACCCCATTAGTAGTCATCAGCCGGTCATTGTGGGCTATTTCAGTTACGGCTGTATATGGTCTCCTCTTGATTTCAGTTAATGGGACTCATGGTAGCCTATAAGTTAGTGCTCTTCCATTGACTGTGATGCAGTAGTAGCAAACAAGCAGCTGTACATGTTGATCTAGGATATACTACTGTACTTTCACCTTTGTGACTTGTCAAAATTCTTCAAGGGGTTGTCTTTCATTCAAAAAAAGTGCTGTATATGCTTCCACTTTACAATATAGACTCTCACTGAGTCGCTCCACACACTAAAGTCTATGTAGGCAGTCAGCTCGGGCTATGTTAGTTCTACTAGCACTTTAAGATCTCCTCTTAGTGGCTAGAAACCACAAAGTAGGCGTGTCCATTTCAACAATCTTTATTGACGACAAAATGGACAAGTGCTGTATGACGAGCTAGTAGTCAATGTAAATTCTTATCTCACTCTACATGCATGTTATTCTGATACTCTTCTGTGTTCAGGACTGCGACAATCATGAACCAGAGATTAGACGCTGGGTTGAATTGTCTACAATGTGCTGTATATAAAGTGTATTTACAGCAGGTCCCTACTTGACAAGCAGTGAGGATGGTATTTTATGGGGCTTCAGAGACTGATATAAAGTGAAGCCGTTTCAAATTGTAGAAACAACTAAATCACACATTTGGTTCAGGGGAATCGGGCTTGAAGGACAAGAAATGTTTAGGCCTGAATATCTAGGATAGTACAGACATTCTGGAATGGAACGACCCCCTGGGGACCACTGAGCCACCAATTTGTATGTGGCGTAAGAGATGAAGAAGGTAGAGCACAGAAAAACTCCTTTTTCAGTTTAATATATCTATTCTCCTGGAAAATGTGAAGACAAAACATTGTCAGTTCCCGGGGGGAATTGTTAAAGGTACATCAAGTTACACTATACCAATGACACAAAACAATATTGTAATATATGACAATGCATTATCTTCAAACGACTAGTGTCTCAAGGGTGGAACGGGCTAGAGACCACTGTCATAGTGTAATACAATCCAGGCCCACCAGAAGGAGATACGGGTCAAGTATTGCTTCAAGTGCTGTGCTCTTTATCCCAGCAGGTGAAGAAGAACAAGAAATGTTTACATCTCAGTGGATTTTTTTTTTTCAAGAGTGTTGATATAGTAATATCAGTCTACAGGCCCACACATAATGTATTATAGATCCTCAAAACAATGGGCCCATGGGTAGTAAGTCACGCTGACGTGGTTCACCGTTCAATTGCTTGCAACGAGTCACTGTACTTTCGCACAATTTCATTTCATTTAATTGAGAATGGTGTAACTAGCAAATTTCTAAATTACCTCATTTAAAAAAACTGCCTGCATGTACCTGAAAAAGCCACAAAATGATGGCCACTGGGCATCTCACTTCTACCTAATTTGCAGTCGACTGCCAGGCAAAATCCGTCCCTAGTAACAGAGACATAGAAGACAGCTCAAAGGAAATGGGGGGTGTCAAAGTTAGCTGAGATGCTGAGCCTGATAATAGAACTGCTTATACACAGCTTCTGAACATTATAGGGGCTTCCTGTATGTCTGTAAGGCTTATTTCCCTCTCCTTATCTAATTTGTGAGCTATGGAGCTGAAAACAAACATAGTGAGAAGTAAGTGAAAGGACGTCAAAGCAGTACAGTGCTGATATATTCCATAGAAAGGAGACCCTCCCTGCTTCTGAGTGAAGTTTATCTAGCTGTGCAGCTGAAACAGGGAATAATATGGCTAAAAGTGACATTTAAGGAAGCCCACAAAAGACCTGTTTCTTCAGTTATGATTGTACAAAGAAGGACAGCCATTATGCAGACATTTTTTTGAAAACTCATGGACACTTTAAGAATACAGAGTTACCGCACAGATTTTAAGTTTTGTGCAAACGTTAATAGTATTTAATTTTGCTAATTACAGATCTTGAAAGCAAAAAAGGTTAAGTTGCCAACTGAAGAAAAAATGCTGCTAAATATCAGTTATGTATTGCACCTTTTTTGAAACTCCAAGATTGTACTTTCTTTCACCTGCAAATGAATCATGTGGTTTATTAAAGGTCGAATCCAAAATAAAAA
Organism: Bufotes viridis; assembly: GCA_033119425.1. NCBI lineage: Eukaryota > Metazoa > Chordata > Amphibia > Anura > Bufonidae > Bufotes > Bufotes viridis. The sequence continues at coordinate 573,688,545 of CM065589.1, forward strand.
TGGCCTCCAACATGTCCTAGCCATCAAACCAAAAGGCTCCAATAGGGTCGAGGACAAGAGGACCCTCTTTTTGATGGTAGGCTGATCTGTGCACTTGTATTTTCCTAGGATGCCATTCAAGCCTTATGCCTCATTATACGTCAGTGTTCGGCCGGTGATTTCCATCAGAGATTGTGAGCCAAACTAAGTGCGGCTCTAAACACAGAAGAGGTGCAGATCTTTCCCTTGATGGAGGCTCCAATCCTGTTCTTTTTGGCTAACAGTCACTGATGGAAATCACTGACCAAAACACTACTGTGTGAATGAGGCTTTACCCAGATCTCGAAATCTAGGTTGCATAAGGAATAGAATGAATACACATCCTAGGTTGTCAGGGAGTGGGATAATCCTAGGTTGTCAGGGAGGGAATACCTATGGTGCCACTGAACCCTGCTAATCAATATGATGAATAAATGTGACCAGAATGAATTGCTAGGTGCCATAGCTCTCCGAATCTGTAGGTCTTATGCCAGCGGCGATCCAACATCTTGTTGTGTCCAGATTTCTACAACTTGTCCTTTCCTCCTGACCTGACGGGATTTCTAGCTGAAGGTTCTGCTTTAACCACGAATGGTCTCTATAAAATGTTCAATAATATGTCAGTGATTCCTCTTAGGCACAGTCTGGTCTGTCTGCTAACCCCAGCATCCCTTTCCTCAGGAGTCTCCCTATTACATGCTACTATTGATTCGGCACAGGCCCTTCAATCACTGAGACCATTAGATAATGTTGGAAACGGCATCCACTTAGCTGTGCAGACGGCCTGTTTCTAAATGCTACTTATCCTAAGGGCCAGCTTTTCCCTGAGTGATATTTTCCTGTGGTCTCTTGTGATTTTCGCACTATAATATTAATTTGAAGCTATTAATTTCATCTGCTCGGCTCTGACTTAAACCCATATGACTTGCATAATGTCAGTTGCCTGTATAAATAGACACATTATGACTGGGGCATGAGTGCATGTCTATTATTATGTACACTGTAGATCTTTCCTAGCAAATTGATTACATTTCTTTCTTCTATTTTTTGTGCAGAGATTGGGGTATTTATAATTTAATTTAAGTATGCAAATTAGCTCTCCTCCAGAAGGAAGAATCTGTCTCATATTAACTGAACCTGAGATTGGAGAAATAATTTGCGTAATTTCGTACCCAGGGTGAAGGGTTGACCGAATTGAACTCCACAAAGTGGAATTCGATCCGAATTTAAGGGAAAATTAGTTTCCCCGCAAAGCCGAATTTCCTTGCGGTAGCAAATCGATTTTGCCCTGAATAGCGGTAAAAAATAAAACAAAAAATCATACTTAACTCATCTGTTTGAGCGCGAAGAGCTGCCCGCCACCATCTTGATGGAAGATCTCGCACGAAATCTGGTGCATGGTGACGTATGGTGTCACCACGCCAACCATCAAGATGGCGGCTGGCTCTTCGTGATCAAATGGATGAGTTAAGTATTTTTTTTGTAAAATTCACTCATCACTACCAGGGAGCCATACACCATTTGGCACTCTTCTGTGAGAAACAGTACAGTACAGTGGTTTATGGAGGGGCCTTCTCTTACGATCAGGGCCTGTGATAGACCTCATCCTAACTGCATGGGTTGAAGAAAGTCAAGTTATTTTGGGCTTTTATAAAAAATAAAAAATAAACTTCCTAAATGATTGTCATATCAACACAAGATCCAGTATCCATACAATATTCTGTCCGTCTACAGAAGTATATGAGGCGATTGCCTTTCGGTTATTTACTTAGCAATTAGGTGTCAGATTATCAAATATTCTGTTGCAGATTCCGGTATCCGGCATTTGGCAAAGAAAGTAGTGCTGCATAGCACAACCCTGTTATAAGGCTTCGTTCACACGTCCATGACGAGATGATCAGTGGTTCCTCCGTGAAGATGCCCGTGAAGGATCCGTGTGTCATTCCACGGACAATTCTAGGCTGAAAATTAATTTCCAGAGCATACCGTATTCTAGCAACGATATACGTGTTGTGTCTGTTGTTTTTATGACCCCGTAGACTATAATGTGCGTGATGGATCTAGAATCATGGACAAAACTGTCACCACAGTGTGGAAAACCACTGATGTGCTGACTAGATCTGAGTGGGACCCCCCAAGAGCAGTGGGCCCCGACACTTGCCCTGGTTTGCCAGGTGCTGACGCCGGCCCTGGTGTCTTCAATTGGTAGCGGCAGCTTGTCATAGGCGGTTGTTCTTTTTGCTCATGGCCAAGGCGAAAGCATACTGTGCATTCTGTAAATTATTGTCATTGTGAGCGCGGTAATATCAATAACAATACAGGAAAGGGTGAAAATGTCCAGATATGTCCCTGCTGCTTATGTGTACGGGGGAAAGGAGTGATTGTGACTGCAGGAATCTACCTTCATCATGTCACACTGTGAGCCAGGAGACCCCGGCTGATGACATATCCATAGACCGCACGGTGACCTGTCTTACTTCTCCTGTGATTACACAATTCCAGCCTAAATTCCCAACCTATATACAAGCAGCCAGTGTACGATATGGTTTTTACAAGAGGAATTATGTCGGGGTTTAATTACATAAACCCCGTAGACTGTGGTACCTAATGAAGAGGTCGTACTTACCTGTGTCCCGGGCACTGGTTCAATTTGGCAATCTTCTGGTCCTTTGTTTATTTCTGGCTGGTGTATGGATGGGGTTGTCCGATTCTGTGTCCAGTGCCTGGACTTAGGGGTAACATGTCCCCAAGCAGAGACAAAATTGCTTGTGGAGATTGCAGGGACTATTTTTTTCCGACCACTACTACCTCCACTGTGTGAATGGAGCCGTAGTGCACATGTGTGACCACTGCTACTTGCATGGGTCTTCATAGGTCTACTGTCTACTGTCCCGTAGAAGTGAATGGAGCAGTGGTCGGGCATGCGCAGTACCATTCCATTCACACATTGGACTTAGGGGCCCTTGTTCTTGTGATAGGTGGGGGTCTACACAGTCGAAACCCCAAGCGATCGTACACCTATTCTCTGGAAATGGGATAAACGTTAATGGGACAACCCCAATTCCTTGATGACATTGACTGTATATGTATGGCGAATATTTGTCGTTTAAAGGGGTTATCCAACCCCTATAATGACCCCCCTAATGCCCGGGCCCCTCATATAGGTTACACTTACCCCAGAACCAGCGTTGCTCCTGATGCAAACATGGCCATCGCTTCATCTTCCCGTCGCACAGATTAAAACATCAGGGTAAGTATAACCTATATTTGGGGCCCGGGCATTAGAGTGGCCATTATAGGGTTTGGATAACCCCATTAAGTATGGTGTCAACTCAGGAGCAGAACTGGTGACATAGTCAGGAGGGTAATGGCTGTGTTACATCTGTCAGACTGCCATCCGCTGTCATGGCAGCCTCGGGCCTTGTCAAGGCTTCAAAGTTCCACAATGTAATCTTCCTATTAAATTTTAATCTTCTTATTAAACCCTGCCTGTAGAGCTTAATAGGAAGCTGTAAAAAGCACAATAAACTGCTGTACTATAGTATTACATTGTATGTTATAAGCAATTGATCGATTGTATGTTCACTTCCCCTAGGGCAGGGATGGCCAACCTGCGGCTCTCCAGCTGTTGCAAAACTACAACTCCCAGCATGCCCAGTCTGCTTACAGCTATCAGCCTACAGCAGGGCATGGTGGGAATTGTAGTTTTACAACAGCTGGAGGGCAGCAGGTTAGCCATCCCTGCCCTAGGGGGATTAAAAGTAAAAAAACATTCCTTTGAAAAAAAAAATAAAACTCCCAAAATATCTTTGGAATCACCCACCTAGCCCAATTTTACATATAAAAATAAACAATAAAAAAATTAAACCTAATTGGTTTTCAAAATGTCCAAAACTATTAAAATATAAAATTGTTTATTCTGCATGGCAAATGTTATGATAGAAAAAATCCTGAATAGTGTTTTTTTGGTCACCTAGTCACCTAAAAATTTTGAATACAAACTGATCAAGAAGTATATGGACTCCAAAATTAAAATTGTTAACTGCTCCAATGGGGTTTATAGTTATCACTGTGTGTCAAGAATATAGCTGCTAATGACAAGTTCAGCTCTGCTACATCTGCACACTGTGCACGAGCGAGTCTCGATGTGCTTTGGATACTATCAATTTAAAATTAGTTTGGTCCTGCAAAGTTATGATTTATTGATGACCTTACCTGACAGACAGACTCAGAACTTGCTGGGGTTGTGTTTTTCTAGGCCGGCTGGCAGCAGGGGCGCATTATAAAGTCATTTTGCATGACAGAAGTCAGGATGAGGATGCTGATGATGTCGCAGGGAATGCACCAAAATAATTATTATGTGGATGTCGGCCTTTGTTTATTCTCCAGGACGCTATCGATCTGCGCGAAGAGAAAAGATATTGGTTCCTGCAATAAGTGGTTATTGATTGAGTATTTTTTTCAGTGTTTGTGTGGGGAATGCGCCCTGCTGATCCTACAAAACATTACCCTGACCACTATCCATGCCAGAAAATATGACAGTGACATCTAGATTTCACACTTACAACTTGACCTGTATAATATAATGGCTATGTTCTAAAAATGTCCAAAAATGAGCAGATTAACTAAAATATGGTGATAGGTTCATGATTATATGAACCCTTCACCCCAAACGCTTGAGCGCCTGTGTGGTTACTCATCCACCCATATGACTTCACGCCATTAGCATCCATTTTATTAAGTCCTTTGGGCTGTACCCTAAAAATCATTGATTACTTAGCTTACAGGACCGGTCTACCTGTGTGGTTATACAGGGGCATCAGCTGATGCTTCTGAAGGGGGTGTAGCAAATATAGCTGCCCCTTTTACTGTAGACAGTGTATCGCCCATAGATTGCTTTTTATGTTGCGCTATTATCTGGTCACAGTATGCTGGTATTATTTTAAAGGAGTTTTCCAGTTTGCATCAACATCCTATAAAATAATCATTTATGAAGGTCGCTGTAGTTTTGTAATGTATTTCTTTTATCTTTATTGCTCCGATCTTCCATTCAGGGCTGTGGTCACGTGATCATGTCCATGCAGTTCTTTCTTATTTCCTGTGATGTCATGTCCATGGGCGGAGCAGTGATAGGGGAGTGTCTATGTAACTAGCTGGGTGGGAGGAGCTATAAACTAGCTGGCCGTTGTTAGGGGCGGTGCTGTAGCTGTGGCAGAGGAAGGAGAAATGCATCATGGGTTTGGTTGGATACAGGAACAGGAAGTGCTACATACAGGATGGAAAGAAATCAGACTGATTGGGATTACATGGAAAAAAAGGGGTCATGAGAGTCCAAACTGAAGAAAAAAACGACGGGAACATGTACATGAGGTAACCAACTACATGAGCATATCTGTAAAAACCCTTGGTAATCCCAGAAAACCGCTTTGACCATTATAGGGTGGTATTTACTTAGGTAACAGGCTGAACTGGATGTTACTTAGGCCTGTACTGTATAAAATTATTGCAATGTATGGCGGTTGCGGTGGCACTGTATAGCGTTTTATTTTGCCACTATTATTTAAGTACCATACTTTTTGGCTCATATAATTAGGCCTAGAGTAGTCGTGAGCTTATTGTCTGGGGTTTAATTCCCAGCTAAGTAATTTTGTTAGTAAAGTTTATGGCAGAAAAATTGTTTACATTGAAGTGGCTGTTTGGTTAAAACATGCATATTCCAGGACCTTCAGTATGAGAGATACTCCTTGTGTCAGTTGTGGGTCAGGGCCCCACCATAGTAATTAGATACCAAGCTCTCCAATACTTGCAAGTGCAGCAGGAGGCCATGGTGCATGTGAGATCACCCTACCTGTTCCTCTATAGTGGATATAGCCTCAGTGCTCCTATATCAGCACTGTGTTGAATTATTCGCTATTTTGCTTTTTACATTCCTGCACCTTTCCTGTATTTGACCGTGTGACCTCTTCCCCAGCCTGACCTCCTTATACTGTCTTCCGTTATCGACTTGGCACCTGACATTTACCCACATATTGCCAACCCAAATCTGTCTTGAGAACAATCTTGGCCCATCCCGCTATCCGACTGCCTATAGGAAACTACCCAGGGGACAGCAACCTGGGTATTCAACAGTAAAGTTCACACCTCCTTGAAGGGGCTACAGCTAAAGAATGGTGCATACTTTAGACTCCACACCACAGGATACATGTCTACTAGAAGTGCTCATTGCCAAGCTTAACTTGGTCTCATGCTACTCAAAGCCCATGTCCAGAGAACCTGACATCTGCATCCCCCATTTACCAGGAAGACGCATCCAGGTACTCTTAAAGAGGTATTCCGGTTTTAATAATTACTGTACATTTATTTGTTTAGAGAATAGGCAGTTGTACAAATTTCTAATATACATGTTTTAAGATTTTGCTTGCAGACCTTTATTCTATCCACACAATAGCCTCTCTCTATAGAAAAAAAATGGTACGGCCCATTTTAGTCCTGTAAAATGCATTCGTAGATCTGAATTGGGCTTAAAGAGGACCTTTCACCAGTCGAAAGTTTGTTAGTGAAAGGAATGTACATGCAGAGCGGCACCCAGGGATGACCCTAAGCTTACTATTATTCCTGGGTGCCGCTCCGTTCGCCTGCTGTAGCCCCCGATATCGGTGCACGTGCTGAGGCTAATTTTGCTGTGGGAGGAAACATCCTCTTTTGCCCTGGGCGTCTCCTTCTCCCAGGTTGGAGCGCTGCTGTCGCAGCGCTCAGCTCATATCCTGGGAGGTTGCAGGATATGAGCTGAGCGCTGCTATTGGTCAGAGCTCCAGCCTGGGAGAAAGAGAAGCCCAGGGCAAAAGAGGATGTCTCCGCCCAAGGCAAAATTATCAGCAGCACATGCGCCGGTACAGGGGGCTACAGCAGGCGAACGGAGCGGCACCCAGGGATAATAGTAAGTGCAGAGACATCTCTGGGTGCCGCTCTGCATGTACATAGCTTTACCTAACAAACTTTGGACTGGTGAAAGGTCCTCTTTAAGATGGTGTCATGTGATTCTGTAGCATTCAGTTAACAGTCCACCTATCTAACAGGTAAATAGTAGTGTAGTGAGGAGCATAAAATAGACAGTATATACGGTATTACTACCTGCAGCACCTCATCATGTCTGTCAGTGTAGAAGCACATCTGACATTGCTCTGTCCCTGTCTTCCCTGTATCTGGTGTGTTTGTAATTTTTTTACAATTAACTTTATTAACAAAATAACATCATCTAGATACAGGCAGCCATTTTCCAAATCACTTATAGACAGGCAGCTATATAGACACACATACAGTGAAGCACTTGTTGTAATAGCTGAAAGTATTTCCACTATTGGTCCTATGTAGTTATCCGATGCAAATGTCCTGTGTACTGACCCAGCACATGTATGTCATGTAACACTGTTGCTTACTGAATTTAAGTGATTATATGATGTGAAGTGTCACATGACTGATGCCAGGTTTCAGTTAGGCCATGGATCCATTACACAGAACTAACTGATGCATGGGCTATACCATTCTACTGTACAGATAGGGGGTCAACAACCTGGAAGGTATGCAAAATTTAAAATACATTTTCCTATTATATAAACAAATAAAAAATACCCTTTTAAGTGACTTTCACAATTTGTAGCTACTCTTCGACTTATAGATGAAACTCCTCAATTGGTGACCTCCCACATGACTTTAACCCCTGGGTTTTATAAATCAGAGGGCCCCTTGAGTTTCTGGACCTGTAATGGTATGTAGTATGTATAAATAACAGATATCTACACCCGAAATACAAGATTAGAGAGTTCCCTAAGCGTTAGACTGCAAGAAACATTTTTTGTATCTGCGTTAAAATCATATTATCAAAAAGAAAATTACTTATATCTCAAGTTTTATTAGATGGAAAATCAATATTATCAAACAAGCAGTATGTAAGTATCATTAGGCACTTATATTGATTTATGCTTTGAAGCCACAATTGTCAGCTAGTGATTTTTAGGCACATAAAGTCGGCTATATAGCAAAAAAAAAATCCATTTAGCTCAGGCAGTTATTATCATTATTACTCGAAGACAGACAGGCGATAAATAAAAGAATATATAATGATGTTCTTCCTTGATCTAAATCTGCATGTTCAAGCATTACCTAGAATGCAATCTAATTTTATGGCTTCCTTACTAGACCGTGGATTGGGGTTTTTGCAGTCCAAAAAAACTCTATACTGATCCTTTTGCCATTGACTATGGGTAGCCCATGGACTCTCTTATAGGATTTACTGATTGATTTCACTGTCACCATGTAATGCTTCATTTCTCCTGTGATGGCGCTGCAGGAAAATGAATCACTTATCGCTGGGTTCTCCACAGATTGCAGCCGATCACTGAGGATCTCAATAGTAGGACAACCTGTGATTAGCTTATTTTTAGGGAGACCTTTCTAAAAACAAATGAATGATCAACATTCATGTGATCTTCTATGATATCTCTTTGCTTTTGGATTTGTCTCTATACTCCAGCTGGTGATCTTTACTGTTTGATTTCTTTTTGTTTCACATAACGTAATTTGCACGTTCCGTAAAGGTAGATAACACCCAAAAAGGGCTGCACTTACACCTTCTTTATTTGGGCCAGATAGACCTATTTATTTCCTGTTGTGGGAGAAGAACATGAGGCTAGGAATCGCAGATCGTTCAAGCTTCTGCTTCAATATTGTAGGAAAGTTCACCATATATAGTTCATTGAGTTGAATCAGTAGGACTTGGCAACAACTTCTACATGGCTGGGCTCTGGACAATAGGTGAATCCAATGGAAAGCATACAGACGTCTATGATTTCCATTGAATGGTGTGGTAATACTGTACTTCTGTCAGGATCATGTTCATATCTGGATCAGAGGCTCCGAGTTTAGTCAGTTGTGATGGAAAAAGTACCTGGAAACCACAACAAATAGTGTTGGATCCCATTGTAAGTTGGTGGGGAATTTTGAGACGCTGCTGGTTTCTTTTGGGTGACCGATATATAGGTTTCATAAAATATATAGTACAAAAAGGACCTAACAGCTTCTATCCAAGCCTCTCCACCAGTGCTGCAATATCAACCAATGTGGCCATGGACCTGTCTGAAAAGGTCATGCCACACTTCTTTCAAGTTTCTTTTTATTGATCAGCAAGATTGCACAGTTGGATTTGACAAGACACATTGTAATTCACAAATATCTCAAGTTCACAAATGCAAATAAAGGTAAAGCATCTGACACTATTTTTATCCCCTATCCCCAGCTCCAGCAGTGGGAAACGTAGCTAACTGGAGAGGGGAGGGCTGCTTTAGATGGTGATATCTCCTTAATGGTAGCAGCTAGAAACATGCAACTGTTCTTGTTTGAAATGACAGCATGTTCAGTACAGGAGAAGATATTACTGATAGAAATCGGCGTACTGTGAATACAGCTGAAAGTAAAAGTAAAAACAGGTTTGACCAATGATTATTCCCGACTCGGTTTCTAACAGTGATTTCTCCTCTGTTGCTTGGACTTTAGCTGTCATTTTCTATGAAATCCTGGACTGTCAGCTTTCAAACAAGACCAGTTGCATGTTTCTAGCTGCTATCATTCAGGAGATAACAACATCTGAAGCAGCCCTCCCTCCTCCAGTTAGCTACTTTTCTCATTGCTGGAGCTACAGTAGTTAGGTTATCATTCTCTCTGATATAAAGAGTGAAAGTCAGACTACTATCACTGAGTTTAGTTTCCAGAATTTAGGATGAACAAAGATATGTTAACACTGAAATAATAAATAAGAGATAAGGAAGGTGAGGAGTAGGGAAGGTTGAGATAGGGGAAGAGGGGGAGGGGTCCATGCAGCCAGCAATTCTCCACTAGATAGCCATACAGATCTGTGACAAGGACAGGGTGGACGCTCAGATCGTTGCTCTTCTTTGACTGCCTCAGTATTCCATAAGTGACAAGGTGGGATCTATGTGCTTACAAGATAGGACTGCCCAGATAAAAGGGTGGGGTGCCTACGGCACCTTGCTAGGTCCTGAGGCATGGTATTGTTTCTTTCCAGGATCCCCAAGTCATGCCACATTTTTGTCCTATAATAGATGGTGGGGGAGAAGTTCCTACCTATGGTGGGTCTGTGTTGACCAGAACCAGCAGCAGGAGACAGGTCCCATTTCTACAACTAGATACTGGCTTCACAGATATTCACTCTGCCTAGAAAATCGCTTCATCCTCGTAGATGACGGAGAGCTGCGCATTCCTATTGAAATTCATTGTGGAACAGCAGTTTATGTACAGCATGTCAGTTCCCCTCCATAAATCTTTGTCAAGGATGAGCTAGCATTGTGCGGTAAATAGACTGTAGTCTGTGAAGTGTATGCCTAATCCGCTATTGATTAGCGCTGATCCCGGGAAGGGGGAGAGAGGTCCCATTACATTACAGAATGCAAGAACGTATTGATTATTATATCTCTAAAGACCAACCTACAGATACAAAGGGGTCAGTCATGCCCCCAGCAGCATCAGAAACGTAGGCTATAACAATTTATCATTTATAGATCTCATCTATTCATGCCGTTGGGTTCTGTAAATTTAGGGTGCACTGAATTGCACATGAAAAATAATATTTTCTATATATGATTATTGATGGGGAAATGGCTGTGTGTGATACTGTAGCTAATCCACATTTATTTTCTTTGTAACCTATATGATAACCCAATTTCCTGAAAAACACTTTTTTTTATTACTTCCAGTAACACTATGCAGGGTTCGGGTGTGTGATCACACAATATGTATCGGCTTCATCTGCTGAAGGGGGCGCAACCCAATGCTAATGGGTTAAAATGGTTACCCCATGAAAAGTATTACTGTGCACTGAATAGGACATTTCAAATGAAGTATTAATGTAATATACGTCATAGAAAATATTTGTTGTTGTTTTTTTATATACATTTTCCACTCTGGCAGAGGATAGATCATCAGTTTAAAATTACTGAAGAACCCCTTTAACCTTCTCATCTCTTCATTATCATCGGACACACTAACTTTACACCCCTCCAGCTATATATAGAAGTGGTGCCAGCACCACCTAGGAGCGAATAAAGGTAAATGATACCGCCAGCCTGTTAAAGGGAATTACAGCATGAAATCACAATACATAGGACATTCAGTGAGAGTTTAAAGTGCCACATATAGCACATAGTGGGACACTGCATCAGGAAGAATCAGGCGTGGATCAGCAAGGATTTCCACACACCAATGCCTGATGCATCAGACTAGATCATCCATGGTGCCAGCACTATTCTGTAGACATTTCATAGCCCTTTTATTAGACTATATTATGCATGTACCTGTTATTTGGTCACTGTATAATGGTATTTATTTAGACATCATGTGACATTTCTACTTAGGCAGTGTACAGTATATTGTTTTGACAGTGCAAGTATTTATTTAGACACCATGCTGTATGGCACCTATAATTAGGCACTGTATGACAGTACATCATGTCAGGGGAATATACAGACAATTCCAAACAGGGCACCTTCGAAACTAAACCTATCTTCGAGACAATAGAAGGGATTACAAGTGCGGTTTGAGATGCGGGTACCACACCTCAGGTACCACTAATTGCTGGGCCACACCTGCATTGCACCTGTGTCTCAATTGGCATAACCAGGTAGGGCACAGCAGTTAACAGAAACCGTAGAGCAGAACCCGCGGCTCAAGCCGATCACGTATAATAGTACCCTAAACGCATCTTTTTAATAACATTTATTCCAGGTTTTAATAGTCAAAGAAGCTAATGCGTTTTAGGACAGATAAAATATAAATTGTCCTAGTAAATGTAAGACAATGTTCATGCAGGGTTTAATTTCTTCAAGGAAGATTGTCTTCCCAGGTGCCAGACTGAAGTGATAATCCTCAATTTCCTTGTTTCAATATGTTGGGTGTGAACGAGAGGTAATTAGGGGTGATTAGTCAGCCTCGGCCGTGCCAAGGAACGTCATTTATTCGTGCTCACAACACTCCACAAGAAAGCCGATTCCACACTTCCATAAATGACAGCAGAAGACGTCTTCCTCGGCTTCCTCAGTATGTTGAAAGAAAACAGAGGCTTTCACTTTGAAGACGGCAAATTGCTTAATTGCCTTTAATATGTTGTAGCGAGAAAAAAAAGGAAGCTTCTCAGGAATGGAGTAGGTGCTGATGTTAACCTGTCACTGACAAAGCCCGTTCTACCTTCATCAGAAAAGCGTTGTTCCATTTTTACACGGTATCTAATTTAAAAATAGCAGGCACACTGATGGCGCTGTCAAACGGTTGCGTTCCGGCTACGCGGTTGCTGCTAATGACTCTGTAGCTGGGATTCTTTATTTGGTTGGAAACTATTTTTTTTAAACTATTTTTGCAGCTTTCGGTCCAGTAATATTTTTCTTATATATTATTCAAGATTCTGATGCACATATATCATAGGTTTCTCTGAGGGGATACTTCCTCGTCCTAGGGAACATCCTTTTATTGCTGAGAAATATTTAAAAAATCAAGTTTATTTTCCTTATCATTTTAATCTGGTTTTAGGTTGTTTTTACTGTGCTGAGAGGAATTACTCCATGTCAGAAGTCCTGAATTGTCAGCGTGGACCTCAATGTCCTCTACTGTTGTTGCTCACGAGAGGTACCGGTTTTCCTCGTGGAGAGCCGGCTGGCGTAGTTAGTCCTACAGGCAATGTTCGCTGGGAAAAAGTATGCAAATTAACATGCAAACTCTCACTAGTGTCACTTAGGGGTGGGCGATATGGCTGAAAATCTATAATGCGATATAATTTGAAGCATGTGCGATATATATTCCGATATATTATTTTCTATATGGGGGGGGGGGGGGGTTGTCTTTGTCTAAATGCACCAGGGTGCACCAACAATTATCTAATGTGTTTGTGCACCAATATTCTCTAAATAGAGGGTATCAACTAGCCACACCAATTTCACAGAAAATTGCTCCCTGAAGTCTGACTTTTTATGAAAGTTTAAGACAGTATGGCCGTTTCACAATATATTCATTGCCATATAGGCCGTCCTTTCTTATTTCTGGGTAAAGAGACCTAAAAAAACACAACTGCGTGGACATATAGGATCTGTTACTACAAAATGCTGTGCAACTCCCCCCGCCCAAAGAAGATTCGGGCACCTGTTGTTGTATCTACCACTCCTGTTGGGCGCGCGGCGGCAGCTGGCTGACGCGTCTTCTTCTTTCCAGCATGCGCTGGGCGGGGCCTGACATCACGCACAGCGTCAGCCAGCGCGCTGACGATGTGTGCACTCCAGGCCCTGGCCAGTGCAGCGCAGTGCGGACTGCGGAGTTGGGAGGCCATGGAGAGGTAAGTAACCTCTGTGGTCATATCGCGGCCCTGCAATATAGGCAATATAGGCAACATCTATATTGTTGCACAAATTCATATCGTGCATATTGCATATCGCCTATATCGCCCACCCCTAGTGTCACTTATAGGTAGCTATCCTGTAAGTCAACGTCCATCACATTAAACCGCCGACATGAATATCCCAAAAGCATTATCTTCTGCAGTATCCACATGGATGTGTAGGGTACTGTGTCTCCTACATTTTGGGAAGAGGTAGTGGCATACATAGAAGTGAGGGGTAGCTCATAAAAAAGATCAAACTGGATCTTCCATTAGGGTCCTTTCCATGGTTCTTTGACCAATTATTCACTCCTATTTTTGGCAAAAATAAGAATTGTCTCTAGGGGGGAAGTCCTTGACAGGTTCATGCCACCCAGTGGGAACTAAGATGGAACCAACAAAAACTGGGCTGCCATAACAGCCTCATGGTCTGCTTCTATGGTACCTTTGTCTGTGGGAATAGGTTATGGTTTGACTTGCCGCAATCCCACCAGTGTTATCTTCATACATAAACTTTATACAAGATAGAGATTTGTAGTGCATGTCCACATTACTTTGAGGTTTGTGGCTCAGTGGTTGGCACTATTGTCTTGCATTGTTAGTGTCCTAGATTTAAATCTGATCATGGACAACATCAGCATAGACTTTTTATGTTCTCCTCCTGTTTTGTGTGGTTTTCTTGACCTGTCGGGTGTTTTTGGATGCAGTGATGCCATGATGTATATATTTTTTATTATTTGTGTTTATTTTTTATTATAATGAAAGGGAAGTGATTAAAAAATTTATATTTTGTTATATTTTTTTTGACATTTTTATTATGTTATATTTTTTTGTGGCCCCTCTAGGAGACTACAATATCCATTAGTTTTTTTTTTTTAAGAATATTACTATACTCCCAAAAGGGCGGGTTCGCATTGGCATTATGGCATTCTGATATAGGTTTCTTTATAACAGAATATAACAGGATTTTTGGACAGAATGCAAAACAGAAGTCTTTAAGAGGCATTCCGTTTTGCTCCATTCTAATACATGTCTATAGGGACACATAACGGTTCTGTTTAGTTCCGTTTTACATGATGGAAAAAATAGTCCTGTTGACACATGCCGTGATCTCACTTAAACACAGTTTGTAAAAGTTGTAATGACCACGATCGGCATTATTGCCGGTCGCGGACGTTAGCTGTGGGCCTCTGCTGTTTGAAATAGCAGAGACCCATCAGCTATGGCGCCCATTGCAGGCGTGAGCGGGAACCATGTTTAAAGACCCCACATGTACGACGCTGGTAGTGAAAGGGTTAACAGGTTAGTATGGTGACTTATTATTTTTTTTTATATATTTTTTAAAGCCAATCTCTTTAACATGTGATCCTGCTAGGATGATCAGAGATCAGCTGTAAACTATGGGGAAACATGGCAGTAAGTCTACTTTCAGACTCGCGTTTTGACTTTCCGTTTTTGAGATCCGTTCAGGGCTCTCACAAGCGGTCCAAAACGAATCAGTTTACATTCTAATGCATTCTGAATGAAAAAGGATCCGCTCAGAATGCATCAGTTTGCATCAGTTCAGTCTCCATTCTGCTTTGGAGACAGACACTAAAACGCTGCTTGCAGCGTTTTGGTGTCCATCTGATGTAACTGAGCCAAACTGATCCTGGCACACAATTTAAGTCAATGGCGACGGATACATTTTCACTGACACAATCTGGCACAAGAGAAAACGGATCCGTCCTCCATTGACTTTCAATGGTGTTCAAGATGGATCCGTCTTGGCTGTGTTAAAGATAATACAAACGGATCCGTTCTGAACGGATGCAGACGGTTGTATTATCTGAATGGATCTGTCCATGATGGATCCGCACAAAACGCGAGTGTGAAAGTAGCCCAAGTGTTCAGTTTTCCTGCAGCGCCACCACATGGGGAATTTAGGCATTACACAGTGCCCATTTATATCAGTGGGTTATGAAAGAATAGATAGATCAGGAGCTATTGTGGATATGACCATATTTTGTACACATGAAGTATAACGTGATTTTGAAATAAGCTAATTGTAAAAAAAAGGGGGTCAGTCAGCACATCCCAATGTGCAGGTGCAGGCTGCCATGGCTAGAAACACAAAGAAAAAGGACAATGCAACAGCGCTCTGCAGACTCAAATGAAGTACAATAATGCCATAATTATAGAAAACATTTTGGTGCTTATGCTACGCTTATAAATTAGAGATACTTGCAAATACATTTTGTACAAAATTATCTGGGCCCGCCTGTCAAGCGTCAAGGCGAT
This sequence comes from Bufotes viridis, assembly GCA_033119425.1. Lineage (NCBI taxonomy): Eukaryota > Metazoa > Chordata > Amphibia > Anura > Bufonidae > Bufotes > Bufotes viridis. Next base: position 573,704,272 of record CM065589.1, read on the forward strand.
CTCAATCAGACGGAGTGGGCTCAGCATGCATGTTAGTACCTGCATCCCTGGATTTAATGGAGGCCGTTATGGCACCAAAAATGGTAAAAAGCAGAGTGGACCCAACATGCATGTGGAACCTGCACTCCCCGAATTTTATGGTGGCCATTTTGGCACATTACAGGTAGTATTTAGTGTTAGGCTCCCGTCTGATAGAGATCGCCTTGACGTTTGGCAGACGGGCCCAGATAATTTTGTACAAAATGTATTTGCCAAGTTTCTCTAATTTATAAGCGTAGAATAAGCACCTAAATGTTTTCTATAATTATTGCATTATTGTACTTCATTTGTGTCTGCAGAGCGCTGTTGCATTGTCCTTTTTTTCTTTTAAATAAGCTGTTCACCTTTCACTATGAGGGAACATTCATTGCAATTGCTGTCACATAGCAACCCCAATAAAGTATAGTTCATGCTGTGTCAGTCTTCCATCCAGCATTTTCTCTCAATGCTGGGTGTTCAGAAATCGATCTGTAAAATAACCGTACATCTTTAAGAACAACTTAAACCACAAAAAAATGTATATTTCCTTAAGAAAAAAAAATTTAATTACATGAATAGGGGCAGCCTAATGAATATAGAAAATGGATGTGAATGTTGCCGGCACAGTGGGGGTCATATTATCTTCCAAATACGTCACCTCTATTTCACGGTTTACAGTGATCACAATGTCGCCGGTGTGCTGCAGCCAGAAAATATATGCAAAGTGAGCAGCTAAGTGTTTTGTTTTTCTTTGTGACATTCTGGATAAATATTCCTTTTCCGTTTCTGCATCATCGGAGAATTGTAATGGAGCTGGCATAAAGGTAACAGTTTATCATAAAGTGTATACTTAATCAAAAATTGTTCTGCTCTATAAGCATAAATGTAAGAAGGAATGCCTACATCGTAGACAAGTATAAGTAATAGTTTTTCATTGAAGCTAATTTTTTATAAGAAAAAAATCTAAACCTGTTAGAGACAAATGTAAACTATATTGACTTTGAACAAAAATAAATGCGTACAGAGGCAGGTTCTTTCGTGGGGTAGACAAAGTAGGCAGCTGCATAAGGCACATTTGATAGTTGGGGGCACAAACTATGGTTCAAAAGAAAAATAAAAGGCAATGCTCTACCTTCTAGGAACACTAAAATGTCATTGTAATATACATATAGATATATATATAATTGTGGTAAGGTGCAGGGTGCCGTCGTGGATGGCAGGTATGTGTCACCGAGGTTCATAGCCTCGGTGAGGTAAGAGCCGTTTTTGTTGATGTCAGCAGCAGCTAGTGCTACTGACATAGTTTTAAATAGCATGGCTGCAAAGCCGATCCGGGCCGGCTCTTACCGGGAGCAGCTAAAGTGTAGGGTGGGTGGCTGCTCCCCACGACCCAGTCCGGGTTTTGGGCTGGGTTTATAAACTCAGCCAGCACCAGCAGCTGGGGCTGTGATTGTCCTGGAACTGCTAACAGTCCTGTGGAGTTCTATGACCTGGAGGAAAGAGTTCAGCAAGGTGGTGTTTTTCCCTGCAACTTGAAGGTGGAATCTCCTGCGGCTGGGCCGACTGCTAGGTGTGAACCCTCACCTAAACCTCCCAGGTGACTGAACCCTGTGTTGGCCTGTTTTTGTTTGGCCACATTATTTCTGTTGTGTGTGAACTATCACCAAGAGACTGTTTTTCATTTATGTTGTGCAAGTGTGAATAAAACACTGTTTATTGCACATTCTGGATTCCGTGTTTTGCCTCAGTACTGCACCCGCACCGCTATCTACCAGAGCGACTCCCCACATTTGGTGTCGGACGCGGGCATGCGCAGTGAGGCTGGCGTGAACGCCGAAGTTTGTTTTTGCTGGGCACGACTGGATGTCCTATATTAGGCCGGCAAAGTTGCAGCCTGTGATCCCTGACAAAATGGAGGCGGTTGTAAAAGCCCTTGTGGAGGCTAACTTGCAGCAGCGGGAGGCCAGAGCCCTGGGAGCCCGAGTCCGAAGGGCCTGCGGTAGGGGTGACCACCACTGCTGCGGTAGAGGGGGAGACAACCCCACTGAGTGTAATGGTGGGAGACACGGAGGACTTGCCACCGGGACCTGAGTTGGCAGACCTCAATGTCTCCGGGGAAAATTTTGGGACCGCACAACACCGGGACCAAACCCTAACCAGGGCCTGGGAAAGTGTCGTAATAATTGATGGTAAACCCCAGAAACCTGGGGCTGAATTAATGTTCCCACGATTTATTGTTCTTCAGGATATGTTGTATCGGGTGAACCAAATCCGAGGTGAGCTCGTTGAACAGTTGGTGGTGCCCACCGCATATCGCAAGCTGGTTATGGAGCTTGCCCACCAACATGTTCTTGGGGACACTTGGGGTGGCAGAAAACCCAGGACCGCATACTGCAGCGGTTTTATTGGCCCGGTGTGTTCAAGGAGGTAGAAAATTATTGTAAGTCCTGTCCGACCTGTCAGATAAATAGCCCCCAGCCACATTTCCGTAGTCCTCTGGTACCTCTTCCAATTATTGAGGTCCCGTTTGAGCGAATCGCTATGGATCTAGTGGGCCTGTACCAAAGTCTGCCAGGGCCACCAACACATTCTGGTAGTTCTCGACTATGCAACTCGGTATTCGGAGGCGGTGCCTCTGCGACATACCTCAGCTAAGCTCATCGCCAAAGAGTTAATGGAAATGTTTTCCTGTGTGGGCCTGCCAAAGAGGTTCTGACAGACCAAGGACCCCTTTTATGTCCAAAGTTATGAGGGAACTGTGTAAATTGTTGCGTATAAAGCAGTTACGGACGTCCGTTTACCATCCGCAAACAGACGGTCTTGTCAAGAGGTTTAACCAAACTTTAAAAAATATGTTAAAAAGGGTGGTGTCTAGAGATGGGAAGGACTGGGACCTGCTTCTGCCCTATCTCATGTTCGCAGTGCGAGAGGTGCCCCAGGCCTCTACTGGGTTCTCGCCCTTCGAACTGCTTTATGGCAGACACCCTCGGGGCCTGTTGGATATCGCCAAGGAAGCGTGGGAACAACACCCTGTCCCCCACAAAAGTGTCATTGAGTATGTCACCCAGATGCAGGAACGGATGGAAAGGGTGTTGCCGCTGGTCCGGGAGCATATGGAGGCAGCGCAACAAGCCCAGAGTAGGGTGTACAATTGTCAGGCTCGGATGCAGGGCTTCAATCCGGGAGATCGGGTTTTGGCTTCTGGTGCCCACCCTTGAGCAGCAAGTTCCTAGCTAGGTGGCAGGGCCCCTATGAAGTGATCGAGAAGGTAGGGGAAATAAATTACAAAGTACACCAGCCAGGGCGGCGCAAGCCGGAGCAGGTGTACCACGTGAATTTACTAAAGCCGTGGAAAGATAGGGACACAACCGACGACAGCAGCCCCCGGCCAGGGCTTCTAGGTGAAAAGGGTCCAGCCCCACAGTTCGAGGCCTGTGAAGCAGTAACCACGGTCAAAATTGCAGACAGCCTGTCTTCCAAACAAGTTCAGGAAGTCAGGGAGTTCATCAGTCGGAACACGGATGTGTTCTCGGACCTCCCTGGCCGCACGTCTCTCATCCAACATGACATCGTCACTGAGCCTCAGGCCAAGATCCGGTTAAAACCATACCGGGTACCCGAGGCTCGGCGACGGGCCATCGCGGAGGAAGTGCAATTAATGTTGAAGCTCAATGTCATTGAGGAGTCGAAAAGTGAGTGGGCCAGTCCCATAGTCCTGATACCCAAGCCGGATGGGGCGTTGCGGTTCTGCAACGATTTTCGCAAATTAAATGAAGTGTCCAAGTTCGATGCGTATCCCATGCCCGGGTAGACGAGCTTGTTGAGAATTTAGGGCAAGCCCGTTATTTTTCTGTGCTAGACCTCACTAAAGGATACTGGCAAGTACCCTTAACGGAGTCGGCCAAGGAAAAACTGCTTTTGTTACCCCACAGGGCCTGTATCATTATAAGGTGTTACCCTTTGGCCTGCATGGCGCCCCGCCACCTTCCAAAGGTAATGGATATTGTGCTGCGACCTCATCGTCGGTACGCCTCGGCCTACTTAGGCGATGTAATCATCCACAGCAGAGGGCAGCTATGACTGTGACGGACTATCAGACAGGGCAGAGGCGGCTATGGCAGTGACCGGACTATCAGACAGGGCAGAGGGCAGCTATGGCTGTGACCGGACTATCCAGACAGGGCAGAGGAGCAGCTATGGCAGTGACCGGACTATCAGACAGGGCAGAGGGCATCTATGGCTGTCACCTGGACTATCAGACAGGGCAGAGGGCAGCAATGGCAGTGACCAGACTATCAGGGCAGAGGGCGTCTATGGCTGTCACTGGACTATCAGACAGGGCAGAGGGCAGCTATGGCAGTGACCGGACTATCAGACAGGGCAGAGGGCAGCTATGACTGTGACCGGACTATCAGACAGGGCAGAGGGCAGCTATGGCAGTGACCGGACTATCAGACAGGGCAGAGGGCAGCTATGACTGTGACTGGACTATCAGACAGGGCAGAAGGCGGCTATGGCAGTGACCGGACTATCAGACAGGGCAGAGGTCGGCTCCGGCTGTGACCGGACTATCAGGCAGGGCAGCTATGCCTGTCACCAGACTATCAGGGGGGCTGACTGTAGTGACTGTCACCAGGTCCTCAAACACAGCCAACACTACTGTTGGAACGTTACCTCCACCCCACTGCCCGTATCCAGCACAGTAGGGGCTGTCAGAGGCACCTTTCAGAGAAAACACCAGTGGGACACTTTACCTAGCACTGTGGCCCCTTGGTTCTATGGACTGGTGGGGGCCCCAGTGTGAGAAAACCCCTTCTTTGCTGTAACACATGCAATTATGATACAGGCACCCAGGATTGTAAAGGGTTACTATAAAATAAAAATACACTTTATAAGGTATAGTAAAATACAAAATTTAAAAAAAGTTTACAGAATCCATTCATCTTTGGCTACAAGATAGACTTGTTATGTAACCTCAGCACTGAAGGTGTTAAATTCTATTTTAAAACCCCAGCGTCATGGGAATTCAGAGCCAGCAGCTTCATGACATATTTCAGGGCATTAAAAAGAGCCCAGCCTCTGCTCGTCAGTCTCGTTACCTTGTATGTGGAGGCTGCATCGTGCTCGGCAGAGGCACAGTCGTAAGGCAATAAGTCAGGTTGTGTCAGGGGGAGTATTACACTATACCTAAACTATAATACACGGCGCAGAGCGGACATTGGTTCCTGGAGCTCCCCGACATGTCTGCAGTGCACAGACGGCTCTGCTGAATCAGAGGGAGGAGCTCTCCTCACATACCAGGCCAGCAGATTGTAGTTCGCGGGTTAGACCTGGCAGCCAATGGCAAAGTGTGTAGGCGGGGCTTTCTCCTGACACTGGAGCGCGCCCGCTAAGTGTAAAAGGAACCACAGAAGAAAAAGCCGGTGCAGCGTGAATTGTCCCTACCCTGTGAGTTTTTCCTACCGCCGAACTGAGCATGCTCAGTGGAAGTGAAGCCCCGCCCACAGCCTATTCTCCCTTTTCTTTACTATCCAGTTCATTCTTTACCATCAATGGCGGCATGGAGTTAGTTTTTATAAGAGCCGGCGCAGCGAGGCCGAGCCCGATGCGTGGCGGCGCGAGCGAGCGAGGCACAACTAATGTAGATTTGGGGTTTTTACTAAAGGGAGAGTTAGGCTGTGGGCGGGGACTTTACTTGTACTGAGCATGCTCAGTTGGTGGGGTAGGGAAAACTCACAGGGTAGGGACAATTCACGCTGCACCGGCGTGCAGCAGATGCCTTGAAAGCCTTTTTTTCTTAAAGAGACAGAGCAGCAGAGGGTCTGGGCGCAAATGGCGACAAGACTACAAAGTCTTGTCGCCATTTTGTAATTCTAAGTCGCATTGGCGACCATTTTGGTCACCATCTGGAGCCCTGTAAGGGCGGGTTCGCATTGGCATTATGGCATTCTGATATAGGTTTCTTTATAACAGAATATAACAGGATTTTTGGACAGAATGCAAAACAGAAGTCTTTAAGAGGCATTCCGTTTTGCTCCATTCTAATACATGTCTATAGGGACACATAACGGTTCTGTTTAGTTCCGTTTTACATGATGGAAAAAATAGTCCTGTTGACACATGCCGTGATCTCACTTAAACACAGTTTGTAAAAGTTGTAATGACCGCGATCGGCATTATTGCCGGTCGCGGACGTTAGCTGTGGGCCTCTGCTGTTTGAAATAGCAGAGACCCATCAGCTATGGCGCCCATTGCAGGCGTGAGCGGGAACCATGTTTAAAGACCCCACATGTACGACGCTGGTAGTGAAAGGGTTAACAGGTTAGTATGGTGACTTATTATTTTTTTATATATTTTTAAAGCCAATCTCTTTAACATGTGATCCTGCTAGGATGATCAGAGATCAGCTGTAAACTATGGGAAACATGGCAGTAAGTCTACTTTCAGACTCGCGTTTTGACTTTCCGCTTTTGAGATCCGTTCAGGGCTCTCACAAGCGGTCCAAAACGAATCAGTTTACATTCTAATGCATTCTGAATGAAAAAGGATCCGCTCAGAATGCATCAGTTTGCATCAGTTCAGTCTCCATTCTGCTTTGGAGACAGACACTAAAACGCTGCTTGCAGCGTTTTGGTGTCCATCTGATGTAACTGAGCCAAACTGATCCTGGCACACAATTTAAGTCAATGGCGACGGATACATTTTCACTGACACAATCTGGCACAAGAGAAAACGGATCCGTCCTCCATTGACTTTCAATGGTGTTCAAGACGGATCCGTCTTGGCTGTGTTAAAGATAATACAAACGGATCCGTTCTGAACGGATGCAGACGGTTGTATTATTTGAATGGATCTGTCCATGATGGATCCGCACAAAACACGAGTGTGAAAGTAGCCCAAGTGTTCAGTTTTCCTGCAGCGCCACCACATGGGGAATTTAGGCATTACACAGTGCCCATTTATATCAGTGGGTTATGAAAGAATAGATAGATCAGGAGCTATTGTGGATATGACCATATTTTGTACACATGAAGTATAACGTGATTTTGAAATAAGCTAATTGTAAAAAAAAGGGGGTCAGTCAGCACATCCCAATGTGCAGGTGCAGGCTGCCATGGCTAGAAACACAAAGAAAAAAAGGACAATGCAACAGCGCTCTGCAGACTCAAATGAAGTACAATAATGCCATAATTATAGAAAACATTTTGGTGCTTATGCTACGCTTATAAATTAGAGATACTTGCAAATACATTTTGTACAAAATTATCTGGGCCCGCCTGTCAAACGTCAAGGCGATCTCAATCAGACGGAGTGGGCTCAGCATGCATGTTAGTACCTGCATCCCTGGATTTAATGGAGGCCGTTATGGCACCAAAAATGGTAAAAAGCAGAGTGGACCCAACATGCATGTGGAACCTGCACTCCCTGAATTTTATGGTGGCCATTTTGGCACATTACAGGTAGTATTTAGTGTTAGGCTCCCGTCTGATAGGGATCGCCTTGACGTTTGGCAGACAGGCCCAGATAATTTTGTACAAAATGTATTTGCCAAGTTTCTCTAATTTATAAGCGTAGCATAAGCACCTAAATGTTTTCTATAATTATTGCATTATTGTACTTCATTTGTGTCTGCAGAGTGCTGTTGCATTGTCCTTTTTTTCTTTGAAATAAGCTCTTCACCTTTCACTATGAGGGAACATTCATTGCAATTGCTGTCACATAGCAACCCCAATAAAGTATAGTTCATGCTGTGTCAGTCTTCCATCCAGCATTTTCTCTCAATGCTGGGTGTTCAGAAATCGATCTGTAAAATAACCGTACATCTTTAAGAACAACTTAAACCACAAAAAAATGTATATTTCCTTAAGAAAAAAAATTAAATTACATGAATAGGGGCAGCCTAATGAATATAGAAAATGGATGTGAATGTTGCCGGCACAGTGGGGGTCATATTATCTTCCAAATACGTCACCTCTATTTCACGGTTTACAGTGATCACAATGTCGCCGGTGTGCTGCAGCCAGAAAATATATGCAAAGTGAGCAGCTAAGTGTTTTGTTTTTCTTTGTGACATTCTGGATAAATATTCCTTTTCCGTTTCTGCATCATCGGAGAATTGTAATGGAGCTGGCATAAAGGTAACAGTTTATCATAAAGTGTATACTTAATCAAAAATTGTTCTGCTCTATAAGCATAAATGTAAGAAGGAATGCCTACATCGTAGACAAGTATAAGTAATAGTTTTTCATTGAAGCTAATTTTTTATAAGAAAAAAATCAAAACCTGTTAGAGACAAATGTAAACTATATTGACTTTGAACAAAAATAAATGCATACAGAGGCAGGTGCTTTCGTGGGGTAGACAAAGTAGGCAGCTGCATAAGGCACATTTGATAGTTGGGGGCACAAACTATGGTTCAAAAGAAAAATAAAAGGCAATGCTCTACCTTCTAGGAACACTAAAATGTAATTGTAATATATATATATATATATATATATATATATATATATTCCATCACTTCCTGCTTTTATCCTTTTTTCTTTGATCTTATTATATCTTATTATATATCATATTATCTCATTTTACAATTAAAACTGATAAATCTTCTCTTTTTGTATCAGTAGATCAGCTGTGTTCCCCCTCCTACTCCTCTAGCCGTAAGAAAAGTGGCTGCAGCAGGAGTCTCCCCTTCCTTATCGGCAGTAGAACAAAAAGATCATAAATTGAGGCTTTCTTGACTAAGCTCCATTCGCTCAGCCTAAAAAAGAGGAATTCAGTAGTAGACTGCGCCGTCACATGACCACTGCAGCCGGTGACATCACTGGGTCACGTGATTGGCTGCAGTGGTCACATGACCCATGTCAAAAGAGATGTTGACCCGGGACCTGCAGAGGCGGTAGAGCGACGATGGAAATGGAACCCGGCGAAAAGGATAGGGTTATTATGTTCCTCAACTCGGGTCTGGTCACACTGTAGGGTTTCTAATAAACATCATAAAGGTGAACAACTCCTTTAAAGTCATGCCTTAGCCTAAAGTCACGTCCAACCTTGTCTATATGGCCACCTTGAATTTAGCTGGGCCTGGGCCTCCTTCGCCACTGTAAAAAATGAACTAGTAAATTACGCCATAGTATGATGCAAATGAGTTCAGGTCTGATAAGTCGCAGTTTTCTTGGAAATATGGTTGTCACAGACTGCACACGCTCATCTGAAACTGACCTATATGACCTGTGCAGCATGACTAGAAGAAATATTGGCCTAGGTAAGCACCCATCTGTAGATAGCTGTCTTTGGGTACCTGTCCCTCCTGAGTACATAACAGGGTATTGGCTCCGTAGATAAAGGGGTTCTCCCCAAAAAATATTCTACATTTTTCAGACCAGCACCTGGATCTGAATACTTTTGTAATTGTATGTGGTTAAATATTTAGCATAACCACTGAGTTATTCAATAAAATATATCTGTACAGCGCCACCTGCTGTTTGTATTTTTCCTCATTTCTCTGTCTACCTCGCTGAGGTGGTCGCACATGCTCAGTTTCATCCTTAAACTGTTGTCAGCCGAGACTGCTGTTATAAGCTGTGACATTTACCAGCAGAGAAGGAGCTGCCAATCAGAACTAAATCTAGCAGAGCAATTGGAACAATGAATTGGAAAAGCTCTGGATCCATGTGAGGTACAGGGCTGGTTCTAGGTTGGTTAGAAAGAGATTTTCATGTACGATATGATCATCACATTTAAAATTAATCATGGCTTAACCCCTTTGATGAGGCTTTAGGGGACACTGGTTTTCAATAAGGAGAGACAGTTATGTATAGATTCTTAGTTGCAATGCACCATGGGTAGAATAATTGAATTAGGGCTCTTTCACACTAGCGTTTTATCTTTCGGTCCTAGAGTTCCGTCCTTGGGGCTCTAGGATGGAAAGATACTGATCAGGATTTATCCTAATGCATTCTGAATGGAGAGAAATCCGTTCAGGATGCATCAGGATGTCTTCCGTTCAGTATGTGAACGTTTTTTGGACGTTGACAAAACCGTAGCATGCTGTGGATTTGTCTCCGTCCAAAAATCCGGAAGACATGCCGTAACGCCGGATCCGGAATTAATGCCCATTGAAGTGCATTAATCCGGATCCGGCATTAAGCTAAACGGCATTAAGCTACCCGACGTTTGGCTTTTGTGAATGGTTACCATGGCAGCCAGGACGTTAAAGTCCCGGCTGCCATGTTAAAGTGTAGTGGGGAGGCAGGGGAGAAGCATACTTACCTTCCGTGCGGCTCCCGAATTCCGGGGCGCTCCACAATGACGTCAGAGCGCCCCATGAGCATGGATCACATGATCGCACGGATCACGTGATCCATGCGCGTGGGGCGCTCTGACGTCATTGTGGAGCGTCCCGGGAGCCGCACGGACTGTAAGTATCTGCTCCCCTGGCTCCCCACTACTTACTATGGCAACCAGGACTTTAGTAGCGTCCTGGCTGCCATAGTAACACTGAAAGCATTTTGAAGACTGATCAGTCTCCAAATGCTTTCAGTTGTCTTGCGCTGTGACGGATCCGGTGGGCATTTCCGGCGACGGAAGTGCACGCCGGATCCACACAACGCTAGTGTGAAAGAGGCCTTAGCTCTCTTCCAGAAGGAAGAAAGCTGCCTCACTAGTGCCACATGTTGGAGGTAGCTGTAAGTCAGTGTCCAACCAGTCTCCAGCACAGCACTGACTTATCTATCTTCAATAGGGGGCATTGCGGAAATAAGCTAATTTGCCTATTTTTCCCATGGGGCATTGCCAGTAAAACTCCATAACCAGCGGAGTCTCCTTAATGAGAACTAGTGTCCCCCCAAAGCGGGTTTATGTTTCACAGTTTTTACTTTTTTTCTTTCTTCAATTTCAAAGTTTTAATCTTTGTTCTTGAGCAGCGAGGAAGGAGTAAGATAAAAGTACTGTCTCTCTGAAAAGTCGGGAAGAAGTTATGACACGCGGGGGATTTGGGAATCGCTCGGTGTTTGTATTTTATCAAATATTTGTTCAGCCGCAGTAAAGCTGTCTAGAGTTGATAACAGTCCATAGTCCTTGATAAATGTCCCCCCTGTGATACAGAAGGTTAATAATCCGTATTCGGCTTCTTTAAGATGGCAAAGTGATCCTTCGCTCAGAGTCATTAGCTGGGTAAGGAAGCTTGACTAAGATTTTCATTTTAGATTTTTTTTGCAGAAATTGGAAGAAAAGCATGTAAAACGGGAAAACTTTCGTGGTTTTAATTTAGGCCAAAATTCATTTTTACAGAATCTTTACGCTCAATTTAGAGGGAGTGTATAAATGTGTGTTGGCTGGGTGCAATGGAAAATGCCCACAGTCTATTAAGTAAGCGGGATCATTTTTACTTAGGCTACATGCACACGAAAGTAAAAAAAAAAAGTCTATTAAAAACGGACACACTGTCAGTTTTTCATGGCCATTTTGCATCAGTGTGTGGATCCATTTTCTGGCCGTGTGTCCGTTTTTAATGTCCGTTTTGCATTCGTTTTTTATGTCCACCTTTCTGAGAACACCCACAGGATGGTGGGCCCCCAGCTAAAATAATGTCCCTCATAGTGTAAGAATTTATTTTTTTTGCTGCCCCCAGCTTTAATAATGTCCCCCATGTAGGCCCCCTGGTAAAACAATATCCCCCATAGTATGATTTTTTTTTTTACCGCCCCAGCTTTAATAACGCCCTATGTAGGCCTCCATCTTAAATAATGTCCCCCATAGTGTAGAATTTTTTTTTTTTACTGCCCCCAGCTTTAATAATGCCCCATGTAGGCCTCCAACTTAAAAATAGTCCCCCATAGTGTGTGATTTTTATTTTTTTTACCACCCCCAGCTTTAGTAATGCCCCCATGTAGGCCTCCATCTTAAATAATGTCCCCCATAGTGTAGGAATTTTTTTTTTTTACCGCCCCCAGCTTTAATAATGTCCCCAATGTAGGGCCCCATCTTAAATAATGTCCCCCATAGTGTGTGATTTTATTTATTTTTTTAACGCCCCCAGCTTTATAATTTCCCCTATGGTTTAAATAATGCCCCCATAGTGTCCCACGGCCAAAAACAAACAAAAAAAACCCTCACCTTATCCACTTGATCGCGCTGCAGCGGTCTCTTCTCTCTTCACAGAACGGGACCTGCCGAAGGTGCGAGATGACGTCACTGCGCGCTCCCACGTGGTTATGTCACCACGCATATCGCAGGTCCTTCGGCAGGTCCTGCTCAATGAAGAGAGAAGAGACCGCTGCACCGCAAACAAGTGGATGAGGTGAGTTTTTTTTTTTTTTAACCCCTGAATGGCCTGGGTACCCGTTTTTAACGGCCGTTAGACGGGTGCACTCCTGTCAGTCGGCTGTTAAAAACATCCCATTGATTTCAATGGGTCCATTTCACCGTGAAAACGGCCTATTTTTGGACGGACGCTATTCACTGGCCGTTAAAAGAACAGCCATGTGAATAGCCCCATAGACTTTCATTGGTACTAAAAATGGGCGTGTGACGGCCACTACTTAGATGGCCGTCACACACCCATTATTCACTGTCGTGTGCATAAGGCCTTAATTTGTCTGCGAGCGAGTATGAGCCCAAGTTGAATAAGTTACAAGAACCTCATTCCTTGGCCTAACTGACTGGGAGCAGCGGATGATCCATGCTTAGTCTTGATATCGCCGTTTGCTCCTTTGTCTCACAACCAAAAACGACCGCCAGAATAACAATCGGGAAATCCTTGGTGTAGTGTGCGTCAATGTATGCGCCATTCCTCCAAAATAACGTCACAGAGACCTTCTCAAGTAGGATCCAATAATTTGCCTGCCTCCAACAGCTAGGCGAGGTTTATTTATACCAGAAGATGGAAGGCGGTCTTACAATCATGACCAATGGGGAGACAGGTGATTAGCTGGAAGGCGGTCTTACAATCATGACCAATGGGGAGACAGGTGATTGGCTGGAAGGCGGTCTTACAATCATGACCAATGGGGAGACAGGTGATTGGCTGGAAGGCGGTCTTACAATCATGACCAATGGGGAGACAGGTGATTGGCTGGAAGGCGGTCTTACAATCATGACCAATGGGGAGACAGGTTATGGTATGAAGTGATTGGCTGGCAAAGTTGTGAATGATCGCGCAAACTTATGTGCCCTTTCGTTGCCGCGCTTATCCTCGTGGATGAAGAAACCTTTGTTTGACAGTCCCCATCCCTCCCGTCCCAGCCGGCACCATGACACTGGTATCCTGCAGTAATACCAGGCCAGGCACAAATCAGCTACAGGTGAGGACGACCAGACCATCGTGCGAAAGTTTCTGCGCGATGCGAACGTGAACGCGAACGAATCTGCACATCTCCATAGGATAGATGGCGACCAAGGGTACAGAGGGGAGGTAACCAGTTGGGGGTGTGTCCCTGCACAGACTCACTCTATCCAATCAGTGCTGCCATTTTCAGACTGTGCAGATAAACACCCCCAACTGGTTGCCTCCCCTGTACCCTTACTGCAGACTGCTAGCAATTCACTCATAATCTTCGAGTTGAAATAATAAAAGAATGGGACAAGATAGTCATAAGAATAGAGGCTCCAGAACTGTTATTACAAGGGGAATAAATGAAGCTATTAAAACAGACATGTCAGGAGCAGTGAAAGGTCCAGTTCGCTCTTGATTATCACTTACGTCCCAATAAATATGCATTGGGCTAGTTTCATAGAAAATCTATTAACCACTCAGTGGAGGGAATTTATCGAAACTGGCATTTTATTTACCCCCACCTATCTTTAGAAAGGAGATGGCAAAGTGACGGAGGGCGCACATCCTCCTTCTATTTGCAGGCTCTGATCTAAAGATAGGTGGGGGTCCCAGCGATATGTCCCCAATGTCAGAGATGATACAACTCCTTTAATGTAATTGTAAAAAAAAGTTCAAATCACCCCCTTTCCTCAACAAAAATAAAAATGCATTTTCATTTGCATAAATTTCCTTTAGAATAACCATTTACGAAGTTTGCTGTAATTTTGTGATGTATTACTTTTAACTTTATTGGTCCTACCTTCCCTACTGGGCTGTGGTCATATGACCATGTCCATGCAGCTCTTTCTTATTTCCTGTGATATCATGTCCATAGGCGGGACAGTGATGGGGAGTGTCTATGTAACTAGCTGGGTGGGAGGAGCTATAAACTAGCTGGGTGTTAGGGGCAGTGTTAGGGGAGTGTCTATGTAAGTAGCTGGGTGGGAGGAGCTATAAATTAGCTGGCCGTTGTTAGGGGCGGTGCTGGAGCTGTGGCAGAGGAAGGAGAAGTGCATCATGGGTTTGGTTGGATACAGGAACAGGAAGTGCTACATACAGGATGGAAACAAACCAGAGCGATTGGTTTACATGGTGAAAACGGGTCAGGAGAGTCTAAATTGAATTAAAAAGAGCATGTGGTAGATAAATATGAGTAAATAAAAATGTAAATTCCAGACAACCCCTTTAAGATGTGTTCCATTCCTTTAAAGGGGATGTCTGTTACTGCTGTGTTTGATACGAGAATAGATTATGGCAGACTTAACATTTTAGCTGGGTTTTCCCTTTAAGACGACACAACAAGCTCTTTTCCCACAATGCAGGGCACAGTAATCAATGAAATGACTTCTAGCTAAGATGTAGCAGAGCTTAGAGATTGTTCAGTTCCTAACGACTGTAATTTTCAGTCCAGAATGTACTAAGCAATCCCAGCACTTGAACTTGTGCCAGCCTCTTGTGGAGCAGCATGGAGTTTGCCCAGGGCTCCGTCGAGTCGATGTCTTCTCCCGACAAGCCTTCTCCTGGTGCGTGGGCTGGAAGCGTGCGATTTACTGACACATGCAACCATCAAAACATCACAGCTCGCATTTACTTCCCCTGCTCCTAAGCTGCCTGGTGATGTAATAGTATTAGACGGCAGCATCGACGTTCCTGTAATGACTGGTCCTGAAGACTTGTTTATTCACCAATGTAAAAGCAGAAGGAAGGGCTCATTAGAGGAAACAGAAAATTAAGTGATTAAGCAGAGTGACGGTCGATTTATATTAGATTCAGCCCAGGCCACGCTTTCTAATGCAACAGAAGTGCATCTATTTAAAAGGGTTGTCACACGAAAAATATTCTACATTTTTCAAACCAGCACCTGGATCTGAATAATTTTGCAATTGCATGTAATAAAAAGTTTAGCATAGCGCCACCTGCTGCCTGTTTTCATCTTATTTCTTTGACCTGCTTACTGAGATGGCCGCACATGCTCAGTTTCGTCCTTCAACTGCCTCCTGAGCTGTGATAGGGAGAGCTGAGACACGCCCCCTGAGCTGTGATAGGCAAGGCATGGACACGCCCCCTGAGCTGCAGCAGAAAGACACTCCCCTGAGCTACCAGCTTGATATAAATCTAACAGAGCAATGAATGTGGAGATCTCTGGATCCATGTGAGGTACAGGGCTGGTTCTAGCTTTGTTAGAAAGAGATTATCGTGTACTATAAGATGTCTGATTCTCATTTTTACATTAGTCATGGGATAAGCCATACAATTAAGACATCATATATACATGACAATCTCTTTTGAACAAAGCTAGAACCAGCCTGTACCTTGGATCCAGAGTTGTTCCTATTCATTGCTCTGCTAGATTTATATCAAGCTGGCAGCTCACGGGGTGTGTCCTTTCTGCTGCAGCTCTCTTTTTATCACAGCAGGTGGCGTTATACAGATACATTTTGTTGAATTACTCAGTGACTATAATACTACATTTTTAATTACATGCAATAACAAAAGTAATCAGATCCAGTTGCTAGTTTGAAAACCATAGAATATTTTTCATGGGATACATTTACGTTGTACTGTGCTTGTGCTGTAGATTAGACAATCGCATGTATAGCAACTCCACAATATAGGAATACATGCTTTTATGATCTTGTATTAGACCAGGGCAGCCATTTCCATGCTGTTAACCTGCAGGGCCATCAGCAGAATGCAGACCAACCCTTATGACTGACATTTCTGCAGGAGACTGTCATAAAACAGCTTTTTTTGTTGTCTGGTTTCTTGGAACCAGAGGCCAACAGCCTGCAATGAAGATCCATATGGGTGTTACCAGTTGGGGGTGTGTCCATGTGCAGCCTGACATTATCCAACTAGTTCTGCCATTGTCAGACTGTGCAGGGACACCCCCTCAACTGGTAACACCCATGTGGATCTTAATTGCAAACTACTGGTAATTAATTCATAACTTGTAGCAGGAATAATAAAGGAATAGCACAACACAGTCATAAGAATAGATGATCCAGATTTGTTATTACATGGGGGATGGAAGTAGTTACTAGAACAGACATGTCAGGAGATGGGACAGCTACTCTGTAAATGTCGACATGAAACTCCTTAGCCTACATATTATACTGCTACATAAAGAGGTCACAGCCTAAAAGGATTTTCTGCATTTAGTAGTATGCCATGAAATGACATTAACGCTGTGTGATGGGTAATTCTGTAGGACAATTCTGTGAACGAGGTGATGGCCGCGTTAGAGAGATCAGGATTCCACCGGCAGCGACTGAGGCAATATCAGCCGAGGGTTTTCTGTGCACAGTGAGGGGTATATACAAAGATGTAGCAGAATCAAAAGGGTTCTGTAGCTTTTTATCACTGACGATCTATCCTCAGGATAGGTCATCAGCATCTAATCGGTGGGGATCTGACACCCGGGACCCCCGGCGATCAGCTGTTTGAGAAGGCGGCAGCAGCACTCGCAGTAGCACCGCAGCCTTCTCACAGGTCCAGTGACGTCACAACTGTTATCATGTATGTAGAACCCCTTTAAGGCATACCTCCCAACCATCCTGGATCCGGCAGGACAGTCCTAGGTTGCAGTGGCTGTCCCCTGTCCCGGGACGGGGGAGGTATGTCCCGCTTTCTGGCAGCTGTCCCTGCGTCCATAGGAAGCAGAGACAGTTGCCATAATGAAGCAGAGCCCCGACGCCGCCATCGGCTCCCTGCTTGAAGCTTCATCAACCCTCCCCCCTGTCGGTGTTCCGTGAAAAGTTGGTACCTGTAAAAAGTTGGTACCCTCGTCACTTCCGGTCCTGACGTCAGGTTGAAACGAGGGTGTGAGCTGAGAGCTCGGCTCCTCATTGGCTGACGCGAATGCATGTTGGCGCCTGCATGCGCATTGGCCCGTAAATCCATGGTACCCTCAGCGCATTCACACAGCAATGTTATTTGCGCATGCGCAGTGGGCCGTAAATCCAAGGTTCCCTCCCTCCCTCTGTGCGTTCGCAGCCGCTACATGTTAAATCATGGTACCCATGTTGCTTCTGCGCAGGCGCCAACATGCATTCGCGTCAGCCAATGAGGAGCTCAGCTCACACCTTTGTTTCAACCTGACGTCAGGACCGGAAGTGATGAGGGTACCAACTTTTTACAGGTACCAACTTTTCAAGGAACACCGGCTCTCCACTCCTCTGGTCTGTGGGAGGCGGGGCCAGCCGGCAGTCAGCCTCAGCTCCGCCTCCTTCACAGACTAGAGCAGCCGATGTCCTGCTGCTGCTAGGAAGAAGGTGAGTATGTGGTGTTTATTTTTTACTTTCTGTGAGGGGCACAATGTGGGCATATTACTGGGGGCACAATGTGGGCATATTACTGGGGGGCACAATGTGGGCATATTACTGGGGGGCACAATGTGAGCATATTACTGGGGGGCACAATGTGGGCATATTACTGGGGGGCACAATGTAAGCATATTACTGGGGGGCACAATGTGGGCATATTACTGGGGGGCACAATGTGGGCGTATTACTGGGGGCACAATGTGGGCATATTACTGGAGGGCACAATGTGGGCATATTACTGGAGGGCACAATGTGGGCATATTACTGGGGGCACAATGTGGGCATATTACTGGGGGCACAGCTGGGCATAATTCTGTGAAGACACAATGTGGGCAATAAATACTGTGCGGTGGCATGAAGGGGGAATAATTACTATGTGGGGGCATTAAGGGGACTGGGTGGGATTAGGTGTATAGTTATGTTCTGGGTGGAGTTAGAGGCGTGGCCTAGTGCAGAAAATATTTGCATGATGAAAACCTAAAATATATAAATCAGTGGAGTCCAATCAGCACCTCTGGTTTCCATTATTCCGGAATTATTGTCTATCTATCTATCTATCTATCTATCTATCTATCTATCTATCTATCTATCTATCTATCTCATATCTATCTATCTATCTATCTATCTATCTATCTATCTATCTATCTACATACAGCAAATTGCATCACGATGACAGACACACTCAGCTCTGCTACATTTGCCTTTACGTATGTATTCACAATGTAAAAGTCCCTTTTTATTAGCATGATGATTGAGATCTGGAGAGCAGTGCTGACTGACGTGTACTGGTGATGTATCGGCGGAGGATTGCCGGTTGCTCAGCCGTGAAGCACACTAATCCTCCATGAGCCAGGCTCACACCCAGTCTGACATCTGACATTTCAGTGGCATTTTACCCAGAAACCCAGTGACATCAGCCGTTTGACTCTGTGCCAGACACATCTGGAATATTTTTGGGGTCCTTTTGTTTTCAAAAGGAAAATTAAAAATGTGATCGAGGTTCGACAAAGACAGAAGCAAGTGGCCATTCGGTGACGTGTGAGGTGGAAAACAGATGCAAAGCCTGCATGATAGGGGGTGGCCTGAATATCAGCTGGGGGCTGTGTATAAGCATAGCTCTTCAGTGGGTTGGAAAAAAAGATCTGTTTGTTTTAGAAGAAACAGCGCCACTATCGTCTACTGGCTGTATCTAATATTAAAGTCACTCGGATGCGGTTGAGCTGCAGTACCAGTCCCTGCCTATGGACAAGAGTGGGGCTGAAAAAATACAGATGGAGATTTATCAGAACTGGTGCCAAGGAAAACTGGCTTAGTTGCCCATAGCAACCAATCAGATTGATCCTTTCATTTTCCGAAGGTGCACTGAAAAATGAAAGGTGGAATCTGATTGGTTGCTGTGGGCAACCAAGCCAGTTCTACTTTACACCAGTTTTAATAAATCTGCCCCACAGACTTTTAGATCTCACACAGCCCCTTTAAGGTAGACATAGAGGGAAAGATTTCCTGTGAAAATAAAGAGATGTTTTTACACCAATGGGAAGGAACGTGGTGTGAAAGCCGTCAAGCTGTGTCCCCCCTTTTCTGCAGTCTGTACATGGCTGACCCAGATTTGAGCTGATCGGTGGTGTCTGACAGTCTGGTTGCTAGGGATACTCTGCTCGACATGGGGTTGTCTGGCAACGCATGCCTAGTAACCATCCTTTCAGGTCTTTTGAGCTATATAGATTAATTTATTTTTTATCCTAAAATTGTCAGTCCCAATAACAAAAACATTAAGGGTCCATTCAGACGTCCGTATAGATCGGTCCGCCTCCGTAACACAATTTTGCGGACCCATTTATTTCAATGGGGCCGCAAAAGACGCGGACAGCATACCGTTTGCTTTCCGCATCCGTAGTTTCATTCCGCCGCCCCACAAAAAAGATAGAGAATGTCCTATTCTTGTCCGCAGCCACGGACAAGAATAGGCATTTCTATCACAGGGGACGTGTAAATGGACCCTAAAGGGTTGTCCAGCTTACTAAGCCCCTTTGGTTGACACCCACCACCACCCCGCAGGGTGTGTGGAGGGAAGCATACTTACCTGCTCTCTAAAGCTTGATTCTGGCTCCAAGGGTTCCCCGCTGCCGCCAGTGGGTCACATGCCAATTGTCGGGCACATCACCACTGCAGCCAGTCATTGGGTGCAACTGCACACATGGCCCCCATGCCCTGAGTGTTTATAAGTGGTGGTCCAAAAGTGCCATAAGTGAATAGTAGGTCAACCAAAATGGCTTAGAGAGTTCTCGAAACTTCAGTATAAGTGAATGGAGAGAATTGCGCATGCGCAGCTACCTCTGTTCAGTGCAGCTGTGGATCGGGGGTCCACATTCCATTCTACACATATCATTTATTTCTTGTTGCTTTCTTTATACTTATAGTGCTAACATATCCTGTCGGGCTGTACAAAGATTGTCATCATTCACATCAGTCTCTGTTCCCAGAGGAGCTCACAATCTAATTCCCTCCCTATCTCAGACATACAAACTAGGGCCGGTTTCATAGGAAGCCGAGTGAATTACCAGTGTGTTTTTGATTACGGCAAAAATGAACAAAAGAAAACTCCCAAAAATGTGGGTCGAACATACAAACTCCATGGAGATGTTGTCCTTGGTCCGAGTTGAACTCAGAATGCCATGGCCACCACGCTGCCCTATTATCCTCTTTTGTGCTGAGGACCTTTTGACTGTGCGACATGTTCACTTGGTACCTGAAGGCAAATAGGCCCATTGCCTTAAATTTGTTGTGCCAAACTATCTGTTCAGAGGGGTCCAACTGCCGGATTCCTCAATGATTCTTAGAAGTTCTTTTTTCTCAAATAAATGGAAAGGCAGTTCGAGCACATACGTCTTCACGCAATTCATTCTCTCAGTGGATCACTGCTCAAGGGTTACTATATTGGATCACTGCTAAAGAGCTTATGCTAAAGTGTTCATGTTGTGATTTATTGTTAAAGTATTATTTTCTAATGCACTGTCTATCCCAAGTGGTTGTCTATAGGCAGCAAATAGTTAAATCTGGCTGTCTTGGTTAGGTTGCGGGGAGACAGGCTGGTCCTACCTCCTCTGGTTAGTTGTGACTGGTGTACAGACCAGTCTGACTGTGTCCTTTGTAGTAGCAGCATCCTTTGATTCTGGCTGTGGCCTGTGAGAGAGTCTTTGCTGAGCAGCCCTAGAGGAAAGACGTACATGTGTAAGCGGCTGAGAACTAGGCCTAGTCCAGGGAACCTTCATCCCGGAGACCAAGAAGCAACTGAACTGAAAGACTACCCCTAAGAGAAAGAGGACGGGCCTTTTTGATGGTTGAGAACCACTGAAAGGCTGTGCTGGCTAAAGACAGTAAGGTAATCGCTCGTTTATGGCACCAGACTTTGCTGCTTGTGAAGCACTTCCTGTGCTGTGGTATTTGGTACTGCTGGGGCAGTATATTTTGCTGTGCTGTGGTATCTGGTTCTGCTAGGGCAGGATATTGTGCTGCACTGTGGTATTTGGTTCTGCTGGGGCAGTATATTGTGCTGTGCTGTGGTATTTGGTTCTGCTGGGGCAGTATATTGTGCTGTGCTGTGGTATTTGGTTCTGCTGGGGCAGTATATTGTGCTGCTGTGTGGTATTTGGTTCTAACACAGTGCAGGACAAAATATTCTGTCCCCAGGAATCCAATACCCGGCTAGTTTCTTGGCCATCTACATAGCTGGGATAGTATAATATTGTGGTTGTATATATCTTTGCTGTTGAGTTGGGCCCCGCTCCCCTGCCTCTGGTGCTGATGTGCTCTTGGTTCACATCAATACACTTCCCCACCAGCTGTTTGCTAATAATATAGATGACACAGATGGATCTCTATAGGAGTGCGAAGACCCAGCAGCGTTACCGGATCCCTGTGGCGTCTTTTGCTAAGCAATGCCATGCATCCTGACACAAAAAGATATTCATTAGGGTTTCAGAAAGACTCCGTTATGAATCATGTTGACCTAGGTTTTTGCTGAAGGTTCCCTTTAAATTTTTCTTTAAAGCAACAGATACTATAAAAAGCGTTATGAGTGCTTAGATATGAAGATCACCTTAATGAGATGATGACATATCACCACAAGTCCAGCCCATCTACCTCTTGGTAATCAGTTCATGGGAATGATAACAACAGCAGGAGACGAGTATGTTGCTCTTGAAGTAGGCAGTGACCTGTCCATTCATATGATTATATAAATAATGAAGATAAGACTGAATGTCACAGCTGCCATGTCATAAAATGGATGAGGATTGAGCACTCTTTAGTCAATCATATCACCCGATTTATCATAGCAGCTATAGAAGAGTGTGGTGATCTTGTGGGAGGCAGTGACCTGGTCACTCAGTGATTGTTATTGAGGGGATAATGGTGTTTGGCTGGGTCTGTATGATGAATTAGATGGGAATAGGACACCTTTCAGACAATCAGATCACCATAGTTATCAGAGCACTTGGTGAAGAGCATGCTGCTCTTGTGGGAGGCAGTGACCTGTCCACTCTAACAAATTTTAGTCAGGAGAGAACTCAGTTTGATAAGATCTGTTTGATTAAATGGATAGCAGTAGAACATTTTGTTAGCCAGTCAGATCACCAGAGCCATCAGAGCACTTGGTGAATAGTGTGCTGCTCTTGTAGGAGACAGTGACCCATCCACTCTAATTAATGTTGTTGTGGAGATAACTCCGTTTTACAAGATCTGTTTTCTAAAATTGATAACTGTAGAATATTTTGTAGCCAATCAGATCACCAGAGTTATCAGAGCACTTGGAGTGTGCTGCTCTTGTGGGAGGCAGTGACCTGATCACTCAGTGATTGTTTTTGAGGCGATAGTTCTGGCTGGGTCTGTATGATGAATTGGGTGGGTATGGGACACCTTTAAGCCAATCAGATCACCAGAGTCATCAAAGTACTTTGTGAAGAGTATGTTACAGTGGTATGTCATGGGTTGGGTGGAAGTAGAATAACCTTAAGCCAATCAGATCACTGGAGTTATTACAGCAGTAGAAGAGCAGTGTGTTGATTTTGTGGGAAGCAGTGACTTGTTTACTCACATAATAGTTTAAAGAATTAGACTGTATTATACATGGGCAATGTATGATAAGAGTACAGGAATGGAGACCATGAGAAAGGAACAAATTTAGAAGAAGATACAGTAATGGTAAAACAAGGGCCTGATAGCTCAGACAATGTGAGGCTCTAATGAAACTTCTGCAGTTTCGTCATACATAATAATGATTGAGCCACATAGCTTACTGACCCATTTTTTAATTCTCTGATATAATTAGTCTTAATTCGGCATGGTCATGTCCTAGCCATGAATCTTAACTTGACTTTTTCCACTTCTACATATCTCGGGTTCCTATTGGGGAGCAATGATTGATGCACACAGAGCACAG
Organism: Bufotes viridis; assembly: GCA_033119425.1. Taxonomy (NCBI): domain Eukaryota; kingdom Metazoa; phylum Chordata; class Amphibia; order Anura; family Bufonidae; genus Bufotes; species Bufotes viridis. Next base: position 573,727,367 of record CM065589.1, read on the forward strand.
CAGTGAGACAAATCTCTCTACAGGAAACAAACGTAATGAGGTAGGGCATTTCTGCCGCAGGCACCATCAATATTAATATCTTAATTTCATAAGGCTTTTTCCTAATTTTATAATTCAGTCCATGCACAAATTAGGTGGTAACAGTCATAGTATTAAGTAAGTTGCTGTAAATCTGTAATACTTCTATCACCAAAAGGGCATGGAGGGGAAACTTGCCTGGGCTGCAAATCCCATCACTTTAATGTGAAGCCGTTTTTAACTTTGGTGCTATATGTGTTGTTTGGTTAAAAGCTATGTACACCTTTGAGAGCATTTTTTTTACTATTGCATTGTAGTCATTTTGAGCTAAAAATAGTTTTTTCATTTAGTCTTTATTAAAAATATGGAGTCCTTTTTTCTGTACATAGCTGAGATGCTCTAGAAGCAACCTCTGCATTTTCTCTTTTCCATCATTTGGGGACTAAATGGGGAGCTGACAGGCTCCTTATCTCTGATCTCTGACCTTATAAACACTCATTATAGCTCAGTTCTTATCTTACTGATAAGAATGTGGCTTAAATACCTGTTTATGACCTCTTGGTAGCTTACAGATAAGGATTATTAGATGACCAACACAAAGTGAAAGTACCAATCACACAGTTAGAAAAACAGTTAACCCTTTGTGGCAGAAAGGCTCAATATTTTTAATAATGGCCAATTGAAATTATGATTTTTAGCCAAAAATGAGTAAAATCCAGTCATAAACAAAAATTGCCTACAAAGGTGTACATAACCTTTAAGACCATCTCTTTTAGCCAGATTGTATGTAGCAGCTTCCCCGTGTATCCAAAGGCCACTGCGTAAAATACTGTTTTCTTTGCAGGGGAAGTCATGATGTCTTAGGGTTCATGTGGCTGCGCCCCCCCAGTGATCAACTGTAAGTCAGGGGAAATGGCTCCTGTAATGGGATTGTCCTATATGGACCACCCACACCATCTTACTGCTGGGTCATGTGTCACTTGGAGACATGTCACCTCTGAAATCAGTGAATGGCTACAGCAGTGTATGGTGCCCCTGTCTGGAGGTTTACAGGAACCTGAAGCATGAACTGATCCTTGGTGCTGGAACTGAACAGCAGAGAGAAGATGAGTGCAATTTTTAAAATCTTATGTGGACTACATTCTGGGGGCTAATTAAGAATGGCGTTAAAGCCCTTTAAAGGGGTTTTCCAATACATTTATACTGATCGCTGGGGGTCTAATGTCTAAAACTAGTGTTGAGCGAATCGAAGTCCACGAAGCTGACTTCGATCCGATTTCAGAATAAATTTGATTTGCCGCGAAGCCGAATTTCCTCGTGCTTCGTGGTAGCGAATCAATTTAACCTGAAATAGTGCAAAAAAACTAACAAAAAAATCATACTTACCTGCTCTATTTGCCGGCCACCACCATCTTGCTTGAAGATCTCGGCCAAAATCCCGTGCCTGGTGACGTATGATGTCACTACGCCCGCCCGCGTGATGCTGAATGAGATTTTGCGCCAGATCTTCAAGCAAGATGGCGGTGACCGGCCGTTCGCAAGCAAATAGAGCAGGTTAGTATGATTTTTTTAAAATTTTACACCAGATTATTGCTATCAGGTGCCATGATCATGTATGAACACAGCGTCTGAGGGGTACAATGACGGGGGGCGGCTCCCTGTTTTTGTAAAATTCGGTGAAGCAGCCAAGTCAAACTTTTCATAAATTTGCTCACATCTATCTGAGACTTGCGGAGGCCATTGTAGCCATTCTTCACAGACTGACATGTATATATGCAATGGGCTCACTGACCACGCCTGGGGTATCCCTTGCCCCTTAGGAGGTTTCTGCGAAATATGTCCCTCTTATAGATCAAGTAGTCGTGACACCAGCTGCCGTGAAGTAGTGAGGACTTGGAGTCCCCTTAGTAGATGGTAGTGTTGGTACCCAGGGGTAGGATTGCCAGAGTGGTGTAGAGAGGCCTACAGTCTCTGTAGATATATACACGTGTCACGGTGTTCCTACCTGGATATGGTTGGATCCCAGACGTGATGTGGCCCGAAGCAGTGCAAAAAGGGTAGTTGAACTTGGATGATGGATAGGTAGAATAAATAGAGTACTTTGTAGTAAAGTTGAACACAGCTTTACTTGGCATAAATGGTAATCTAAACAATTTCCAAACTTTATCTTGGTCATCAGCAGGTATTGGCTTATCTGGCAGGCAAACACTTCTGCAACAATCTCAGCCCTGCTATGCGGTAGCTCTCTCAGCTCTGCTATGCTGGCTGGCTTAAATTAGAAACTCTTCCTCTTCTGCTGGAACTTAGGTTAGCTGTCTGTAGTCTGTGTTTTACTCTAGTCCCTAATCCTAGGAACTTCCCTGGCATCAAGCTCTGTTAGCTTGGGAGGCAATTCAAGCCCAGGAGGGGACAAGCAACCATAAAGGACTTCAGAGGCAAGGCCTCTGGGGCCTAGCAGAGCAGACAGTGCTCTGCTCGCCAACACACAACCTTTCCCCAGGAGGGGGTAGGCTAGACTGGCTCACTGACTAAACCAACTCCTCCCTCTCTAAAGAGGGCTGAAAGGAACCAGAAGGTTCCTCTCCAGAGAAACTATCTGCCGCCTATTGGTAGACCATGCACATTACATGTTAACAGTGGTTTATAAGGAAATACATACACATATTGCAGTATATGGCAATAAATATATATGAGATGACACGGGATCACACATTACAGATAGTGGGGGTACATAAAAGGTGGTAAGGGCACTCTGAGTCATTACACATACTTAGAAGAACGTGGTGACACATAATCGCAAACAGTGAGATAGGTGACAATCATGTGTCAAGTACAAACATGACAGCTGTGTGTAGCGTGCAGAGGGAATGAATTTATTAGCTGATATCTTATGGAAACCATCACTAGGAAGGGAAGAGATATAGATACTGCTCCCATATGTTCCTGTTCTTTCTCTTCCCATTATCCTTGCCCTCTGTGGCACCCTTGCCCCTGCTGGTATACGCTCATATAGTGCACAAATAACCAGTTATTAGTTGCAGAGGTGGCATGCACAAACCTGACGTGACCACTGCAGCACAGTAATCTCAGACTGGCAGGGGCACCAGGGCAGAGCCGTTCTTTTATTGTTTTATGCACTTTTCTTCCCTTGCCCATTTTGGATCGTTGACTATTTCCTTCAAAGAGGACCTGTCTCTACTCCTGTCTGATTTTGTAAATACTTGCATTCCCAATGTAATTATTCTGGAGCACAATTTCTTGGGACTGTGTTTCTAAGGACTCTGTGATTCCTCCTGGAAATTTATAAATAAATTCACAACTGGGTGTTACCAGTGAGGGATGTGTCCTGACCCAGTGTGACATTGTCCAATCAGTGTAGACTATGTAAGGACAAACCCTTTTGGAAAGGGGAAGGGTATCTCTCAGTTGTCAATTTATTCATAAATTTCAAGGAGGAGAAAAAGGAGGAATAGCACAATGTAAAGTTATAAGAAAAGATGCTTCAGAATTGTTATATCATAGGGATACCATTATTTACTTCAGGATCATAGGGTTAAAAATACCTAAGATGCTCTTCCCTGTTCTAAACACCGAAATGACAGGATATGCCCCTTCAGCCAATTCAGCATTCCCCTGCTGCTTTTCCCACACTGCTCTCCACTTCCTGTCCCAGCTTGACCCACAGGAAATGACTTCTTAGCCAATCACCTGCCTTAGCAGTGACCCACCTCAGTCAGTGATTGGCTGAGGGTTTTTTCCAGGGACTGGAGCAGTGTCGCAACATCAGCAGCAGGTGATTGCTTGAGTATAGTGTGTTTGCTATATTTTCTTTCTGAAGTTGCCTAATATGGGGTAATGGGTACCTGCCTCATGGGGTGGGGGCTTCTTCTGGATCGACATGGTAGGATTATAGCTTGGACTAACTGGTCAGGACACCCCTTTAAAAGGTGGACACGATACTGTAGTCCTGTCATCAGACAGGACTCTGCAAGGAATTTATGACAAGAGGGCGCCACCCTGGGGATTATAACCTGCTCTTACCCACTGACACCAGGGAACATGTATTCCCCGAGGCTTTATGTATCCTGTCAGTATAGATGAGATGTATGGTTCACAATCCGTCTCCATGGCGGTGGCCACCCTGGTATATTAGACGGTAGATATGTAACCCCCCCAAGAGTGACATTACCACTTTTGCCCCCCGCTACTATCTCTAATTGACTAACAAAACGTCATCTTATGTATTTTGTTCAGGTCCTATACACTGTGCATTTATAATGTTTGCAACTGTTATGTTAACATGTAATGTGCCTGGTTCACCAGCAGGTGGCAGCAAACATGGCAGAGCTACAGTTAGGTAGAATGGAGCTTCCCATTCCATTCTAACCTACCCCCAGTAGGTGATAATGACCTCCCAGAAAAAACCAAGACAAAACCTCTGGTCAAGATTCAGCCGTGTATTTACATCTAAAAGAAACAGGTCCCACCTTTGAAGACAGTCAAGTACGTGTTTTGGATATGGAGGCCAATTGGTACAAACGAGGTGTGAAGGAGACCATCTACGTAAAAATGGAGAAGCCAAGCTAGAATAGAGGCGGGGGGGTTAGACATCTATTGTCTGATTGTCTGCCACTTACAATGCTGTTTTGACACCTTTTTCTGGGAGGTCATGATCACCTACTGACTCCAATTAGGATTATGGAATCAACACCTTTGACCCCATGCTGGAAAATAATTACCTAATTACCAGATGTTGATTCAGTTACATATTTATTCCCAGAGAATTCTTGTACAAGTCACTCAGAATTGAGAAAGCTCGTTGGAAGAACGAGTGAAACGTTGTCAAGAAATCTACAGCAAGTCCAGTTGCCTTGATTTATTCTTTACAGATATACCATGACCTGGATAAATGAGAACCTTCACAGACAATACTTTGTAGAGCCATCTTTTGTGGCAATCACAGATCCAAGTTGCTTTGGATAAGTCTCTAAGAGCTTGCCACATCTTACCACTGTGATTTTTGCCCATTCCTCCTTGCAAAACTGCTCCAGTTCCTTCAAGTTGGATAGTTTTCGCTTGTGAACAGCAATCTTTAAAGGGAACCTGTCACCATGTTTTCATATATCAAACTGAATGTACCTTCAAGTTTGTCTACCTTGATAGTTACCAGCGATCCATCCAAAACCTTTTCAGGACCAACATGTCCTAATATATCACCCTCTAAAGCTTTCCCGCCATTATGCTCATCTGCATAAATAATTCCTTCCCCTTATACATCAGAGCCTATTTCCCTTCCCCCTAGACTTTGATTGACAGCGAATCTGCTAGATTTTATCCGTAGGGGCGTTTCTTAGGCGGAGCTGAGGAGCTTGACTCAAAGAAAATATGACTCTCCTCTGGTCACACAAGTAAGATATGACTCTTTTATCCTAATTTGCATAAAAGGCGGGAAGTACAAAATGCATCATACTTATTTCATTTGGCTGCAGATGAAATTCAAAGGGTAATTTATATGTTTAGGGCAACACAATAAACATTTAGAAATGCTCATCGAGGATAGCATAGTAGAGGTGACAGGTTCCCTTTAAGTCTGACCACAGATTTTCTATTAGATTGAGATCTGGGCTTTGACTCGGCCATTCCAACACATTTACATGTTTCCCCTTAAACCACTCAAGTGTTGCTTTAGCCGTGTGTTTGGGGTCATTGTCCTGCTGGAAGGTGAACCTCCGTCCTAGCCTCAGATCACACACAGAGCGGTACAGGATTTGCTCAAGAATATCCCTGTATTTAGCACCATCCATCTTTCCCTCAACTCTGACCAGTTTCCCAGTCCCATCCCCCAGCATGATGCTGCCACCACCATGTCTCACTGTGGGGATGGTGTTCTTTGGGTGATGTGATGTGTTGGGTTTGCACCAGACATAGCTTTTCTTTGATGACCAAAAAGTTCAATTTTAGTCTCATCAGACCAGAGCACCTTCCTCCATACATTTTGGGAGTCTCCCAGATGCCTTTTTCGCAAACTCACAACGTGCATTTTTGTTTTTAGCTGAAAGTAATGGCTTTCTTCTGGCCACTCTGCCATAAAGCCCAACTCTATGTAGCGCACGGCTTATTGTCGTCCTATGTACAGATACTCCAGTCTCTGCTGTGGAACTCTGCAGCTCCTCCAGGGTTACCTTACGTCTCTGTGCTGCCTCTCAGATTAATGCCCTCCTTGCCAGGTCTGTGAGTTTTGCCGTCTCTTGGCAGGTTTGCTGTTGTGCCATGTTCTTTCCATTTGGTTATGATAGATTTGATGGTGCTCCTGGGGATCATCAAAGATTAGGATATTTTATTATAACCTAACCCTGACTTATACTTGTCAACAACACTGTCCCTTACTTGTTTGGAGAGTTCCTTAGTCTTCATGGCAGTGTTTGGTTAGTGATGCCTCTTGCTTAGATGTTGCAGCCTCTGGGGCCTTTCAAAATAGGTGTGTATATGTAATGACAGATCATGTGACACTTAGATTGCACACAGGTTACATCATTTCACTAATTATGTGACTTCTGAAGGTAGATTTTTATGGGCTTCCTAACAAAGGGGGTGAATACATACGCACATGACAATTTTCTGTTTTCTATTCCTAAACAATTTATTTATATTTTTCTCATTTCTCTTCACCCACTTAGATTATTGTGTTCTGATCCATCACATAAAATTCAGATTAACAAAAACATTGAACTTAAGGCTGTAATGTAACAAAACACAAAAAAAGTCAAGGGGCGGGGGAATACTTTTGCATGGCACTGTATCTATATATGATTAGTACATTACAGATGTGTATAGCTCTGTTATATATGAGCCATAGTTACTTCTGTAATCTCCCTGAGGCTCGCTCTCACATTGAGATGGGTATTGACAAATTGTGAAGTCCTTGGCTGACACCCAAGAACATAGCAGAGATGCCAAACAATTCTAGGAGCAATTTGCTTCCGAGCAGTATTTCCAATGTGACTGCTCACTACACTCCCCATCATGTACCGGCTGCTGGACTTGACTGTAATGCAGCCAGCTTTCATTTACAGTAGGTACTTATACAGAGGCTTGTCTACGTAGTGATAGAGGAATGAAACTACGAGACTACCGAGATGTAAATTGTCAAAAATGACCAAAAACGGACTCATGCAGACACTGTGCAAGTGCTGATCACTTTAACCCCTTCCTGCCTAAGTCAGTTTTGGCTTTTATGGGGATTTTAAGCTTTTATAATTTCCCACTGATGTTTTTGCAGGATGAGTTTAATTTTTTATGGCACCATTTGAAGGTCCATATAACTCATTGACGTAGGGTACCTTCACACTGGCGTTTTTCTTTTCCGGCATAGAGTTCCGTCATCGGGGCTCTATGCCTGAAAAAAACTGATTAGGATTTATCCTAATGCATTCTGAATGGAGAGAAATCCGTTCAGGATGCATCAGGATGTCTACCGTTCAGTATGTGAAAGTTTTTTGGACGTTGACAAAACCGCAGCATGCTGTGGTTTTATCTCCGCCCTGAAATGACGGAATGCTGGATCCGGCATTAAGTCCCATTGACTTACATTAGTGCCGGAACCGGCATTAAGAAATGACTGAACGACGGATCCTTCCTTCCGTGCGCAGACCTTTAAAACTGTGAAAAAAATACAAGACGGATTCGTATGGCAAACGGAGAGAGGGATCCGCACTAGCAATGCATTTATAGACGGATCCGCAAGCCGGATCCATCTACAAATGCTTTCAGTTGTCATGAGGTATGCCGTATCGGGCAGGACGGAACTGCTTGCCGGATCCACACGCCGCAAGTGTGAAAGTACCCTAACTTGTATTAACTCATTCTGGAGGATTTTTTTTAAAGCAATTCCTCCATTTTTTCCTTTCTAAATTATGCAGTGTTCACTGTGCAGCATAAATAACATGTTACATTTATTCTATGGGTCATCACCATCACGACGATACCAGAAATCTATAGTTTTTTTTATTACTTTTACAACTTTATTTGTTGTTGTGTTACTTTTGCACAGCTAAAGCAAATTTCATGGCTGAGCCATTTTGATTTATATAATAAGTTAACTTTATTATAGTGGTGGTTATGATCTGGGTGATACCATACATGTATATTTTTTGCATGTTTGTTTTTAATGTGATCCCTTTTTTGAACAATTTTAAATTTTTTGTAGAGGAAGTCACAGTGCGATCGCTTCTATAATGATTTTGTATATTCATGAATATATCATGGCATTATTGGCTGTCAGATACAAACTGACAGGCAATCTATTAGGCCTTTGGCAATAGGCATACAGCCATGGGCGGATTGGGAACTTGAAGTGGCCCTGGAAAAAAAAACTAAAAGTGGCTCCATGTTGTAGGAGTTCCTAAATTGAAAGCTAAGTAGGAGGGGTCAGCAATACCATGAGCAGCCCCCAGGGCATCGGCCCACCGGGAAACTTCCCTGTAAGGTCTATTGCCAATCCACCCCTGTATATAGCCATGGCAGTCCTGAGAGGGCTTTTTTAGGCCTGAAACTTTCATAGCATCCATTAACCATGGCACTTAGGAGGTTAAACTGCCAGGATCAGGGGTAACTCCGATCCTGGCTGTTGCAGCGGGTGCTTTATGTTGCACCCGGCACCTGCTGTGGATGGTAGGCACAGCTTTTGTGTCTATTTAATAGTACATGTATTTGTGGTAAAGTCATGCTAAAACCAATGTCCAAATTCAACATTGGCAAAAAGGCTTCTTTACTTTGAAGCTGTGGAATATTTTACAAGATCAGGTTCTGCTGGTCAGCCCCTCTATCCTAGCTGGTAAAACCTGGCACCATAATGGGGAGGAGAGTTCCTTCTGTTCTGTGCCAATGCTGAGAGGCTATGCTGGGAGTTGTAGTTTTTCAACAGCTAGACAGCCAAGATTGAAGACCACTGGTTACTGACATTTCTAAAAAATGGGCATAAATCATGGAAGGACATTTTTCTCTGTTATACCACGTGGACTACACGGATGAAAAGAGCACAATGTCCATTCCTTCTCTTATCTATATGTTGTGGTATTTGCTTTGAAATGTCTGGTAATGAGACAAGTATCTTGGGCCGGTTGACTGTCAGCATGGAGGTGAGACACGTGTTCGCTCTTACATCTACAGGAAAGAATTTTTGACATTTGTAAAAAAAAAAATATTGACACCTATTCGTGGTCTGCACCAGGGTTTTCAAGTCTGGATGGGCTGTAATTGGGTTCGCACTGCCTATTGACTTTATGTAAGTGTGTTCTTTTCAATAATTTTTATTCACTGGGACCTTTACATGAGAAAAGCAAAGATAATAAACCCTGGGTAGATGCCACCAGAACAGGGAGCACTTCGCTATAATAGTTGTCTCATGTAGAGTTCATACAGCCTGTGATATACGAAGACCCAGAAGCCACGTGTTGGTTAATTTCACACTATATAGGCTTTGGTGGCTGCACAGTTGGTAGCGCTGGTGCCTTGCAGTGCTGGGATCCTGAGGTTGAATTCAACCAGAACAACATCTGCATGGAGTTTGTAATTTCTCCCAATGCTTTTGCAGGATTTTACCTGTTCTCAGAGGACATTCAGGTATTCCCCATAGGGAGAACTTCCACCCCAAAGGGAGGTTATAATCCCTCACCCCAACCCTTTCCAGGGATTCAAGGGGTCTTCACATGGGCAGTGCTGCCTGTAAGCAGTTTTTTACCATTAGCTGCAAGGAAACCTCACGAGAAATAACTCTTTGCTCCTGTATAGGTTCCTGGAAGGTCTCTATGTGAAGACCCTTACTGATCTCCAAAAATAGCTAGGACTCTTGAAATATAACTTTTGAGGTGGGGTATGTGCTATCACGCCAGTAAAATGCTGCATAGTCATAGGTTTTTCCCTAAGAGTCACTTTACATTGACACTAGTTAATATTGGCCCTAGCATATATTAAGAGGGTTGCAGGACTCTTATTTTGATGATCTATTCTAAGGATTGGTCATCAGTATCTTGTTGGCGGCGGTCCAACTCCTTTGCCAATCAGTTATTTGAAGAGGCTGTGGCGGAACAGTGAGCGCTGCAGCCTCCTTGCAGCTTACCAAGCACAGCGCCATACATTGTATAGTGGATATGCTTGGTATTGCAGCTCAGAACCATTCAGGCTAAGTGACTAATGAACGTGACTTTCACTGGCCTAGGAAGAGGCCGCAGCACTCACTGGAGCAATGTGGCCTCTTCAAACTGTTGATCGGTCGGGGTGCTGGGAGCTGGCCCCCCACCATCAGATATTGATAACATATCCTGAGGATGGGCCATCAATATAGGAATTCTGAAAAACCCCTTTAGGAATAACGGGGGCCTTGAAGGTCAGGAGAGTCAAAGTCCAGGACACTCCATAAAAATAGGGAACCTTTAACTCCCTTTCAGCTTGCCTTGCACCCTTAGACATCATACTACACAACCGTATTTTTTCGCAGACCGACCCATTTATTTCTATTGGTGGTGCGCAAAAAATGCAGACAGCACACAGCTCCATCTGTCTTCGTGAGTTCATCCCGCAAATTATAAAACGTTTCCTATTCTTGTCCATTTTCCATGCAAAAATAGACTATTGGGCCTGCGAAAAATACGGCATGCACATGGGCGGTATCCGTATGTTGCGGATCTGCGGTTTGCAGATCGTAGAATACACATACGGTTATGTGCATGAGGTCTTAGACAGAGCGGAATTGGTATATCGCTTTAGATGACCAGACAACCCCTAACTACATCCTGTCTGCCTTTATTAATAAATTCCCGGAGATATTAATTTGATCTATTTGTGGTAACATAATTAGCTTTTTTATCTCTTTGTGAGAATTTTTTTTTTTTAAAGTTCCTTTTTTTTATTTATGACTTTTTTCAAGCAAAATCTCCTGGAAAGTGAAGACAAAAAGCGATATCGCACCTAGAAAATAATGAGAGCGAATGACCCAGTAAGCGTCGTCCCCGCTTGGCACCAGCAGGCTAATTGCCTCTACTGACAATTTGCATTTTTATGAGTTTAATCAAGAGATGTAAGAACATCACCTAGTGACCGGGAGGAAACTTAAGCAGAAGAGACGTGATTTACTTTATTTGGGAACACAAATAAAATGTCTGCACAAATCAGAAATAAAACACTCGGGCTCATTGCCAGGATTCATTAGGATGAGATATTGTTCGGGCAAAGTTTTTATTCCAGGGACAGCAAATTATTTTTTTTTTGCTCCCAAAAATGACTTTGTTAGGATTCGGAACGATTGTGCAGTCTCAAGATGATATATTATTGTAAAGGACCCCACAGCATTAAAGAGGTTTTCAGGAGATTTTGATATTAATGGAATTCGGCGTATGATCTGTGGTGGTCCGACTCCCGGTACCCCTAGTATCAGCTCCTTGAAGAGGCTGCGGTGCTCCAATAAACGTTGCGTCCTCTTCCTAGACCAGTGACATCACGTTCATTAGTCACATGACCTAGGCAAAGCTCAGACCCATTCAAGTGAATGGGCCTGGGCTGCAATACCAAGCACAGCCACTATACAGTGTGCGGCGCTGTGCTTGGAAAGCCGTGAGGAGCCGTGACCTCTTCAAACAGCTGATCGGCAGTGGTGCCGGGTGTTGTACCCCTACTGATCAGACATTGACGACCTATCCTGAGAATAGGCCATCAATATCAAAACTGGTCTTTAGACTATATACGGTATTGGTGTCTCCCTTTCCCCCTTTTTGGGAGGCCTTAGCGCCACATTTTTTTTGTTGTCTCCAGAACAGAATAAGTTTTTTTTTGGAGAAACTGAATCCATTCCAGAACCTGAGGCAGTTTTTATGACTGATCCATTTTTTTTGCAAAGATAGCCAAAAAAAGCCGGAGTTAAGATTGCGTGACCTGCGATTGGTTGAATTTTTGCCTTTTTTTTAAACAAAGGGTGTGTCGAGGGAGTGTTTTTTTCTTAAAGGGATACGATAAATAGATTAAAAAAATGAATACTATAACGGATCCTCCTATTACTTTTAATAGTTTGTTGCAATGGAAAGTAAAACCTTTTTTTTTTTTCCCTTGATGGGCCTTTTCGCTTTCCAATGCAGCTAAAAAACAGATGGGACCAAGAAATAGAGAAAATGCATGCATTCCTGACAGTTATTTTTCTACGAAAGCCTATGTGTCTGTTAAACACATTCATTTTTCTAAGGTTTCTGAGTAAAAGCTTTTAATGGAGAATAAAAAGGTGGTGCGAATGCCGCATAACTGTATGACCGGAGGGAGCGGCTGACCACACGCAGCCAACAAGCCAGGTCCACCTGCAGCAACCAATGACCACACCATCTTGCGAAAAATTGTGCGGCCATTGGCTGCCACGAATGGGCGTGGCTTAGCCGCTATGTGTCTGCTGTGTATGAAATCAGATACATATGGCGGTTCCAGAGGCCTAGCTATAGGGGGTGCAGAGGTAACAGTCACTACCAGGCCCAAGAGCCTGAGGGGACTCTAAGACACTTGTGCCGCATAAGAAGACACCGGTATTATAGAAAGTGCAAGGGGTTAGGCCAAGAATTTGGCAGGGCTGTTTCAAATTTTTTGCCTCAGGCAGCACGAAGGCTATGTGCTCCCCTGCCCCTGGTCACAAAGCACTGAGGGAAGGGGGGCCCAAGCTGAACTCTTGCATCAGGGCCCATGAGCCTTTAGCTATGCCCCTAGGAGGTACAATAACGGACCCATGCACCGCTGTGAGCTCCCTAGTACCGCTCTATACAAAACAAAGCTGTAATATGGTTGTGTGCCTTAGACACTGATATTTGCCTGCAAAAGTGAGAAATGATCAGGGATAGTTTCCATTGAAACCTTAAAATAATCAGAAGTTGAGACATATCACTAAGCTGCATAACTTTTAATTTCACACTCATTAAGCCTTATTTGCCTACAATTGGGAAACCCCTTAAAGGGGTTTCCGCTAGTAGCGCGTTGATGACCTATTCTCAGGATAGGTCATCAATATGTCATCAGTGGCAGTCCGACAACTCGCACCCCCGCCGATCAGGGGCCGTGTGGCTTCCACACAGCATGCCAAACACAGCGCCATACACGGTATAGTGGCTGGGCTTGGTATTGCACCACAGGCCTATTCACTTAAATGAGCTTCACATAGGTCACATGACATGACAGATGAATGTGACGTCACTGGTCTAGGAAGAGACTGCAGCACTCACTGGAGCAAGATGGTCTTTTCAAACAGTTGATTGGTGGGGGTGATGGGAGCCAGACCTTCACAGATCTCATGGACAGGTCATCAATATTGTCCCTTTAAAATGTAAACTCGTCCTCCGCTTGCAGGGCGGAGTTGGTCACTTCATGCAGTTTGAGACTGATCTTTGGTCTCGTTATTTTAATAATGTGTTTAATACAGTGTTTTGCACTGATTCGTGATGCACAGAACATCTGGTGAGTTGCTGAAGATCACATCCGTCCATCGCCCCTGGTCTTCCTGGCGCTGAGGCACATGTAGCACATCTTGCTCCAGGAGGAAGTTCACGTCTGTTTGTGTAATCTGCTCATATGGGGCTTCCTCCACGGAATCAGAAAACAGATGTTGAGATTCTTGAGAAGTTCCTGTGGAGAGCAAGGCCATGAAGTTATGTCCGAGCCGCGCAGGTCATTATCTGACATGACTATCGCTGTCCTAGGACGAGGATCTGCTCTGTGTCATCTTTCTCTATTCGCTCCACACAGTGAACTGAATGGAAACAGCTGTCTCGTTGTCTCGAGGAAATCTCCAGCACCTGTCTAAGGTGGCCGGCGATGGTTTATTAAATATGAGACGACAAGTGCAGTCAGGAGGACAACCTTATTATAATTTATATGATTCTCTGTACAGGGGGAAGGCTAAACTTATGGGGCCAAGCGAAAATACCAAATTTACAAAAAATGTAAGTCGAACTCTTCCAAAGGCGTCCATACCATGAAGATGGCTTATGGAACGGACATGGGGCCATTGGTAGGTCCAATTCAGATACCAAGAACCAGCACAGGAACTGCATTGTTAGCAAGAGGTGGCCAACCCAGTCCTTTTAGTCCCAGGTGGCAAAACCTGGCACCGAAACGGGTGCCCATTTTAATCTTTGGCAAAGGGGCTTCTAATTTCATCCTTATTCATGTTTTACCCTCAAACTCCTACTCTTCTTGACTTTTTGCCGTTACTGCTTCCTTCATTGTCCAAGCGACCCATTCAGAGTATTTTGTCGTTCTCAGTCGGTAGAGGGGAATAAGCTGCTGACAGACACTAGTGATGAGCGTCAATATTCGAATTTGCGATATTTCGCGAATATTTGGATGAATATTTGCCATATATTCACGAATTCCGGATCTTCAGGCATTATTTTCTTGATTGTGAAAATTTGCATTAGAAAATTCACAAAAATTTGCATAAAAAGTCGCATAGACTGGTATTAATAAAAAAAAACGAATATTTGCGATTACGAATATATTTTGAGATATCCTAAATATTCGCGAATGATCAAAGTGCCGATATTCGCGATTAAAATTTGCAATTCGAATATTCGTGATCAACATTAACGGACACCACCCTTGAGCATGAAGGATCGGACATGTTGAAATTCAACACGTCATACGGACTTCAGCTGAACACTTCATAGACATTGCTGAAATTCCCAGTCATCAGTCCAATGTGGACGGGCTCCTTAAAACTGGGAAATTTCGCACCCTGTGCATAACTTTTTAGAATTGTGCCCCAAATTACTTTTTAAAGGAGAACTTAATAATCAAGAAATCTTCTGTCTGAAAATTAAAATTATTAATGCTGCAACCATTTTTCCCCTTATTGGGTGCTGAAGGGGACATATCTATTCTACTAGGCTAGCCCAGGGACGGCCAACCTGCGGCCCTCCAGCTGTTGTAAAACTACAACTCCCACCATGCCCTGCTGTAGGCTGATAGCTGTAGGCAGACTGGGGATGCTGGGAGTTGTAGTTTTACACCAGCTGGAGAGCCTCAGGTTGGCCATCCCTGTACTAGCCCACTACTGGGTGACACACCCAGATGTTAGCATGGAGATAGCATATATTGCAATAGTCCGGATATATTGAGGTGTCACTGAATCACAGGACCAGAACCCGTTTCAGTCCGCCATTATTCATACACGAGCCCCACCGCTCCTTTTTACGGGTTTACATGGGGCTCAGCACCACCCTGCGCTCTTCACATGAACAGCCTGGTGCATTGTAAAGCCCTGAGTGGCCGCCGAAGCTTTCCCAGGCTCCTGAGTTACTGGATAGCCATGTAGAGCAAAGAAGGGTCAGCATTCTGCACTGCAGCCTGACCCCTGAAGACTGAATCTTTGTTCTTCCCGGGCTCTTTTTCTGCTTGATAGTTAAGCTCTGTGTGGAAGCCAGGAATAAAACACAGCATGAATTGACCACTTTGAAGCAGAGCGGAGTCTGTGCAGTCTTAGGTCCAGCTGTTTTCCATGGGGGACAGAGAATGGGGCGATTGGATGGGGGGAGCAGGACTGGAGAGGAGCTGGAAATGACTGGGCTCCTCTCAATGACGGCACTGTCTGCCCGGCCATTATCTTACCGCCGTGTCACTCTGAAGATAGCTGCTTCACTTACCACATAAAAGCAGATGGGAGACAACATCATGACCGAAGAATGGAAATGGGGCTTGTGGATATTTTATTTACTTCCCAAAAAGGCAATTGTGTCACTTATAGGAAACAATGTGACACGGCGAAGACCAAACAAAGCAGAATATTTCATTTATTGTGTGAAAATTGGACGGTAAGGAACTTGTCTCAAGACCGCAGCCCTTTTCCATGTGTCCCAAGGGGGCATATGAACCTCATAGAGTGGGAATATGGCTTCCCTCAATGATCGCTGGGAATCAGACAATTCCTGGACAATTCCAGACAAAGGCCTCATGCACACGACCGTATGAGTTTTTCGGTCCGCAAATTGCGGATCTGCAAAAAAAACGGATGACGTTCCGTATGGCATCCGTTTTTTTTGCAGATCCGTTATTTTTGCGGATCCATTGTAATAATGCCTATCCTTGTCCGCAAACTAGAAAAAATAGGACATGCTCTGTTTTATTGCGGAACGGAAACGGTATGCATACGGAGTACCTTCCGTTTTTTTGCGGACCTATTGAAATGAATGGTTCCGCATATGATCTGCAAAAAAAACGGAACGGACACAGAAAGAAAATACGTTCGTGTGCATGAGGCCAAAAGCAGATCTCCAGGTTTTTCGCTAAAAGGGTGTATTTTCTGTCTGATCCTGGGGTTTTGCAGTTGTACATCCACATGTGGGTTTTAGACCCATTGAATGGGACGATTTCTGCGCAAATTTTTTTTTTAGCTCCAAGATGTGGATTTCAAATCCGTGCAAAAAATAAACATCTGTGCTGTATGAATCATGTTACAGAGTCTCATTTAGATCAACCGGCTGCTTCAGTTTACATTGACTGCGGTGTGAAAAGTGCACCAAAATCCGTAAAGTCGCTCATGAACAAACCGTGTTCGCATCTCCATCAAGATGTTCTGGCTGCCTGATATGACACAAATGACGGCTGTTGGCCGGACCAAAAACCATTGCATGCTCGGCATTTATGCCAGAAAGCAACTAGACCGCTGCCGGATTCTATTATAGTCAATAGGGATCTGTCCAGATCCGGTGAACTCGCCAGGCTATTGTCTACCGGAACAGCCTGCCAGAAATGCTCATCAGAGATGGCCTAAGTGAAGGTCATTTGTCTTGCCCCATGCACTAATGGAAATGAGCACTGCGTGCACTGACTCATCAGTGACTTTGTGATGGGCTTGTGTTCAGACACAGAAGTCAATCTGAAAAAGCAGAGCTTCAGTAGAGGAATAAATCATTAGACTGAGCCTACGACGTGACACACGCAGAATCACGAGTAATGTAACCAGCGTAGCTTGCTGTGCTATCCTGTTTGCTTAGCTCCCATTCATTTTTACGGAAATTACAGAAATTGTATACCACAACGAGCTAGGCTGTTTTTGTAAGGCCAGAATTCTGTCCTTTCATGGTGGACATTCAGACGTTATGTCATACTATACATTTCTGATATGCGAATTCCCCTTTTAAGGATAATAATGCACAGGATAGCGGATAAGTGTCTGATGGTGGGAGGGTCTGATCACT
This sequence comes from Bufotes viridis, assembly GCA_033119425.1. Lineage (NCBI taxonomy): Eukaryota > Metazoa > Chordata > Amphibia > Anura > Bufonidae > Bufotes > Bufotes viridis. Next base: position 573,744,601 of record CM065589.1, read on the forward strand.
AGGGATCTCGCCGATCACGAGAAGAGGAGCCTGTCTGAATGGAGCAGCAGACACGCATGCATATGTGTCAGTGATGGCAGTCTAGTAGAGATTAGTACAATTGCTTAGCTCTCTCGGGCAGTCCCATAGAGGTTAAAGGATCTGTATTTAAATGGGCAGCACGGACATCTGTTCTTGTGATCGGTGGGGGCCCCAGCGGTCAGACCCCCGCCGATGAGACTCTTATCTCCTATCCTGTGGATAGAGGTTCAGTTTGTTGTCATGGGTCAAACCCCTTAAAATTGTTGACCATCTCCAAGATGAAAAATGGGCATAAGTCTTTTTGCATTATACATTGTTTGGTAATCCTTGTCCATATCTGGTTTGTCTTCTTAGACATTCAAAGGAATATATAAAGCCTTTGATCAGTAGACTAGAGGACTAGATCCTGTATTTTACACCAATTTAAGTGTGACGTAATGTATTTTGTATTGTAAGTGATAAAACATATTAATAAGGTTTTCTGGGATCAATATCTGATCAGCTGCTTGAAGAGGCCGTGGTGCTTCGGTGAGTGCTGCAGCCTTTTCTCAGCCTACCAAGCACAGCGCCGTGCATTGTATAGTGGATGTGCTTGGTATTGCAGCTCAGCCCCATTCACTTGAATGGGACTGAGCTCCTCTTAGGCCACGTGACCCATAAATGTGATGTCACTGGCCAGGGAAGAGGCCGCAGCGCTCACTGAAATTCCACGATCTCTTCAAACAGCTGATCGGCAGGTGTGCCGTGAGTCGGACTCCCACCAATTAAATATTGAGGACCTATCCTGAGGATGTCATCCATATTGTATTCCCGGAAAACCTCTTTAATTCTACTGGGAAATAAGCCATTTTGGGGTCAGTTATTGACATCCCTATGGCAGTTTATGGCGTAGAAAAAGTTGTAAGACGCCTTCCGGCGACTCTTTAAATGCCCATGCCGCAATTTTTGTAGGACAGGCATTTTTACAGCGTCCAGGCCACTTGGGAGTGGCGGGGGGTTTATTTTAGAGGCTGGGCCAGGGTCTGGACATCGACCCCAGCAAATTTACTATAATTTACTCCTAGAAACTGGTGTAAAAGAAGAGTGAAAACTACTCCAGTCAGGGGTTGGGATTGTTCTTACTTCAAGCACGTGGACTGCCGGAGGCGCGTCTCATAAATTAGGCGCTTCCTCCGGCAGTGTGGAGGGCTGTCAAAGGCAGGTGTAATAGGCTCGTCTTTGCTAAATGACCCCCGTTATGTATAATAAACCAAGAAACCTGTTTATTTTATGGGGTGCGGTGTTTTCTCACTATACGCTAAGTGTGTTGCGGAGATTTAAATTTTACCATCACGTTATAAAAAAAAAGTAACAACTGAGGTCATATTACAACATATGGCGGTTCTATATCTTCGGTTAGATTTATTATTATAGGGAATGTCTCGTGGAAGCAGGATCTCTTTGTGTTGGCTGCGAGAGGCGAGGCACAGCTGTAAGGCAGGTGCGGGAAGTTCTCTGACAGAACAGCATGGGGCTGGGGAATTCGGAGAATGTGACACTGGGTTAATCTCCGGTATACTGATGTAATCCCGCGGTCATGCCCGGGTCCTGCTAATTTGATAGGCATTCATAACCAGGCAGATTATGTGTGCATGGTAGCTGGTGACACATGTGTTTTATGGATGGAGCTGCGGTGATATATAACGCCTCTTATTTCTATACTGCTATAGAGAAGCCGCGGAGTTCACTCTGCGCCGCTGAAACGGTGGCTGTCTCCAGAACGCAGCTTTATAGGCCTCGAATGACCCTGTACTGTGTTAATGAAATCAGTATAAAGTCAATTATATGTAAAAGGACAATTCTCTGCATCGGCAAATTCTTACATATGGATTTGACTTGGATTTTGGTGCAGATCTGCAGTGGATTTTACCCCGCAGCATTTGGACGAGATTTGGTAAAACCTCATTTACTAAGACCGGCTTTTTACTTAGTTTCCCCCCCATGCAATGCAGTAAGATTTGGCTAATTTAGCCTTGTCATAAGGGCTCATGCACACGACCGTATGTATTTTGTGGCCCGCAAAACACGGATCCGCAAAAAAAAAAAAAAAAAGATGACATCCGTGTGACATCCGTGTGACATCCATATTGCATCCGTTTTTTTTTTGCGGATCCGCTGTAACAATGTCTGTCCTTGTCCGCAAAACGGACAAGAATAGGACATATTCTTTTTTTTTTTGCAGAACGGACATGCGGACATATGGAAAAGGAGTGCACAGGGAGTCATTTCTGTTTTTTTTTTGTGGACCTATTGAAGTGAATAGTTCCGCATACGACCTGTAAAAAAACGGCAGTCTATGCCCCTGGCTGAAGTAGTTTTTCGCTAACATTTATGCCTAAAAGTTAGCAAATTTGCTGGCGCCAGGCATGTCCCCTGACACGCCCCCACTCCACACTGTACCACCCAACTCCTGAACACTACATAAAACCATCCATGTGACTGAGTATTATCACACAGCAGGTCAAAAAAGGGACTTGCGACTATTTTTACGACTGAAATAGTCGTAAGTCCCCTGATAACTGACCCCCATTCTCTTTGCCGATGCTGTGATACACTGGGAAGATTAAGGGGAACCCATCCCCAGGAAATTCACTGATAAACCAGGCACAATTGAAGTCATATATCAAGGGACTTGCTACTATTTTAGTCCCTTTTTTGACTGTTCACGCGGCTTTATGCCGTGTTTAGAAGCTGGCTGGGACTGTGCTGAGTGGGGGCGTGTCAGGGACCGTGCTGGGGTTGCTAACATTTACCCCTGGAAACAGGTATAATTGTTAGCAAAAAAACTACTACAACCAGGGGCTGGAGTAGTTTTTACGCCAGACGCATGGACTGCCATATCCAAATTGTACGGCAGTGTATGGGCAACCTTAGTAAGTATTAAGTAGGGGGAAAAGCTTAGTAACTGACCCCTAATGTACTGTAGGGCTAGCTCAGCTTCATTCTAGGCAAAAAGTACTTTTAATCCATAATCAACTGGGCAATTGAGTGCAATGAGGGCGGGCCCGAGCCACTCTGTGCACCCTTTCATCTTCTGCTTCCTCTCTCTCCTTCTTGATTGACAGGGCCAGGCGATATAACTATGGAGGGGCAGGCAGAAGGGGCAGGGCTGCACTGAATAGCTAGGTCCCGCCTTCAGTGCACTTAACTGCTCATTTGCATATGGATTAAAAGTAAATGTTTCCAGACTGAAGCAATGGATCGCTAAGTGAAAGGTATCATTACATTTAGCTGAGCTAGTCCTACAAGGAGCTGTACGTATTTTCAGAGCGAATCCCCTGGTGACAAGTTCCCTTTAAAGGGGTTTACAGGACAGAGGGGAGTCCGGGCGTTTCTGCAGCTTTGGGTAGGAAATCACACAATTTCTGATTCATCAGCTGCAGTGAATGAAGATGAAATATGTGCTGCAATAGGCGAAGTAGTAAGTTTGGTCTTTGAATGCACCCCTGACGGATATTCCAGTGTATAATCCTGTCCATTCTTTGCATTCCGTTTAGAGGCAGTATACACCACATGGCGGTGGGATTTATACCGCCATATGTAAACTGCTGAGCTGTCATCCCTAATGTGCAATTACTTAATAAAACTGGAAAGAAGTAATTTTATTGTTCGCTTCGATCCGTTGTATGACATGGTCGCTGCTGCATGTGTTTCATATAAAACAAGGTCATCTGGGTGACTTCCCATTTTGAAGGAGTCTTTGGTTTGGCTGAAGTCACTAGTCATGTTTCACGGCTCTTTAATGGGTCAGACAGACAGCTTCCAATAGGTGGCGCTAGAGAGATAGTTTTCATCCTTCTGTAGGAGCGCTAATTTGTATGCCTTTTCCCAAGGTGCATTATTGTTATGCTGATGGTCCATGCCCTCTGTGCTCTCACTATCTCCTGCGGGCATGGTCACCACATCTATTACCATGCTGCCGTTCTCTGTCCCTTTAGGTTCTAGCAGAGGTGCTCCTGGCTGCCAGTGCAGACTGTGCCCCTACAGGCTGGGGAGTGAGTATGCTGCTGAAGGGCTCCTGGAGGTTTTCTAGTGTCTAGTAACCTGTGAAGGTGTTATTTCTTGTTTGACTTGATTCTGCTGTCTCGTCTGCTCTCCTGACCTTGGCCCGTCACTTGTTTTACCCCTTGCCACCTGCCCTGACCTCAGAATTACTATCTGGATTATGCATGTACTCAGTCTGCCCTGACCTTGTACTGTATTCAGACTTCACCTTTTGCTTGATCCCTTAGTGCTTCGCACCAGTGCGTTTGACCCCCATGGGTCAGAAGCCAACTACACCAGAACTACTCCAGGAGGTAGCAGCCTGGTTGGTTCCCTGGAGCGAAGTCCAGATTCACATACAGGCAGGGCCGGTGCAAGGATTTTTGCCGCCCTAGGCAAAAGAAAAGTTTGCCGCCCCCCCCCCCTTATCATTCTTCACCCCCCCTCCTTTGTCATTCTCCCCCCCCCCCGTCAATCTTCACCCCTCCTCCTTTGTCATTCCCCCCCCCCTTGTCATTGTTCCTCCCCTCTTGTCATTCTTCTCCCCCCCTCTTGTCATGCTTCCTCCCCTCTTGTCATTCTTCTCCCCCCTCTTGTCATGCTTCCTCCCCTCTTGTCATTCTTCTCCCCCCTCTTGTCATGCTTCCTCCCCTCTTGTCATTCTTCTCCCCCTCTTGTCATTCTTCTCCCCCTCTTGTCATTCTTCTCCCCCTCTTGTCATGCTTCCTCCCTCTTGTCATTCTTCTCCCCCTCTTGTCATTCTTCTCCCCCCTCTTGTCATTCTTCCCCCTCTCTCCCCCACCTGTAATGTAGCGTGGCCGAGCGCTTTATGGTCCACGGGTACAGGAGCTTTAGATTCCTGTACCCTGACGGACTGACAGGAAGTGCACACTGTGTGCGCACTTCATGTCAGTCCGGCCGGGTACAGGAGACACATGCTCCTGTACCCGCGGCCATAAAGAGCTCGGCCGCTACATGGACTGACAGGAGGGAGCGCTGAGCGCTCCCTCCTGTCAGCTCCTTTCCTCTTGCTGTGCCCGGGCGGTGCGCCCTCATGGACGCACCAGCCCGGGCAGTGCTGCAGCCGTCTGAGGCTCTATACAGAGCGCTCGGGCGGCTGCAGCATGAGGCAGGGCCGGCGCTCCTAGCAGCGCCCCTTGCCAAGGGGCGCTCTACGCGGCGGCCTAGTCCGTTTATAGGACGCGCCGGCCCTGCATACAGGGGTTAAGTGGCGAATACCAGGGAACCGCCAGGACAACACCCGTAGGTTTACCCCAAAGTCAAACTGGTTAGTTGGCACTGTTAGTTGGCTTACACTTTACCGCACAGCTGGCCAATTCTATAGGTAGATGGGATCAATGTTTAGCTCAGAGGACTGTATGGTGGGCACATTTACTGGCAACAACTTGATAAGCCACACGTCCGATAGGAGTAATGTTTAAAGAGGACCTTTCACCTCTCCTCACATTCCTGTTCTGATAGCGTCATGCATTCCCCATGTAATGACAATTCTGGAATATCTGTTCTTATGTCTGTATGTTGTGCCATTCCAAAGTAAATGTGATCGGACCCGAAACGAGTTTAGTCTCATACAGTGCTGTATAGAGATTGATGTTTTAATGGGGTTCTCCACCATTAGAAAAACATGGCTGCTTTCTTCCAAGACCAGCTCCACCCCTGTCCATGGGATGTGTCTGGTATTGCAACTCAGCTCCATAGGAGTCCATGGGGAAGACCTGTGATACCACACACAACCTGTGGACAGGGGTGCTGTGCTGTTTTTTTTTTTTTTTTTGGAAGAGAGCAGCCATGTTTTTCTAATGCTGGAGAACCCCTTTAAAGGGAGTCTGTCACCTCCATAGGGCCATATACAGCGCTTACATTGTCCTATAGCACACCTATAGATGAATGTAATGGCACCTTTGTCTTTTTCTTTACACTTGCAGAAGCTGGAAAAACGTAGTTGAATTCATATGTAAATGAGCGCTCGCAAGTGCCCGGGGGCGGAGTTCACTGTGTTGGAGCCCAGGCTGCTCTGCCTTTTTTCATTGTTTCCCCGCCCCAGCCTCTGGCTATGCCTCCGCTCCTATTCCCCTTACGTGATCCTTCTATCCAGCCGAGATTCCGCGCCTGCGCACTCCCTTGCCAGGCCGGCTAACCCCACCTTGCCGCTAGTTTTGCGCTATTCACCGGCGCATGCGCAGTAGTTAAATCGATTCCGTGCCCACAATGGGCATCACAGTTTGCATGCCCCGACCCAGCGATGCAGTGCGCAGGCGCGGGATCTCGGCCGGACCAAAGGATTACGTAAGGGGAATAGGAGGGCGGGCATAGGCAGAGGATGGGGCGGCCTGGGCTCCAACACAGTGAACATGCGAGTGCTTATTTGCATATGAATTAAAATACGTTTTTCCAGCTTCTGCAAGTGTAAAGAAAAAGATAAAGGTACCATTTCCTTCATCTATAGGTGTGCGATAGGACAATGTAAGCGCTGTATATGGCCCTATGGAGGTGACAGACTCCCTTGAAGTTTAGGCAATCCTATGTCAGCTCAATGTACCAGCATCAGATGTCTCTGTCCCGTTGTGACGGTTTGCTACAATGTATCGTTGTCGTTACGTTTGTAGCAAAATTTCAAAACTGTGAGGTCTGCACTTTTATTTTTTGCCATCTAAATGTATACAAGACTGCTGTCATTCACTGACAGCAAATAGAGATTTTGAACGCGGTGACAAGGTAAACGACACATAAGAATGTGGCAGTACTTTTCATTCTTCTACCATTAAGCTTTATGGACATAAACCTCTTTAACGTGCACTTAACAGCAGACGCTCTCCTGGCTCGGTGCACCGCCGCTCTCCGATCCACAGAAGGGAGTAAATCTGCATGGAGCTTGTTAAGATTATTTAGGCTGTATGACAGTCTGCAGGATGGGGAGTCATGGTCTGCAGTACAACACACATTCTTTTCTGATGATGATGAAGATGATGATGGGAAGTAAGGACGTGTTCTGGATTCTTACCAAAGACACAGTCCAGAGCCTGGTCTGGAGGTAATACTCAGTGTATAATGGTGGACAGGGCTGAAATGGTATTCTGGTTATAAGAAGTTATCACCTATCCAAAGAATAGGGGCGGACTATTAGATCAGTGGGGTTCTGACCGCTGGGACCCCCACCGGTCACAAGAATGGGGGCCATGTACCCTCAAACGAATAGAGCGGCTAGTGTCAGATTGGCCCACCAGAGTATCAGAGGATCTTCTGGTGGGCCCAAGCTCTGACAATAATGGACCCCTAATAAAACAGAGCCCTAAGGGTAAATGCACACCTTCAGGATTTATGTGCAGGCAGTCCGCACTGAAATCCGCAGGTGTTCGCAGGAAAATCTGTGCGGTCAATCCGCATCAATTGGTGCAGATTTACATGCGGATTTGGTGCGGATTTTACTCTACCTATTGAAGTGAATGGAGAAAATCCGGACAGGAAAAATAAAATAAATTGACATGCTGCGGATTCAGAAATCCACACCGTAGGTCAAAATCCACATGGAAAAAACGAGCATTGTGTGCATGAGAATTCTCATAGAATACATTGTACATGACCTACGGTGCTTAGAATCATTTCCTCTGGTGGCCCCAATGGACTTCAGTCTGATGCTGGAAGCGGTCGGTCGAGCCTGCGTGCGGCGGCTGCTTCGTGGAAATAGCCAAACGCCAGCTCGCCAGTCACTGGCAGTCAGTAGAGTGGCTATGCCTTCCGGGGAACAGGGCCCCAGTTCTGCAGCTCGATGGGGGTCACACTGGTCACATTGTTATCTGACTTCATATAACTGGAAAAACCCTTTAAAGTATTACAGTGTCAGCAAAAGGTTTGTATAAGGAGCAATGACTTTTTCATTATACTTTCTGTAGCAATTTCCCAATGTTTTCAAGATCCTTGCTTGATGTCATTCAGTAAAAACCTTCATTGTTTACTTCCAGTGGATAAAACGCTGTCCTGTTGACACAATGGACAGACAACTGTATAATTATAATAGTACTTGATAGATAGAAAGATAGAAAGATAGATAGATAGATAGATAGATAGATAGATAGATAGATAATAGATAGATAGAAAGATATGAGGTAGGTAGATAGATCGATAGACAGATAGATATTAGATAGATAGATAGATAGATAGATTGATAGATAGATAGAAAGATATGTAGAGCTAGATAGATATGAGATTAGATAGATAGATAGACAGACAGATAGATCAATATGAGATAGATAATAGATAAATATAAAGATATGAGGTAGATAGATAGATATGAGATTAGATAGATAGATAGATATGAGATTAGATAGATAGATCGATAGATAATGTCCAAAGAACAAATAATGAGGCCTAAAGGCTCCATTGAGATGGGCTGAAACTTTGCAACTGGGGTAATAAATGGGCCCACCACCCTCCCCTTCCTTGGAGTGCTGCCTCATTATTTGCTCTTTGGACATTATTTATGGATTCGCACCTCGAATCTATGAGGTATTGCACCCAACTTCATTTTTTAGGAGAGTGTGCTGTTGGCGTTTTTGTTGTAGATAGATAGATAGATAGATAGATAGATGGAAAGATAGAGAAATTATAGATAGATAGATAGTAGATATAAATCCCTTGTATTCTGCTATGTGTATTGCCTGCTCCACTGTCTCTGAAGCCTCTGCTCCTTGTATTCTTCTCTTTAATCCCCCTTTGTTCGCGGTCCTCGCTGCTGCCGGATTGTCAGACTGTATTAATCTATGGCGAGGAGGATTGCTGCCTGTCCACATTAATTGCCTGCATTACACGGGAAGCACTCACTTGTGTCAATGACCACCGCTTACTTTTCCTTCTCAGCAATGATTTTGAAATGCAGAAGAGAAGATATCCGGCCCTGGATGCAGCCAGAGCTTGGAAGTGGCCGTAATCCTCAGTAATAAAACCTAATCGCTGTAATCTGGACTACAATAGTCGTTCTGTGCGCTGCGGACAAAGCTTCTTGTATGGTCGATAGGTTCAGCTACAGCACGGTTTACACAGGACAAGCTCTGCCCTGCCCTGACATTTCAGTTTACCCAAAACCTCAGATTAGACGCGGCCAGAAGAAGAATATGGGTTTCACTAAAGCCGGCGTTCTCTTCAGGGATTATCGCTGCAGTGTCAGAAGCCATGATCCCCGGTGCCTCTAATCTCAGCGACATGACTGGGAGTGATAGGAGGATCTCACCGTATGGTAGATCTGTTCCTAGGCCGGACACTTCCAGGAAATTAACCCTCGATGTAACAAGAATAAGAGTGCAATATCTGCATGAGCTTAATGTGTACAGGCTCAGGGGTTAGCACTGGTGCCTTGCAGCGCTGGGGTCCTAGGTTCTAATCCGACCAAGGACAACCTCTGCATGGAGTTTGTATGTTCTCCCCGTGTTTGCGTAGGTTTCCTCCGGATACTCTGGTTTCTTCCGAAAGACATACTAATAGGGAAATTAGATTGTGAGCTCAGTTAGGAAAAGCAAGTGATGATAATGTCTGTAATATGTCAGCGCTATATGAGCAAGTAAAATAAGGAGTCCCTCTATGAATCCTCTGGTTACTTGAGTCCTGGTGCCTTCAAACCCATTCAGTGCTATGCTGGCTGGTACCATGTGGCCCCTGCTCACATCTCTTTGGTCCAAAGTCTCCTCTGCCGCATCTGAAGAAACCATTATTACAAATGGCACATAGTAGGTGGGGGCCTTGTAATGGATTTTTCATTGGGGTCACGAATCCCCTAATTTTGACTCTGTGTATCATCCGTTGCGGCATGAAACTGAGAAAATAATGACTGATGAACGATAGTTGCCATCGGTCATTTTATTTCTTCCATCTGTGACCCCATAAACTCATAGTATAATAGTTAAAACAAGTTTTGTCGTCTGTGACACTGATTGTTTAAAGGGAATGTGTCATCAGAAATTGACATTGTTTAAATCATGTTTTTAGGTTTAACATATTTTTAAAGAATTTTTTGTATATTTAATTTTCCTTCTCAATATCTATATTTAAACAATATCTATATTTCTCACTGGCCACTAAGCTTAATAATAGGCGCCACTTCTTGGTCTGTACAGATCACTTTACTGCAGTTATCTGCTTATCTGTCAGTCTAATCCTGCCTGTAATGATATCACCTCTGTGTGTAGATAAGACAGGATCCACCATTCACAATAGATGATTGTCACAGTGTATCTATTCCTTCCTTGTACAATGAGCTTTGCACAGGTCTCAGAGTAGGGCTGAAACGATTACTCGATTGAATATGAGTAATTCGACACAAAAAAATCCTGGATGCAAATTTTTTGCATGGAGGATTCATTTGTGTCATGTGACCATGGAGCGGGAGTGAAGCACTTGCTATTACTTACCGCTCCGTGGTCACCTGGAGCCCGCACCGCGCTGCACTGTCCTCCTGACACATTGTCAGGTCATAGTGCATGTAAGTGTGCACTATGACCCGACGCTGTCTGACATCAGAAGAAGATGGAGGAGCTGTCGAGCGGCGCCACCTACAGGAGAGGTAAGTATTTCATTTCACCAGTGTAACCACTGTACCACTTCTGCACCCTGCTACTGTCTTTATTGGTCTAACCTGAATGTCATCTTATGCATTTATTACAGGTCCTCCACAATGTGCATTCCTATTTTGTTAACCAACTGTTATGTTCATGTAATGTGCCTGGTTCACCAACAGGTGGCAGCAAACACGGCAGAGCTGTATGTAGATAGAATGGAACTTACCATTCCATTCTAACCCCTATTGTGGAAAAGTGGGATAGTCCCACTTCCTGCAGGAAGGGTGGGGACCAGTTGTAGTTTGTCTAGCTTACCCCCTGCTAGGGGAAGGGTGTACTGGGGCGAGTCTCTGCTGGACGTGCCCACGCCAGCCAGAGCACCTTAAGCTCTGCTGGCCATGGAGGCCAAAGCTTGAAGCCTCAGGAGCCAGAAGGAAAGTTCCCTGGCATAACCATAAGTCAGACCAAAGAGAGAAGTGCAGCATACAGAAGTAACAGAATATTAAGCAAGCCTGTCAGTACAGCAGAGAGAGAGAAAGCTAGCAGAGTTATTGAGCAAGCCTGACCGTTGTGGAGAACGTTTATTCAAGTAAAGCTGCTTTTCAACTTCATACAATGTCTGGACTCAATCTTTCTTTCAAATCCCTCAATCATTCCCCCTATTTATTGCTTCGGAGCCAAAGCCTGGGGTCCAGCCCTATCCGGGTAGGAGCACCGTGACACACATAGAGAGACATTTTAGGCCGCACTATACCACTCGGCATTCATAGACCTGGTACGCTTTTTATATATAGAGGGCCCTAGGTGGGAGGCGCCCTTTGCACTGGTGCTAGGGACATAGCTAGGAGGGGGAGATGGTGGCACTGGGGGGTAGCTGGTAGCACTGGGGGACAAGCTGGTGGCACTGGCTGCAAGCTGGTGGAACTGGGGTACAGCTGATGGCACTGGGGGACAGGTGATGGCACTGGGGTACAGCTGATGGCACTGGGGGACAGGTGATGGCAGTGGGGGACAGCTGATAGGACAACAGTTTTTATAAAGAAAAATGTTCTTTTAATTAGTTTTTTTGTTACTAGAGTACTCAATTAATTGTTGGATTAATCGATAGAATACTCGATTACAAAAATAGTCGATAGCTGCTGGCCTATCTCAGAGCATGCCCAGAAAACTCTCCCATAGAAGTCGATGAGGTCCCCACCTGACCATTGTGTCCATGGCCCATGGGGCTGCCGTAAAGCAATTTTCTTTCTAAACACTGTTAAGAATAGCTCAAGCAAGATGGCCGCCCCAACAATTCAGGAAAATTTAATTATAACAAAACGCCATTGAAGTCAGTTGGATCAGATCTATTATATCCGTCTTTAGATGTCAAAGGGCAATGGAAATGGACCTTAATGTGACACGGGAGAGAACACAGCCTCCTTCAGAAAGGCGACCATCTGTACTCCAGACCGGGTATTGGTGGAGAGCCGGCACCAGTGATGGCCGGAAGTTCTCTTTCTATTTCAGATCACGTCATCCGTGGTCTGCAGACCATTAACAATCTTGTACAGTTTGAGAAGCCTGAATCTTATTTTCTTGTAGACGTTGCTGAGTTGTGTGTTCTGGCTTGGATCTGATGTTTTATCATTAACCAGTAAGCTGTTTCGTCCATTGGCCGGCGTTCTGCTCAATGTCAGGTCTCAGTGTTTTCACTCGTATCTCACTCAGCTTTCCTTTGAATGTCTGAAGAAAAATCATTCCCTTACAAACAAACAGATTTATTCCCAGACGCAGGAATGGCTTTGTTCAGTCTCCTCGTGCAGAACATTGGCAGTGTGGTAAGGCGTAAAATAAGTATAACAAAAATAATAGCATAGTAATACATAGCCGTTAAACCCACACAAGAGCTACGTGTGGGTTTCTACATGGCATCTGCCCAGGGTCATATAAAAGTCTGTGGAGGCCATAGTTTGAGGCTCTCCTTCCAGGAAAGGGTGTGAGAATAGCTGAAGGCCGCATGTGAAAGATGAAAATTATGCAGTTCGATAGAATAAAAAAATTATAAACAGCAGGACAATCATAACCATATACTAATATACCATAAAGTCAGGAAGTAACAGTACCATGAAGTGTCCATATAGCGGTACCATCTTTAAATGGAGTTGACCTGTAAACAAAGAATGGTGCTGGCGATTATGAAATTCTACATTATCCACTGCCGGTTCTCCTAATCGTGGACATAGGAAGTAAAATTATAATCTGAAAGACTAAAGAGCATAAAAAATTAGCTGATATTTGTTTGTATCCAGTTTAAAGAGGTATTCTAGTCCAAAATATTTTGGCATATGGATATGCCATACATGTCTGATCGGTAACTACCCTACATCAGGAGAGCAGGGGGCGCCTGACTGTCCCCCATGCAGTACTAGTTATTAACCAGTAGGGGTCGCTAAAAGAAGGAGATGGGGAGAACTGTCTGCAAGCTACCAAAACAGCCATGCTAGGGAGGGTCCACATACATGGCATATATGTCTTGGGCTGGGGTACTCTTTTAAAGGGGTTTTCCAAGATTCTGATATCCTCAGGATAGGTTATCAATATCAGAATGGTAGGGGTGTGACACCCGGACCCCTGCCGATCAGCTGTTTGAGCTGCCGTCTCTTTGCAGCTTACCAAGCTCAGCACCGTCCTTTTGATAGATGCTGTCAACGGAGCCTAAATATGTTTAGCGTTTGCTTAAGACAACTGATTTCCCGAATGAAGGAAGCTCTACAGAGATCTCAAACCCCTTTGACAATGCACTTTCACCAAATGGCCATTCAGATCAAAAGGAATGTAACTAGAATGAGGTATCAGATTTTGACTAAGCAGTGCCAAAGGGGTATGGGCTCTGTATGGAGACCTTCTTTTCTTACCTACTGCTCCACAGGACTTTTTTGATCAGATTTGATCAGGCAGGTGGGTCTGTCACCAACCTGACCAGTTTTAAACCAATCCCATAGGTCAGTGAGACACAAGGACATGACACTGATGTTACCTGTGTTTAGTTTTTTTAGATCCTCCAAGTTGCTAAAAAAGTAGTTTTTTTTACTATGCTCATGGGCCATCGTGGAGAGTTTGCTGAAAGTGCCTTCTTGCCTTACTAGTGCCTACCTCCTCCCCTCAGTATTCTCCGCCAGCCCTGTGTCCGTGTGACATCATATTCCCCTATAGCCGCGTATCACCGCCGAGCCCAGGCATGCGTGGTGTTCTGCCCAATGTGGGCAGAGGGACAGAGATGTGCAGTGCGCTTGCTCCGATTTCACACCAGCAACCGGCGCATGCGCACTGCATATCTCTGTGCCTCTGCCCACAATGGGCAGAACACCATACATGCCCAGGCCTGGCGGTGATGGGTGCTACAGGGGAATACGATGTCATACAGACAAAGCGCTGGCCGGAGCTTACTGTGGGGCAGAGTTAGGCACGAGTAAGGGGAACCTGGGCACTTGCAGCAAACTCTCCGCCCCTGGGTACTTGCAGCAAACTCTTCGCCCCTGGGCACTTGCAGCAAACTCTCCGCCCTTGGGTACTTGCAGCAAACTCTCCGCCCCTGGGCACTTACAGCAAACTCTCCGCCCCTGGGCACTTGCAGCAAACTCTCCGCCCCTGGGCACTTGCAGCAAACTCTCCGCCCCTGGGTACTTGCAGCAAACTCTCCGCCCCTGGGCACTTGCAGCAAACTCTCCGCCCCTGGGTACTTGCAGCAAACTCTCCGCCCCTGGGTACTTGAAGCAAACTCTCCGCCCCTGGGTACTTGCAGCAAACTCTCCGCCCCTGGGTACTTGCAGCAAACTCTCCGCCCCTGGGTACTTGCAGCAAACTCTCCGCCCCTGGGTACTTGCAGCAAACTCTCCGCCCCTGGGCACTTGCAGCAAACTCTCCGCCCCTGGGTACTTGCAGCAAACTCTCCGCCCCTGGGTACTTGCAGCAAACTCTCCGCTCCTGGGTACTTGCAGCAAACTCTCCGCTCCTGGGTACTTGCAGCAAACTTTCCACCCCGGTGCCCCTTGGCACTTGCGATAGCTCATTAGCATATTATACCAAACAACTTTTTTGGCGATTTGAAGGATCTGCAAAATAAACACAGGTAACATCTGTGTCATGTTTTTGTTCCCCACTGAACTGTGTGATTGGTTTAAGACCGGTCAGGTTGGTGACTGACTCCCTTTATGGGTGTAAAAGGCATTAGAATATATTCTAGATTCTGGAGAACGTTCTCTCTACTCTTAGAAAGCGGAGGCCGCATAGAAGACAATTCATATCTGTCTGATTTCAGTAAATGGCATTTCTCAGCGAAGGGACTGGGTGATTCTTGTGTCTCCTTTTATTAAGAAAATATATGTTCAGAAGATTTATTTCAGCAGCCGCGATGACCTGTAGAACTCCAATTCCACAATGAAATAGACATTTCATTCCAAAGCTAACAAAAGCCGTCTTCTGTCAGCATCTCGTAATAGTCAAGATTATAACAGAAGCCCTCGGTTAAGAAGGAATTTAATAACACCGTGTTCTGACCATTGGGAAGACTGAGCCGATTCTGTTTTATTTTTTTAGTTTCTATCTTGAATATGTAACAAAAATTATTCTTAGAATGTTATTTTTTTACTGTTATACCTAATAGCTGTTATTGCAGATGTGCTCCCCATTACCTTAGCTCTCATTCGGTTAAAGGGAACCTGTCACCATGAAAGCTATAGGCAGCATGTTATAGAGCAGGAGGAGCTGAGCAGATTGATATATAGAATTATAGGAAAAGTGGAATTTTTTCATTTAGATTCCAGCTCATTCCAGGCTGTGAAGTCCAGGAGGCGGTCCTATCAGTGATTGACAGCTATCTCCGTATGCACAGTCAACTTCTCTTGCAATGAATTCAATACAATATGGCGATACGCTAGCGAAACCCTTGACAAGCTGCAATCCACAACACAACCAACGGATGTCCGCACACAGGCACAAATAGGGGGATAGTGAGCAAAACTGTTTCCTATAAAACTGGCTTTGTTGCTCATAGCAATCAATCAGATTGATCATTTCATTTTCCAAAAGAGTTCTGAAAAATAAAAGTTGCCATGAGCAACCAATAAGCTTGATCATTTCATTTTCTAAAGAAGTTCTGAAAAATAAAAGGTAGAATCTGATGGGTTGAAAGTAAATCAGTTTTAATTTGCAACAGTTTTAAAAAATCTCCGCCCGTTGTGTCTATTCTAGGTGGATACTACTTTTTCGTTGGCTTAGTTAATGCCAGAATTTCCCCCCCAAATTTTGGTGATTTATTTCGTGCATATTATCTCTTCTTGAGCCACACCCCTTACCAGTATGTCACATTCCCATTCCCCACTAAGCCACACCCCTTGCCACACATGTGTAAAACACTTAAGGGGGTTGTTCCATCTAGACATTCATGGCATATCAATAATATCTCTCATAAGTGCAGGTTCCACAGATGAAGAGTGTTCGCTTCGCTATTTTCGGAAGTCTAGTAGCAGGGAGTCGAGAGGACACTGCTCATGTTCCTATCGATATGCCACAAATGTTCAAATGGGACAACCCCTTTAATAAATGTGGTACCAAGCATGTATATTGTTTTTTGTGTCACAAATTGCACTAGAATTCTAAAGCATTTTGATTAGTAATTTCCCCCAAAATAGCAAAATTATGTTCTTTTAAAAACATAGTTATCTTGTGAGTCCTCTGCATTATATGCGCATGCTCAGGAGTCCTCTCAATGCATTGTATGGTCGCTTTGCAGTTGCACAGCAGAGGAACGGAAGTGAGTATTGACATACAAAGGACTGATCTGGAGTCATCAGCAGCAGTACTATGTATGTATTACTGTAGTTAGTGCTTGTTCACATCACCGCTATGCATTCCGTTATGGAATCCATAAGACGGAAACCTTTTAAGAGGCATTCCGTTTTGAATAATAATAGAAGTCTATTGGAAAGCCTAACGGATATGCTGGACGGAACACAAAGTCCTGTCTCATTCATCATTTTATATGCATGTTTTAGGTGTAGAAAATGGTCTAAATGTAAGACAGCAAAGAAGCTGGATACGCCGAAGTTTTGTCGAAGCCCCATAGTCTATTTAGTTACTCTCCTACCTTGTCTATATTTCCAGCTATAGAACAGGCCTCTGTTGACTCCATCCCAGTCTACACAGCGAAGCTGTGAAATAAGCTGCAGAAAACTGGTCTTGTCAGCCTTTTCTATGTGTTCTAATATTAGAAATATTGGATTTTTTATGTCGATAGTTATATCAAAAATAAAAACAACCTATTGTTACCCAATAATAAATGCACAGCGATACTTTGTTCCAGCAAGTGCATTGTATGAAAATCCAGCTAATTCATTGATTGAGGTGGTATCATCAGACAACAGCTTTGCACATGAATCTATTCCTGTTGTCCCTCACAGCTGGCCTGACAGAAGAGATGGGAATTGCTGCAGTGAAGCATATCAGCCGTTGATCACTTTTTTTTTTACTTTGAGCTGATGCTCACAGACTACAGCACCATTATCTCATATATACAGCTGGACATGGCTAGACAAATGGACTTTTGCGAAAACAGCAGCGGACTAGCAGATCATGATCAAGCATTACGTCCTATAGGGAAACACTTCGCCAAATCCAGATGGTCATTGTTTAAATCTCTCAAAGTTAGTCTAATATTAAAATTGTAAGACAGGAGTTACATTCTCAAATATGATGCATATAATATAACTGTACCTGGAAGTATTCATAAGACAACTTTCTGGATGTCCCAACATTGCCTTCAATGTTCTGATCAATGATATCTGTGGACAGTTGCCGAAAATTAGCTACCATTCATAGAGATAACGGGTTTCCTCAATAAAGAACCCAGTGCTATTTGAAGCAGAGGAGCTCAGAAGGTGGACAGTCATTCAGTTGATGTAATTGCCTCTCGTTACCTCTTCGCTACCAATCCCTAGTGTTGTTATTTATAATGCATAGTCCCTATACCACTCCACCACACATGCTTTCTGCATGTAGAGGGCATCCCTACCGTGAATCTGCAGTAGGCTCCTCGCCAAGAAAGCCTTGATTGGCCATAGCGGGTGCATCGCAGTAAAAGTCTTTAACAGGTGGTGTTCTTTCAAAATTGTTTCAAGTTGATCCTCTGAGCTGCAGTGATCTTACCGCTTGGTAGACTGGGGTGCTTAGTCTAAGGATTTCTCTTTTCCTTATCCATAACCCCTACAAGGATGGTATTCACTAGTCATATTCCCAGGATCCTGAGAATAGTCATGAATGGTTGGGGGGTTGTTGCTGTCTAGCAAAGAATCTGTAGTGATATCAGGAACATAGCCAGGATGCTTTCCGGTAGTACTGATTTCTGACTGGTGTGGGTCCACCTCCCAGCACACCCACCGATAAGCTGTTTGAAAAGGCTGCAGCACTCACAGGAGTGCTGCAGCCTCTTCCTGGGCCATTGACATCATGTTCATCAGTTTCATGGCCTATGTTCAGATCAGTCTCATTTAAGTGAATAGGTCTGGGCTGCAATACCAAGCACAGCCACTAGTCAATGAATGCCCTGTGCTTGGTATGTTGTAAGGAGGCTGTAGCATTCTGCGGCTTCTTCAAACAGCGGAGGTGCCGGGAATCAGACCCCCACAATCCTATCCTATCCTGAGGACAGGTCATCAATATGTAATTCTCACAATAAACCCTTTAACGTAATAGCAGTCAGGATGCAACAAGCTGGGGGTCTGGGACTGAACCATAATCAAGATACAAGCCAGGAGCTGATAACATTAGTAGAACCACAGGAACCAGGTGACAAATACAAAGGCCGAGCCAGGAATAAGGCTGAAGCAAGGATCAGGACCCAAGAACACAGTCAATATCACACATGAACAAGCAAAGAGTGCACCTTATTCTGCAGGCAAGGAGAAAAGGAAGTGCTAGCTGCCTCTACATAGCTACAGATTGCTTAATGTAGGACCTAGCATGGGAGCAAATAGAGATGAGACAGCTGCCTCCTCCACTAGAAGAAAAGGGATAAAAGTAGACACTGTCCACACAAAGGAACCATACTTAGGAGGTAGGATAGGCCATCAATATCTGATCGTCGGGGCCACACCTGTGACAGTCTGCTGTTCTACAGTATCACCATTGGCATAA
Organism: Bufotes viridis; assembly: GCA_033119425.1. Taxonomy (NCBI): domain Eukaryota; kingdom Metazoa; phylum Chordata; class Amphibia; order Anura; family Bufonidae; genus Bufotes; species Bufotes viridis. The sequence goes on from CM065589.1 coordinate 573,763,383, forward strand.
GAAGGAACCACACATCTCCGTTACAGCTTTTATCAGACTGTAGTGAATGGGTGCAGGACCACAGTAATAAAGAAGGAAAAGTCCAGCTACAGCGGTGGATGGGATAGAATTCAATTCGATCTTTATTGAGCGATTAAATTCTCCAAGTCGTATCAACATCATTCATGCCAGTATTGTCAACGCGTTTCGGACCAGATAATATGTACAGTCCTTGAGGAAGGTCCGAAACGCGTTGACAATACTGGCATGAATGATGTCGATATGACTTGGAGATTTTAATCGCTCAATAAAGATCGAATTGAATTCTATCCCATCCACTGCTGGAGCTGTACTTTTTACTTCTTTATGCTCAGTTGCCGCTCAGTGCTCGTTTGTTGGATGGTCGTTATTTTCAACAGGTGATAGCTGCCTCCCCCTTCTTTGCTTAGGACCACAGTAATCAGCCCTGTCCACTACACAAGGGACAGAGTTGTGTAGTTTGGTGCCTACTTGTGGTGCTGGAGCTACACAGTAACTGCTGGTCAGAGCGCGCAGGGAGTCAGACCCTCCACCGATTCGATAGTGATAGACAATCCTTAGGAAAGACCGTTAATAATAAAATCTTGAAATACCCCTTTAAGATTTGTAGTCATCTTATATTAAACTTAATTTCATCCACATTAAACATCTCATTGCTAGTATAAACCTTAAGCTCCAGTCTTACATCACCTATAAAATGTACAGAAAATGGTATATATTTTATTTTTATAGGTTTAACACTCCTTCGGTGTAACCTATATAATTCCACAAATCAATTTTGGCGCTACCTGTGCCATATTGGAATCTTCGAGAACTCCATTAATCCTAAAAAAGACCCTTTCACTTTTATCAGTATGCTTATAGTAAAATATGTAGTAAAAATAATACCGCAGGCCGTAAAATTTTAGAGGGTCAATTTCTGACATTATAGACGCGGTTAAATGATTTTTATTTGCTTCGCTGCATTTTTTTGACAATGAATAAAGGGTGTTCAGAAAAAGTGAAAACAACACGTATTGCTTTATTAGGATTTTCTAGCAACCGCTGCCCAGACTTCACAGTAGTCCCCCAGTGATGGAAACTTCTCCCTCCCTCAATATCAGCTTTAAGAGCACAAAATTCCCATTATTTATAGACCTGCCAGGAACCCTACTGCCAAAAGCATGTTTTATCTCACAAGTATTTGGATCAAAATATCTTCCCACAAAGCAAGAAAAGGAAAATTACAAAGAAACCGACTAACGGCGTGTTCAGTACTGAAGGATAATCACTTGGGCATGTAAAATAATAGATAATTCTGAAAAAAATTACCTAGTTGCCCTTCCTTTAAAGGGGTTGTCCTGTACATATTTAATTTTTCGGAAATACTGTGAGCGCTTTAAAATTGTAGAATAATAAATCCTCACCCGTTGAAACAGATTGAAATTTGGAGTCCAAGTTAACACCTTGAACTTTCGTCATATTCCTCAAACCGTTCCTGGACAGGTGTGGCTGGGGCTTTATCGCCCTGAAATGGGTCACTGCCACTATAGAATACCGGGGTGTATTTGGTCCGTACAATGTTTAGGTAGGTTATACTTGTCAGAGTAACATCCACGTAAATGCCAGGACCCTAGATTTCCCAGCAGAACATTGCCCAGAACATCACACATCAGCTTGCCTTCTTCCTACAGTGAATCCTGTTTCCATCTCTTTCCCAGGTCAGTGATTCTGACCCGGCTGCCTAGCTGATGTAATAAAAAATTTGATTTATCAGACCAAGCCACCTTCTTCCATTGCTTCATGGTCCATTTCTAATGCTCATGTGGCCATTATAGGTACATTCGGCAGTGGACAAAGGTCATCATGGACACTGTGACTGGACTGTCAGTCACATTTGCAGTGGCCCGCTGGTTCACTGCTAAAGGGTTAATGCTATGGTTCACTGCTAGTTATCAATTGGTTCACTGATGCAATCGAATACAATAAATAGAAAAAGATAAGTAGCACTCTCTTCAAATCAAGGAAAATAGGGTGCAAGCAATCCTCCAAGAATCACAGACTATTATCCATTATGTAGTAAAGGAAAAATAGACAAGATAGATAGATAGATAGAAGATAAATATATAGATCAATAGATAGATGTATAATAGATCAATAGATAGATAGATAGATAGATAGATAGATAGATAGAAGATAAATTAATAGATACAGACTATGATCCATAATGTAGTTAAGGAAAAATGGGCAAGATATATAGATAGATAGGAGATAAATAGATAGATAGATCAATAGATAGATAATAGATAGATGTATGATAGATCAATAGATAGAAGATAGATCGATAGATAGATAGATAGATAGAAGATAGATCAATAGATAGATAGATAGATACAGACTATGATCCATAATGTAGTTAAGAAAAAATAGGCAGGATAGATACCGTAGATAGATAGATAGATAGATAGATAGACAATTAGATAGATAGATAGATAGATGCTTACTTTTACTGCTTGAGAAAAGTCCCAGTAAGAGGACTGAAATGTCGCTTTGGTGATTAAAGAACACTACTTTAGATTCACATTCTTGGGAGTGCGCTGGAATTATTATTATTATAGATAGATAGATAGATAGATAGATAGATAGATAGATAGGAGATAAATAGATAACTTGGAGATATAGAACTTTAGAACTGATTTCTTTTTAGGAAAGGTTTGACTTTCTAGGATTTATTGTTGGTGCTCGGTGGTGTTTGTATCTAACCATTGGCATGTTTTCTGTTAGAACATTCTGGAAAATGACTCCCATATCCAGTATGGTAAGCACCGCAAAAGCGTAAAACACATTAAATGATGTGGCTTTCGTTCTGAACTAATTTTGTGCGTCGAGTGCATTTACAGTACTTCCTGCTCTATAGCTTCATTTTGCCAAGCCTCTTAAGCATAGTAAACCCAAGAGGGTTCATTTTGAATAATTTAAACATAAAAAGGTATAAAAATAGAGTGAAATTAAATTTTCCAGAATTACTTTTCAACTTTCTCAACTTAAAATTACTTTTTCAAAAAAAATCTAAGCTGAAAATTATAATATTAAAGCTGTATTCCCATGTTATAAAGTGATGTCATATCCCTCAAGTTGTGCAGCAACCACCAACTCCTGGCTTGGGTGACCACTCTTTGAAAACGGTACTGAGGTGGTCACATGATGTTCTGACCTTAGGTTGTGTGGTAACTTCCATAAGGTATATGGCCATATAGTCTACAAATAACCAAACATACAAAATATAATAATAACCAACATATATTATGGTTTCCAAATAAAGCTCTGTTCATATCAAACTGGGGTATATGTTGGAGTATTTTTTGCTGTGGCTTACTACATAAAAAATTGAAGTAGTATTTGGGTAGTATTTGTTGGCAAATACTACCCAAAGGACACTTCTGTATAGCTGCTTAAAAAACAATACCACCACCATACACTGAAAAAATAAAATACTGTACAGTGCGGAAGTACTAGTGCCACACAATGTAAATATTACCATACAATGCCCAAATAATACCAATCTATAGCTCCATACGTAAATATATAATAATGTAGTTAGGCAGTGCCACGTTCATAAAACCAGAACCTTTATTAGAAAATGTTGACGCGTTTTGGGCTAGACTAGCCTTTTGTCAAAACGTGCTCCATATCTAAAGAAATCTAATAACAATGTTATGTACATGATGTTTATCCCTGGGGCCAGGACACTTGTGGCAACTCCTTCAGCAGATATAATGACAAGTCAAACGCCCATTAGGCCAGCCCTAGTCCTATCTGCCATAGGATGGTCTGCCTCTAAGTATAAAAAGATGCCACAAGCAGTAAAAATAACCTAAAAAACATTGTAAGACTTTAGTGCACCCTTGAATTTTAATGTTTTCTTTTTTTAATCAATGTATTTCGGTCCCTCCACAAAGTGTTCACCTGTTTTTGTTTATTTCTAGTCTCCGTTCCGTTTTGTCGAAACACAGCTGTTACTGTCTTTGTGGGTTATTTTTACATCTCGTACAAAACGCATTTCGCCCACGTAAACAATTTAATTTTGGTGACAGTAGGATTAATTGTGAGATGAAGATGAAACGTCAAGCATAAGCTATGATGGATGGGCTTTCCTGTGTGCTTACTGACATCTTTTTTTTGTCCTGCTGGGTTAAGGCTATCTGTGTTGACGACCTAGGTCCGGACTTCAGGACCACTACAAGTAGTTGTCCATGTTGGGCATAAAAATGCCCAAGGGCAGGAAATATGATAAAACAACGAAAGAAGCATTATTTACCTGTTTATATCCCCTTCTCATTCCAGTAAGGGCTCATTCAGATGGCCGTATGCTGTCCGCAAAAATGCAGATCCGTTTTTTTTGCGGACAGTTCAGCATGTCTTCAAAAAAACGTATTGCATTCAGTTTTTTTGCTGAACCATCTTTGCTTCCGCAAAAACGGAACAGATACGGAAGACATGCGAATGCATTCCGTATGCATTCTTTTTTTTTTACAGCCCCATTGAATGGAGCCATAGAACGTGATTTGCGGGCAATAATAGGACATGATTCAAAATGTAACGGAACGGAAAAACTGAAATACAGAAACTAAATGCATATGGAGTACTTTCCTTTTTTTTTGCGGACCCATTAAAATGAAAACGCAAAAAAACGTTCGAGTGAACGAGCCCTATAGGACATGTTTCATTTTTTTTGCTGAGCCGTGCAATGGAAGAAAAGGGCCCCATAGAATTGAATGAGACAGTATCTAATCTGCAAAAAAACGGATCCGCATTTTTGCTGACAGCATACGGCCGTCTGAATAAGCCCTAATGCTTATTATTTTGTTATATCCCCACTCCCACTTGGACAATTTTGGACAATCCCTTTAACCATCTTTGGCCCTTTATAAAAAGCTATAGGATAAATAAAGGAAGGGTAAAGATTCAATTTCCCTAAATTCCAGGCAAAAGTATGGCCTTATGTGGCTGCAGTTAGTAATACAAGGATATCACACCTTTGGTGTCACCATGGATGGTGGTGTCTCCTAAATTGAAATGTGAACGTCTATGGCTGCACTACTATGTAGGATCTAAGATATTACATTGGTAAAGGTTTCTGGGTCAGATCATGTTCTAGTGGTACAACCTAAGACTCCAAACAACATTCAAGCTAAAAAATGTATTAGTTTACAGATCTGAAGGTAGGCCGAAGAGACAGATCCCAAGGGTAGAACTGAAGCCAATGCATGTAGTTTTCTTGGTGGATCCCTGCAATTTCAACATGGTTCACTGTTCTACTATCTAAGGGTACTGCTTGATGGTTCTCCAACATCTCCAGCTGAAAGAAACATGGATCCAACATTATGGATTGTCTGATCCAGATATTAGTCAAAATAAGCAGTGCCTACTTAGACTACTTCCATTACTGAAGTAACTAAGAAAATCTTAGGAAATCCTACATTGTAGACCCAAAAAATCTCAAAAACCGTTGTCAAAACGTTGTCATTCTGGAGACCGTCTACAGTCCTAAGATGTCTATAGTCTAAGTTGCACCAGAAGCCATCGTTGGCCATGGAGTTCCTCCAATGAAATTTACGGGGCCTTTTTAAGTCTTTTTCTCTCCTCAGTGTAGATTTCTAGGTCATAAAAACCCCCTTAGAGGTCACTGAATCACAGTAAATGTATACTGTAGATATAAAGATATAAAAGGGAAGGACAAACCATTTGGGCAGGGAAAGTTGATGTAGAACTCCCCTTAAAGGGATATTCCGATCTGGACATATACATAGGACCCCTGGACTTGCACCAGTCTTGATAACAAGAGTCCATTTTGTACTTTTGTGAATGTAGATATGTCCGCGTATGCGCTGTTCCCTCCATTCACTTCCATGGGAGTTCCAATCACTCCCGAAGAAGTGTACAGAGACAGCTGCGCATGCGCAGTCATTTCTTCATTCACAGCAACACAAGACTGACCCAAAGGTGAGATCCACACCTATTGGGCATTAATGGCATATCCTGTGAATGGGCCATAAATGTCTAGATGGAATACCCCTTTAAGTCTCCAAGGTGATGACGTTCCATGGGTGCTTGCCCTTTTATTTACCCTCGCTGTAGTGTAGCCCTGATTACTAGTCCCTAATGCTGAGGTTTTAGTTGCTTTCTGTTGCCTGACAGTTTCCTATGATATCCACAGCTGCAAACATCCAAAAAATGTGACATTCTGAAAATGGAAATATTATCTTAATTGCCCCGCTAGCGTTGTGGGAGCAGTCAGTATCAGCCTCTCCTTGGTAAGCATTGCACAAAGATGAATTCTCCATTTTGGCATAATATCACATTTCCATTTTTTGCATGGAAATGAATTGGCTCTTGACTACGTCTTCTTCGGGTGCATCTATTTTTAATCTGGTAATTAATGAAGCTTTCGAAACATTGTTTGTAGACATTAGTGTTCGTCATGAAAAAAAAAAAACACACACAAATGAGTTGCAAGCTGCCAGTGCACGTCCCATTGCCAAGGCTCTTTCTCCAATTACTGTTGTCGGCAAAATTGCTTCGGACACGGCACTTGGTACCTACGTAGGCATTCGAGTGCATAGGCTAGTGGTCGCACCGTTAGCTGCAGAGCTCTAAAAGCTTTCTTCGTTCTTCTGCCGTGTTTTATTTTTTTGTAGGATTTACAATGTGTCAGCATCTTAGCGAGATGACATAGAAGATGCTGAAAGGACGGACAGTCTGCAAATATTACTAATGGCAGAGCTTGGCCATCGCTGAGTGCTCAGCCCGGCTTTTCTCCAGGTGTATAACATAACAGTTACTTAACGTCTGATGGAAAACAAATGCAGATGTCTGCTTTCTATGTGGCTGAAAACCAGCAGCTGAATAACGTGAGAATGAAGGAATTTTTATAGAATTTTTTTTTCATTCGATACTTGGTTGGAAAAAGTGTTTTGACTTGAACATGTGGAGGTTCTTTGAGGGCAATGTTTGGCTACTGCCCATCAATCAATTGTAGTGGTGTGTATGGTTTTAAGATGAGATCATATGAAACAGTAGGCTCTAGTTAAAGGAGTTTAAAAAGCAGCATTACTCACCTATCTGTTCCTCCACTGCTCTCTGCTTCCTGGTGACATCTCAATACACAGGGACCGGCTTGAAATTGCCGTTCAGCCAATCACTGGTTGAGGCGGGTCACTGCTGCGACCAATGGTTGGTGGAGGAAGCATTTCCAGCTATTTCCTGTGTGTTGAGCTGGAACAAGAGCACCTTTGGAATGGTAACGATGGGGAATCAGTGGGGAAAGTAATAATTTATTTTATTGATATTTTTGGTCCACTCTGGCGCTAAAAAAAATTCCACTGGACAACCTCTTTAGCATTTTTAAATGCATTTATTAGCTTTTTTTTGTCTTGTACTGATTATGAGTTCTTCACATAACCTCTGCTTCGTTATCTCCATAGGGTAAGCAATGCAAATTTTTAATGTGGAATATGTGGTCTTCATACAAAGTACTAAAAATATGGAATGCGGCTAGGCTATAACGGTGTATAAGGGTATATTCATCCAACAGAGGGTGGTGGACTATGTGCCCAGCATGATGGGCGGCCTTGGTTAGATATAAGCCTATAGTACTGAAGGGAATCTTTGCCACAGTTGAAGAAAAGCCTAGCTTCGCCTCTTCTATGTCAGGAACACAAAATAACTAAACCAGTGCAGATTTCATGATGGTGGTGGAGCCTTAGGTGTTTGAACACTTGTTCCCATGGGTGTTGATATGGTCTGAACATTTTGGACCACTGTTTTACCAGATAAGAGGTGTAACTTAAAGCTCCTGAATTCCCCAATTCAAAATTGGTACTATGGCCCCCACTACTATGCGTCATTCATATAACCGGTGTCTTCTTCAGTGGAAGTGAAGCCTTTGAGACCCCTTAAGGACCAGGGCCTGGGTGCAACTGTTACTGCTGGACCTCATATAGCTCCTCCCCTGCGGAACATTAGTCTAAGAAAGTGAATACAATAGAAAGTTGTTAATGCCGAACCAGAACACCCGTATTACCAGGAAGAAGACCAGGAGCACTTGTCCCATGCCTGGACCTTCTGACACAACTTCTGATTCCAAAAAATTATCTTCATAGGAATGGCCCTATTTTGAGTGTTAACTTGGAGCAATTCCTATTTTATGCATATGAGATGCAGTATTTATAAAAGTGATTGATGACATATGAATAATCAGGCTAAAGCAAGACCTGGAATGTGTTATGTTATTACGGTGCCTATGGACAGATCTGTACAATGTCATTTCTACCAGCGGCCCATCACCACATTTTTTTTTTCTGGAGATATACCGTATGTAAGCAGCGTCTACTGATTCCATCATCTTCACACTAATGCTTTATATCACTGTGCACCATTAGGAATCCATTCCCCTTGTTCCTCCCTTAGGCCATAGTGGTAAACATCTCAATCCTTCCACACAGGAGATTATTGAGAGTCTTTGCAAAGCATTAAGTAGAACACTGAATTTTGCCATCTGCCGCTTCTGCCTCGGCCGGGGCACAGACCATTTAAATTCAATTTTGTTTCTATTCCTTCATGAGCGTTTAATAGCCTTTTTCAGGTATCCGCACAGGCAGTGGGGAATAGTGTGAGGATCAGGTGCAGGCAGATGAAATGATATGATGTCTGTAAGAATATTTTCAAGGGGAATACACCAGCCGCCTCTAATGGACAATAATCCTGTACAGAAATAAACCTCTGTGCTACAATATTTATAGGGGAAGCGAAGGCAGCTTACTGTAGCTAAATCATGAGGAACGGCCTTCTAAAGGGCTCACCCCATGAAAATATTCTCAGTTTTTTTAAAACTAGCAAACTGGATCTGAATACTTTTTTCGTTGCATGTTTTTAAAAAATGTAGTAGAGTTACACAATAAAATGTTTCTGTACAGCGCCACCTGCTGTTTGTTCCTTTCCTTATTTTGCTGTCCACCTTGCTGAGGTGGTCGCACATACTCAGTTCCAACCGTCAACTGCCGCCAGCTGTATCTACTGGGGGAGTGCTGTGAGGCGGATGGGAGTGGTGGTATTTATGGTGGTAGTAGTAGTATTATTTAAAGGGTAATCCTAAAACATAACATTTATTAATCCGATTAAAATCAGTTGTGCCCATTAATAATGTGCAAAGTCAATTAAACAGTAGGGATTTAGGGTATGTGAACCCCCGCTATACAGTGATAGGCAGCATTAAAAATCCCAAACAAGCACCTAAAAACCAGCACGTCCTACCAGTACCGAGGGACGATCAGCAAGTCCTTGTCCGGTCACATAAGCGGTATCCTGCCGTTCCCACGATGATGTCTAAACAGATGTGCGGGGTGGCAGTAATAACACACGGTGTAGGGTCCCTATTTATGCCCTGTGGCTAACTGAACGCTGTACCCTGATGCTAAAAAAAGGTAGCAGCCTCACCACAGGGCACTCGTCCTAATAAGGGCGACCCCGTCTGGAACCTGTCCCTCAGCAGGTAATACTATGTGTCCCTAAATACAAACAAAACGCAAAACACTGTATAGCGGGGGTTCACATACCCTAAATCCCTACTGTTTAATTGACTTTGCACATTATTAGTGGACACAACTGATTTTAATCGGATTAACGCTGGGTTCACACTTGAGCGTATTTGATACGCGCGTCTTACGCATGTTTTTGACGCGCGTTTTTGGAAATAGGAAACTCTGGCGTCAATCACAATACACGCGACAAAACGCTCCCCAAATAAGCTCCTGTACTTCTTTGGGCGTAGAGTGTTTTACAGCGCGTTCGTACGCGCTGTAAAACGCTCAGGTGAGAACCATGCCCATAGGGAAACATTGGTTTTCGCCTGTTGAGCGTTTTACAGCGCGTAGGAACGCGCTGTAAAACGCTCAGGTGTGAACCTAGCCTAATAAATGTTATGTTTTAGGATTACCCTTTGAATAATATGTTTTGATCCTTGGTAATCTGATGGATTATCTGATGGTAGGCTGATGCAAAGGGCCAGCGGATGTATAGTGGAGTCAATAACCAAGCCCAGTAGTTTTAATAAATTAGTCTCTCCTTACTGAAGTGCAAATAGGAGTAGTAGTATAAGCGGCAGTACAAGGCATAGTTCCAAAGCAAATCACAGTGCAATCCTTTCCCAACAGCAGTGTATAGACATATGTGCTTGTACTGCACATGCCCCTTCAGCTGTGATAGGGAGAAAGCCGCAACAGGAAGGACACACACTGAGCTGTCATAGGGAGAGAGCTGCAACAAAAAGGACATGTCCCTGAGCTGTCATAGGGAGAGAGCTGCAGCAGGAAGGACACGTCCCCAGAGAATCGACACACACACACACCCCTGAGCTGCCAGCTTGAAATAAACCTAGCAGAACTATTGCAGCAATGAATGATAGAAGCTCTGGATCCATGTGAGGTACTGGGCTGGTTCTAGATTTTTTAGAAATTGATTGTCATATACTATATAATGTCTGATTTTTCCTTTTTTTATATTATAATAATTATGGAATAACCCCTTTAGGCTGGGTTCAGACTTGCGCGTATTTGATACGCGCGTAAAACGCGTGTTTCTGTCGCGCGTGTTACAGCGCGTTTTTGCAAATAGGAAACGTGCGTCGTACGCGCGTTCATGTGATTGACTACTGTGGCGTCATCCACAATACGCGCGACAAAACGCCCCAAAGAAGCTCAAGAACCTTTTTGAGCGTAGGGCGTTTTTCAGCGCGTTCAAACGCGCTGTAAAACGCTCAAGTCTGAACCCAGCCTTAAGGAAAGCAAAAATGGGTATTTCCAGCTCACACATTTATGGCACAGCCACAGGACTTGTCTTTGAAAAGCAGCAGAAAGGGAGTTCCTCTGACCATATACAGTATCTCTTCAAAAGTCAGTGCACCTTTACTTTACAGTGCTATTCTGGTTTCAGCAAATAAAGGTTCCTATTAAATGACAGCAAGCACAGATCTTGAAACCCATGAGGAAGTTATACATTATACAGAAAGTGCATTAGAAAGTTGCATTATTTTTCGTTAAAAAAAATCTATATTTACTGGAACTGGAGTAACCCTTTAATGGATCTTCTAAAAATTCAGACATATGGTAGAAAATGCTACTGGTGGGGTCTGCATTCATAATTTCAAAACTTTAAGAGAAGCTGTCATCAGCTTTGTGCTGCCCAGCGTCCAGTAATGACAGACATGCTAATTTCAGCCCTGTGTCAGTCATAAGCTAAGAGTAAGTGGTTGCTGAGAGGCAGCATTATAATCATCATACCCGGCAAGGCTGCCCGAGAAGAGTCACCATTATTCATGGTCTCCTGCCCTCCTACTAATGATTGCCACCTTCTCTCCTTGGAAGTAGACTGAGGAGAGGACTTAGGGGAACCTGTCAGCAAAAATAGCATAGTAGCTGTTAACAGTGCCTCTAGTGCCAGATAACAGTACCCTACGCACTTTCACTTCTTGCAGCACTTTTGCCTCACAGAGAATGAGTTTTACTAGCGCTGCTGCTGTCGGCTTGAGTTACAGCGGTCAGGCGTTCGAATAGTGGAGCTCGCTTCCTGCCTCCTGAATGACATCTCGACATCGCAGGTAGCCAGTGATCGGCGCTGAACACGATGCGCAGTAGAGCGGGCGGCTGCTCGGTCCTCAGCCTCGCCATGGCGCCGGCTTCACTTGAGCTACAGCGCATGCGCTCGACACGCGCACTGGAACAGGGGTGTCCGGCGCATGCGCTGTAACCAAAAATGAAGCCTGCTCAATGTGCGCGCAGAAGCCGGACCGCTCCAGCCGCCACTTTACTGCGCATGCGGGCTTAGAGCGCGGTCCCGGCACTCGATTCGGGATGTCAATCAAGGAGGCAGGAGGCGGGAGAGCACTATTGAGACGCTAGGCCGCTTGCCCCATGACTCCAAGCCTGACTTGAAGCACCTTGCGGCAGCTGAATAAAAACTCGATTTCTCTGTGAGACCAAGTGCTGCAAAGAAGAAAAAGTGCATTGGGACACTGTTATCTGGCACTAGGAGGTACTGTTAACAGCTTACTATGCTATTTTTTGCTGACAGGTTCCCTTTAATTTTCAAAGTATGTGCAGCTACATAATTCACATGCAGCAGATCTGCTGCAGTAACTTCTACACCTGTTCCATTCATCTTTATAGGGCTTTCTAGACATCCATGTGCGTGCTGCTGAATCAACCCCAATCAGATGTGTGGAAAGGGTGTTTTAGTTGCAGAAATATCTGCACATTAAATCTGCAGGTCATTGAATGTCATTCACCTTAAAGGGGTTTCCAGGATCACTATAGTTTTTAATAGATATGCTCATGTGGTTGCTTACCTCATGTATATCTTCCCCTTTTTTTTGCCATGTAAACCAATCGCTCTGGCTTGTTTCCATCCTGTATGTAGCACTTCCTGTTCCTGTATCCAACCAAACCCATGATGCACTTCTCCTTCCTCTGCCACAGCTACAGCACCGCCCCTAACAACACCCAGCTAGTTTATAGCTCCTCCCACCCAGCTATTTACATAGACACTCCCCTATCACCGCCCCTAACAACACCCAGCTAGTTTATAGCTCCTCCCACAAGCTAGTTACATAGACACTCCCCTATCACTGCCCCGCCCATGGACATAACAGGAGGCCCTTCAAAAATTTTCTGGCGCAGTCAATTCTAATTACATCACTGATAGAAGCCAATGTTATGTAGCAGCATGCAACTCTAAATTATAGGGTAAAAGAAAACTTGTCATGTTGGAAATGGAGTCCAGTTTGAGACATGTTATGGAGCAGAAGGAGCTGAATGGATTGATATATACAGCATTTTTCACTTTATAAGACGCACCCCCCGTCTTTATTGCTAACACTGATACATCGCGGATCGCTATGCTGCACAGCGCGGCCTGCGATGTATCAGTTACAGTAAGCAGGGTGGGAGGAGGGGCTGGAGGCCGGCAACTGCGCAGCGTTCAGTCACTGTACTCCATTACACCAGGCCCCGCTCACAGCAGTCTTTTTCATGCAAAGTCTGTTTATTCAATCCTTAACCAGTGGCTCTGGTTTGTTAAACTAGCGTAATCGTCTGTAGCAGTACTCACTATCAAAGCGGCGGGCAGGCCGGCAGTGTAACATCATGCATTCACACTCCTCCTGCTCCATTCATGAAGTTGGAGGAGCATGAATGAGTAAGTGAGGTCACGGTGCCGGCCTGCCCGCCGCTTTGATAGTCAGCACTACTACAGATGTACAGGTGTAACGGTAACGCCCCCATTGCTCCTAGAGGCTCCCCCTCCCCCTGCTCCATTCATAAAGTGGGTGGAGCATGAATGAGTGAGTGAGGTTATGCTGCCGGCCTGCCTGCCGCTTTGATAGTGAATACTACTACAGATGTACAGGTGTAACGGTAACGCCCCCGTTGCTCCTAGAGGCTCACGCTCCCCCTGCTCCATTCATAAAGTTGGTGGAGCATGAATGAGTGAGTGAGGTTATGCTGCTGGCCTGCCCACCGCTTTGATAGTCAGCACTACTACAGATGTACAGGTGTAATGGTAACGCCCCCGTTGCTCCTAGAGGCTCATTTACATATATTAAAACATAATTTTTCTTTCTGATACATTAGAGAATATACATTTCTATGTACAAACAATCCATTTTCACCCAGATAAATGTTCTTTTTACTGCCCATTCATATTCTTGATGGTTTTGTCTAGTTCCTGCCTATTGGGCTATTATCTGGTAATCGTTGATATCTCAAAGGCGACCCCAGGCCTGTGAAGTAATTGAAACAAGAGCTCAAGCATAAACAACGGTTTACAGAACATTTTCTAACTTTGAATATCAAGCAAAAAAATAAAAAAGAACATTAATCAAACTTAATTCATCCGTCTGGGTAAACAGCCTTGATTCCGCGCCGGTGGCGCCTGCGCGTGTGTGAAGTATGACCCAGTTCTGAGTTGCTGCTTTCCTTTATGAAAGTATACATTTACACTTGAAGACGAAATGGATAGATTGTTGATTTTAGGCCCCGAAGGAAATGAATCAGAGCAGCAGATCTGCAGATGATGTAAACTGGAAAAGACACCATGGAAAACAATAGAAAAAAAGAAGGAGACAACAGTGAAGGGAGACATTAAAGAAGAAAATGTAATGATATGATAAGTGATATGGGGGGTGGATCGGGCAATACTGAGCTGAGATTAGAGATTTACAATGAGAAATGTAAAGCTGTGAGTTAAGATTCAAGGTAGGGGGTTCTATGGGACAGCATTGCTCCACGTGGCTGCAGGCACGGGTGGTGGTCCTCAGTCTGTAAAGTGTAGGGATGATGCAAATCCTCAGTGTTTAAATCCCTTACGGTAATTTAGTTAGGAACCGCAACGTATAGTAGAGGGCTTTGTTTTATTATTTGAAGTCCATGGTGTCTTTAGATGATAGAGGCATGGAATCAAGATGGGCCTGCCTTTATAACACAGGGTTTTGTCAGGCCAGAAGGGTGTAGTGTTTGCTTCCCCCTGGACGGTCCCCTCTAAAGTGAAGAAAAACACGCCGCACATGCGCGGCCACCCTCCTTTTACTACTATTGCCTATTGAGATTAGAGTCCTGTACAGGTTTTTATTACCCAATAGCAAAGTTCCAAGTGGCCCCCACTTCTATGATATGTACTCCCCTGTTTGTAGGTATCTATGTGATGCATTACTGTAGAGGTATGCTAATTAGATCTTTTCCCAAAAGGAAAAGAAAGCTGAGCCTCTCGTGCCACCAGACAGGTAGCTATCCTGTAAGTCAATGTCTGACCTCTTAACAGACTTTGAGACATAATTTAGGATTATAGCCAAGCCAGTACCCCATCTGCAGACAGGTGTTTTGCCCCTCATCAGTGTAGAGCAGATAGAACTATTTTGACTGGGTGAGAGGCCTTTGTCTGGATCTGTGGGATACTATTTTTCCTTTTGGAGAGTGCCTAACCCTGAATCATGACAAAGGCTTCTAAAAATCCCCTAAGGAGCCGTGCAGAGGATGGGGGTTGTAGTGGCCCTGATGAGATGTTGTTGTTGTGTCACAATATCCTATCTCAGGGCGTCGCTCCCTGGGGTTCAGTGCAGTGAAAAAGGTGATAATGAAAGGAATCAGGCAGAGATTGTGGAACAAAGAACGTCTTTATTTACTGAGTGCAAAAATTTCTCTGCTGCCAGATGATGGGGTTTTATGGCTAGGAATGTGGCAGAAGATGACATTCAGAAATTTGCTAGCTGACGCTGTCTGTCTCTGGATTCCTTTCCCTAGAGCTACGGCTTTACTCTGGCACCTCTAGCTGTAGGTGCCCACTGTATGATGCAGGCTTCTAGCTATGCCTGTCCTGAACTACTATGATGGTGTCTGAACATGTTACCCACCACTTTGCAGTTGAGTCTCGATAGCTTGGTAGCTTGATCACCCTGCTGACTCGAACACGCCGGAGGTTACAAATCTTCCACGGCCTAGAACGCTGCAGTCTCCCTGGGGCAATGATGTCCTCCTAGGTGAGCCACCTCTGTGGTCCTCCTGACCTAGAGGAGCAGGAGATGGATTGCATGCCCTGCCACTCCTCACTCACTTCCTTCTAACTGACTCAAACTTGTTCAGACCCACCCTTGGCAGGAAGTCAGACCAGCCCACTCTTACCAAGAGGGAAGGAATTCCTGTTGCCAAATACTGCCAACCGTACCCCATCTGCTGGTGAACAAGGGTGTACTCAAGCTCTCTCCACTCTTCGACGATGGGGTGCAGTTACCCCAAAACAGCTATTTGTATGAGGTATTGAGGTTTTTGAAGTATTTGGTAATCCAAAGTTATATCTCAAGGCCTGTTTAAAAGGTCAAACACTTAATGTTAGGATAGCTACCTTACATCTGGTGGTACTAGATACTCAACTGTGGAGGAGAATGATGTGGGAGGACATGTAGCATCCCAGAGGACAGTGAAATGTGGGATTTCTATATTGTATTGGGAATACAGGAGTAATTTAGAAGCAACCAATGATGGGACATGTCTCTCCTCCTGGCCCTGGGCATTGCCGATGCCTCAAAGGTCTTTATTTTACGTCAGTCCAAGATCGGTGGGGTGGGCAAGACAGATTGCTGCCATGAGTACACGGGCCAATGAATGCATGCTTAGATGATTGTTGGAGACACTAAGATCTTAAGAGACATAGACCATAATTGGAAGGATTCTCTTTGTCAAGAATATTTGCTAAGTTGTTCCATTTTTTGTAAGTGTATAAGAGCAAAAAATAAAATGGTTGCAAAAGTGTAAACACCCCTTAAGTGTATAAGTACTTTGTGTTGTATGGATGGAAGCCTGTTTAGCTCTTGGCCCGGTCTAAGCAGAGATTCATGGAGAGGTGATTTTTAAATTTGTAGGAGATGAATCGCTACCATTTTTGTACCAAGTTGAGGAAATATTCTTGGGAGGTGACCAGTGAAAAACTGACCGATGGACTCGCTGACGTATCATAGTCATTGGTTGGAAGCAAGGCGATGCTGGGAGACAATCTACATTCAAGGAGCACCTGGAGCTCTGGACGTTTCGCTTTTCTACCTTACATATAAAATGATGAAATGTTGGGTGTAAATTGATGTCGAGGCAAGCGGTAACCGTGGTTGTTTCATGGCTGTCATGGCAGACAGTCTTTGTTCTGAATAAATGAACCTCATCTCTTCCCATAAAGGGCAGGAGAAGCAATGTCAATGTGGTTAACAGTTTGGAAAAAGTAAATAATATTTGTAATGGGAAGTTTAATTACGCATGGATCACAAGCCGCGAGGAGGAAGCGACGTGAATGTCAGCGATGGCGGCTTTCTGCAGTTAATGCCTGTCATGTATAATCCACACTTCACCAAATAAATCTGAGTAGCGATTACCGCATTCTCCATTTGAAAGATGAATAGGGAGTAGTCACACAGGAATGCTTCGGGAGTGATTAATGAGCATTTATCAGGTCTAGCCAATAGATGTAAACCGTTTTAGGCCATGAACCGATTTGCCGCCTCTTCACTTTTTTACCCTAATTCAGGTTAGTTCTCTTCAGACCGTGCTGCTGCCCCTTCATTCTCAGGATCGGTGGGGGTCCCAGAGGTCAGACCTCCAAAAGAAAAAAGTGAAGGTATAGTCTAGCAATAAGTCATCACTTTATAAGATTGGAAAATCCCTTTAAATAATTCAATTCTTTCTGTTGCCAACTGCACACTGTTTACTCAAAGGGGTTTTGTCACCTTAGACATCAGTGGCGTATCTTTAGGATATAGCATCAATGTAAGATAGGTGCGAGTCCCACCTCTGGGACCTGCTCCTATCTCCAGAATGGGCCTTCCAGAATGAAGTAGAGCACACTGCGCATGTGCAGCGTGCCCAGCTATTTTCGGAAGTCCCATAGAAGTGAATAGAGAGCGCACTGCACATGTGCACATCTATTCACTTCTATCGGAGTTCTGGAAATGGCCAAGTGAGCATGCCCAGCTATTTTCGGAAGTCCCATAGAAGTGAATAGAGAGCGCACTGCGCATGTGCATATCCATTCACTTCTATGGGAGTTCTGGAAATAGCCGAGTGGGTGTGCTCAGCTATTTTCGGAAGTCCTATGGAAGTGAATGGAGAGCACACTGCACATGCACGGCTACCTCTCCGTTCACTGCTTTGGGACTGCTGGAGATAGCCAATAGTAGTGAAAGGAGGGTGGCCGCGCATGCACGGCGTGTTTTTCTTTACTTTAGATGGGCCCTTCCTGGAGCTAGGAGTGGGTCCCAGAGGTGGGACCCTTACCTATCTGACATTGGTGGCATATGCTACTGATATGCCATCTATGTCTGAGATGGGCCAGCCACTTTAATGGGAGCTGTATGTATGAGATGTAGTGAGCTCCCCCTAGTGGTGGCTGCAGCTAAGCAAAATTTTCCTGTGCAGGACTATATTCATTTATATTTATAATGGAAGCCAAAACGTTCTAGATGCATTGCATGATGGCCATTACCGGTGCCAAACTGACTGATTATAATGCGGTCTGCCCGGTCTATAAAAGTCCACCATTGTCAGCGCTGATTGGACAGAGTTAAATTGTCTAGAAACACACCCGTTTGACAAAGGGACTGATGACACCCAGTTACAGGAGGAATAAATGAGGAATGGCAGAAAGCAGATTCATCAGAAAAGATGCCCCAGAACTGTTATTTCATGGGGAATGCAAGTATTTACTAAAACAGAAAAGTCAGGAGAAGTGACAAGTCCCTTTAAGACTTATCCAGGAACATGACCTTGACTTACAGGGTAGCTTTGCAGAAAGGGAATCTTTTTGGAGAAACGGTTGTATAAAGTTGCTGTTTGAGTGTAATATTACCAGTTTTTAGAACAAAATATGCAAGTTTTACATAAAAAACAGGAAAATAATTTATAAAAATCGAACATACAGTATTTGACTTTAGAAAAATATTGCATGTGTCAGAATGATGAAACGAGACTTCATAGTAAGTTTAATTGAAATGTATGCGTCCTGGAGGTCTTTCAGTTCGCATTATTCAGATATGGAATGGCTTTCCATTCGTGGACGGGTAACTACGGGGTTGGCTTACACTTTATCTTGGCACAATTTCAGCCAGAATATAATTCACATGGAATTCTCTACATGTGTCACCCAAGTATCACTTACAACCTATAAAGCTCCAGCAGACATGGAAATAAATGACATTTCAGTAAATCATATGCTTTAACTTAACTTTTTGCTGCAGCGGAGAATTTTAATGAAGATTTGTCCACATTAGCTCACAATGAAATTTCTGTATCGAGTCTATCTGCCAACTTTAGAAGCGGTATGTGAAGGCTTTGGTTTCCAATGACTGATGCTGAACTGCAAATCCCAGCATGGTCACTGACGGTGGGTTCAAACGTGGTCAAACTATACACCACGGACAAATCCACTGCAAAATCTGAATCTCTTATATTTGTCTTGCTGCAGATATCATAATGCTAGCTATGATTATAAGTCGACTTAAAAGCTATGGACAATTTTTTTTTCATGATTATATTTTATTTCATTTTTTCAATTGGCCTGTAATCACAATTTTCAGCAGTTTTTGTGATACATGCAGTTAAAAATCCTGACAAGAGTCCTGTCAGCTGACGTGAAGCCTTAGCTCTGATCTCCTGAGGTCAGGAGATCAGAGATAAGGCTTCACATGAGCCGTCAGCTGATGGAACTTAGGAGGAAAAGTCGGTCGGGAGATCAGAGATAAGGCTTCACATGAGCCGTCAGCTGACGGAACTTAGGAGGAACAGTTGGTTGGGAGATCAGAGATAAGGCTTCACATTAGCCATCAGCTGACGAAACTTAGGAGGAACAGTTGGTCGGGAGATCAGAGATAAGGCTTCACATGAGCCGTCAGCTGACGGAACTTAGGAGGAACAGTTGGTCGGGAGATCAGAGATAAGGCTTCACATTAGCCATCAGCTGACGGAACTTATGAGGAACAGTCGGTCGGGAGATAAGAGATAAGGCTTCACATGAGCCGTCAGCTGATGGAACCTAGGAGGAAAAGTCGGTCGGGAGATGAGAGATAAGGCTTCACATGAGCCGTCAGCTGACGGAACTTAGGAGGAACAGTCGGTCGGGAGATCAGAGAAGGCTTTACATGAGCCGTCAGCTGTTGGAACTTAGGAGGAACATTGTGAAAAATAGACTGAATTTTAACCACATGTATCACAAAAACAGATGAATTTATTTTTGGTAAAGTCTAACTGAAAAAGTGATTTTAGCCCAAAATGAGTAAAACAATCATAAAGAAAATTGCCCTGAAGTTGTCCATAGCCTTTTAAGGGGTTGCCTGGACTACAGCAATGTTCGACACCTGGAAAAGCCACCGATCAGCTGTTTTGGGGCAAACTATACAGTTTATGGAGCTGGAAGAAGACAGCTCCATACACCACATAGTGGCCGTGCTGGGGAACTGCAGCTCAGCTTCCATTGAATTGAATGGGAGCTGAACGGCAGTAGGCCGATGCTGGAATCTACACAGTGGAGGGTGCCTTCTGCCTCCACCTCCATACACAGAATAGTTTTTAGTGCTGTGGACCCGATCCGTAAAATCCCCCAAGAACTCTTTAGCTCTAGACCATGCCAGAGTATGTGGATGAATGGATAGATGAGGGCCTTACGAGACATGACCTATACTCAGGTCCCCGGCATGCCTCCATTGTCTGCTAAAACACATCCGCCTTCATATTAATCCTGCTTTCTTTACAGACGGCTCAATCATAATTTTACTGTGCTCCAAGGTATAATTCCATATCACGGAACACCTGCCGGTATGACTTTATCCACAATTTTTTTCCCATTTGCCTGTAAATCATTACACGCTCCACTTAATAGGCAAGACAGCAAAACCATCTGCTCCATCCTGGTGCCATTACCTGTGACATAAATTAATCCAGCATTAGTGTTGATTCAGTATACAGGATATATCTCTGCAATGTCACTGCCATTTAATGCATATTTTTCTAATATTGCAAGATCTCTGCCGGCAGGCAGTGAACGTAAGCATTCACTGTTTACATTCGGCACTGTATACATTGATCATCTCCTGCTCTCATGGCTGCCTAGGTCATAAGAAGAGACTTTTAACAAGTTCTGCGCCCCTTAGGGTTACGGCTGTGTTCAGACACTGAGCGGCAGATTTACTAATCCTGTCTAAAATGTAGACGGTGTTAAACACAGTCTAATGATACATCAAATGTATGACCGCGTCTTATGCTGTATGCTAAATGTTGTGAATGGCTGGACACTTTTACACCACCTATTAGTTGGCATATGTTGTCGCATTTTAAGCCCCACCCCTTTCAGCTAAGTCACACCCCCAACTGGAAAACCAAAACAGGCAAGCTAGGCTTCATGAGTAGGTAGAAAACTTGATGCGGAATTATACACCAGAAATAAGACAACTTTTGCAACATTTTAAGACACGGTCCACGGCACCACCACATTAGTAAATTTAGGGTACTTTCACACTAGCGTTTTGGATTCCGTTTGTGAGATCCGTTTCAGGGCTCTCACAAACGGTCCAAAACGGATCAGTTAAGCCCCAATGCATTCTGAATGGATAAGGATCCGTTCAGAATGCATCAGTTCAGCTCCGTTCTGCCTCTATTCCATTTTGGAGACGGACACCAAAATGCAGCTTGCAGCATTTTGGTGTCCGTCTGAAGAGGCGGAGCCTAAGGATCCGTTTTTAATTGCAATGTATATCAATGGGGACGGATCCGTTTTTAATGACACAATATGGTGCATTTAAGAACGGTTCCGTTCCCCATTGACTTTCAATGTAATTCAAAAAGGATCCATTTTTCTTTAAAACTAATGCAAACGGATCCGTTCTGAACGGATACAAACGTTTACATTATAGGTTTAGATCTGTCTGTGCAAATAAACAGACGGATCTGCACCAACGCAAGTGTGAAAGTACCCTTACCCGTGAATGTTCCCATTCACTGACTGCAAACTGACATCTTGGTAGAATTAATACACAGACTTTTGGACTTTTATTAAATATGGACTTATGGAATATGGACTTTTATTAAATAAACCTGGATCAACCATTTAACCCCAACACGTATGTTGGATGTCAGGTCTTTAAAGATGGCGCCTGCTCAGGAGGGTGCCATATTCGGTGGGTTTCTGCCATTTTTAGTCAGCAGACCACCGCTGCCAGCGTCCATGATTGAGATCAAGGACAATTGAGATCAAGGACATTTAATGATCACATATTCAAGTCCCCTGATGGGGCTAAAAAATAAACATATATACAAAAATGTAAATCACCTATTTTATATATTTATATATACAGTTGCAAGAAAAAGTATGTAAACCCTTTGGAATGATATGGATTTCTGCACAAATTGGTCATAAAATGTGATCTGATCTTCATCTAAGTCACAACAATAGACAAACACAGTCTGCCTAAACTAAGAACACACAAAGAATTAAATGTTACCATGTTTTTATTGAACACACCATGTAAACATTCACAGTGCAGGTGGAAAAAGTATGTGAACCCCTAGACTAATGACATCTCCAAGAGCTAATTGGAGTGAGGCGTCACCCAACTGGAGTCCAATCAATGAGATAAGATTAGAGGTGTTGGTTACAGCTGCCCTGCCCTATAAAAAACACACACCAGTTCTGGGTTTGCATTTCCCAAGAAGTATTGCCTGATGTGAATGATGCCTCGCACAAAAGAGCTCTCAGAAGACCCACCATTAAAAATTGTTGACTTGCATAAAGCTGGAAAGGGTTATAAAAGTATCTCCAAAAGCCTTGCTGTTCATCAGTCCACGGTAAGACAAATTGTCTATAAATGGAGAAAGTTCAGCACTGCTGCTACTCTCCCTAGGAGTGGCCATCCTGTAAAGATGACTGCAAGAGCACAGCGCAGACTGCTCAATGAGGTGAAGAAGAACTCTAGAGTGTTAGCTAAAGACTTACAAAAGTCTCTGGCATATGCTAACATCCCTGTTAGCGAATCTACGCTACGTAAAACACTAAACAAGAATGGATTTAATGGGAGGATACCACAGAGGAAGCCACTGCTGTCCAAAAAAAACATTGCTGCACGTTTACAGTTTGCGCAAGAGCACCTGGAGCACCTTGCAGTACTGGCAAAATATTCTGTGGACAGATGAAACCAGAGTTGAGTTGTTTGGAAGAAACACACAACACCATATGTGGAGAAAAAGAGGCACAGCACATCAACATCAAAACCTCATCCCAACTGTGAAGTATGGTGGTGGGGGCATCGTGGTTTGGGTCCTCTTTTTTTGCGTCAGGGCCTGGACGGATTGCTATCATTGAAGGAAAATGAATTTCCAAGCTTATCAAGACATTTGGCAGGAGAACTTAAGGCCATCTGTCCACCAGCTGAAGCTCATCAGAAGATGGGTGCTGCAACAGGACAACGACCCAAAACATAGAAGTAAATCAACAACAGAATGGCTTAAAGAGAAGAAAATACACCTTCTGGAGTGGCCCAGTCAGAGTCCTGACCTCAACCCGATTGAGATGCTGTGGCATGACCTCAAGAAAGCGATTCACACCAGACATCCCAAGAATATTGCTGAACTGAAACAGTTCTGTAAAGAGGAATGGTCAAGAATTACTCCTGACCGTTGTGCACGTCTGATCTACAACTACAGGAAACGTTTGGTTGAAGTTATTGCTGCCAAAGGAGGTTCAACCAGTTATTAAATCCAAGGGTTCACATACTTTTTCCACCTGCACTGTGAATGTTTACATGGTGTGTTCAATAAAAACATGGTAACATTTAATTATTTGTGTGTTATTAGTTTAGCATACTTTTACACTTGCGACAGGATGAGAAGTGCAGGCTATTCAGCCTGCCGGATCCGTCCTGCAGCAAGTGCCCGTGCAATGCCGTGCTGCCGCTCTGTCACCATTAACTATAATGGGGCGGGGGGCGGAGCTACAGCGCAGCACGGCAGTGCATGGCAAAGATCGCCGGACTGAAAAGTTGGACATGCAGGACTTTTAGTCCAGCGATCTCGGCCGTGCACTGCCGTGCTGCGCCGTAGCTCGCCCCGCCCCATTATAGTCAGTTGGTACGTGAGCGGCAGCGCGGCAGTGTGACGGGCAGCGGCAGGACTGATCCGGCAGGCTGATTAGCCTGCCGGATCCGTCCTGCCGCAAGTGTAAAGTACCCTTAAGCAGACTGTGATTGTCTATTGTTGTGACTTAGATGAAGATCAGATCACATTTTATGACCAATTTGTGCAGAAATCCATATCATTCCAAAGGATTCACATACTTTTTCTTGCAACTGTACATATATAATAAAC